>JAUIMM010000319.1:3122500-3485000 GCA_031769625.1 Taudactylus pleione | reverse complement strand
ATGTTTGAGTTCTATACATGTTCTGCAACTATTCAATATGTATTTTTTAATATTAGTGAAATACACAAAAAATAACCTCATCCTTTAACACAAGGCATAATATAATGTTACATCACTATTTATACTCAAGATACTTGCTTAGTAAAGTTCCTTCAGTATCTGTGAATCTTTTCATATAATTATTTTTTCTAATTGAAAAATTTGTGATTACATTAGGTATTGTTGATGTCAGCCAAAAAGCTTTAAGTAATGTATAAGTGGTATGTTTGTTATGCCCAAACTCCCCAGGGAAGAGAAAGATCCACTTTAATACGAGACACAGCTGGTATACTTTCAACAATGGAGACAAGAGATATTAGCTGTAAAATTTGATATTGTTTAGTTTTTGCATTAGAGTTAATGATCTGTTGTATGACTATGTATTGATTTGCTTGCAATATTGCTGCCTTCAAGTTGATCCAAAAACAAACTGGAAAACAAAATGTTGAGAATTCCCAAAGGTGATTCTTCATTCTAAACTATAAATGTTTTACAAATGTATGAATTCCTACCATCATCTAGAATTTGAGCTGCTTTAAGTTTGGTTCTAATGTCTGATGATAAGAATACTTTGCATACCTTTTCAACAGTGGCATAAGAAACACAAATGGACTTGCGGTACAATTTCCATGTCTTCTGATCTTGTGACATCATGGTCCTTTTAAAGTATGTATCTTGAAAATAAAATTAGGGGCACTTGCGACCTTACAAAAGAATTACACTTCAACCACAGTTTTCCTTCACAAACTTAATTTTTAACTTCATTTCAACAATAGAATAAATCAAATACACAGCCATAATTACAATAAAAAAGGAAAAAGCACAAAAAATATCAATACATATATAGGGGCATATTCTATTCCAGGTGAAAAGTCCTGTACTTTTCGCATGCTGGACCTTTTGCCTACGTCACTTGTTTTCAAGTCGAAAAAGTATCACGCATGTGCCCGCTTTTCGCCGTATTCAAATAGAAATCGGTGAAAACGGGAGCCGACGAAACTGTAACATGTGAATAGTACTTTCAGATTTGAGGAAATCAGCCTGACACCCCCCAAAAGATGGATTGACATTGGGGTTCACTCTAGATCCCCCGGAATAGCCCTGCTGAAGGTATATGGGGTACTTAAATTCTCTCAATAGTTACTATTTTGCGTCTTTGCATAAGTGGTGAAGAATAGCATTTAGCAGTTATTTGGAATCAAATAAGTAGTCCCAGCAAATTTGGGGTACCTGAAAATGGGTGCCAGCATATTTTTAAGTTGCTAAAGTATAGTTTTAAAAAAAAGTTACAAATCCATTTGCTGCAAGCACCTGCAAACTTAAAAACACATGGGGCATACTTGGGGACCTCCCTGAAGTCTATTTTGCTACTTTTTAAGTTTGTCCCCCAAATGAAAGTTTCGCCCCCCAAATGAAAGTTCTTTTTTGGGTGATCTAAATACTTTCTTAAACTATTTCTAATGCAGTTTACCTTTGGGGGACTGTCCCAAGGGTGCAGGGGGTTTCCCGCAGCTTTGTACCCCAAAACCCTAATTCTGCACTTTTGTTCGACCCCTATTCATAGGCAAAACTTTTTCGCAGGTCCCATTGCACTGAGTTTCCGCATCGGCAAAAAGTCTTTGGAATTGAATACGGAGAAAACTTTTCACATGGCGAAATTACGTCACTCGAATATACTTTTCGCAGAAACGGACTTATTGTGGCTAATTGAATATGGCCCATAGTTTATTCACTCAATATCTAGCAGCAATTGATTTCTTTGTGAGATGTTTACAGTATAATATATAAAGCACCTTAGTAATGCAGATACACTGTAGTTCCTGAAGATTGTGTTGATTCGACTTATGCAAAAGTCTCGACATAAGGACCCCATCTAAAGTAGGCTGACATTTGGCAGGAGACAATAAATGTCTCTCGCCTTTTACCTGAGCCAGTTATAGACTAGAAGGAATCCTATGCAGAGATTTATGATTGAACTCCAAATACTCTGAAACTGTTTTCTACAGAATAAGTGGAGTTTCATAGTGTTATTGCAATCATGTAACCTGCTCTCCTCATGCTGAACACTAACTTGGTCAGTTTAATCTTATGAGCGGAGACTGAACCGGGCTTCCCACTCATGTCAGGGCATGTACAGTTTAGACTATTGGCCTGATACTATACTGATCTCAACTGCAATTATGCATGCAATCAGCCAATTGTTGTGTTCTGCGCATGCCCGTGCATCGCAGTGCGTGTGCGTGAAGACTCCACTGCCATCGGGACTGCGATCGCAGTGACTACACAGACCCATTGGAGAGTGATTTACAGGAAGTACCCATTGAGGGTGGTGACGGAGGGTGGTCGGCGAAATGCAGGCGAGTCAGTGTGTTTGAACTCTATTAGATGGGTGTGCATAAATTAGCCACTGTGATGCCATACACAGCCTGGGCTTTCACTGCGTGTGATGAGGTTAGCAATTTTTGAGTAAAGTCAGAGCTTGTGCAAGTGTGCGTGAGGCTGTGATGGTACTTGATGTAACTGATGGTTATTTTCAGTCTTCCTTAGTATTAAGGTAATGTAATGTTCTGGTTTAGTTGTGGACCCAGGGTGGTGACAGGAGCAAACACAGAAGCAGATTTAAATAAAAAGGTAGAATTTTTAATGAGTGGCTTAGAAGACATGGGAATGGCAAAAGCAAAAGTCCAGGTTTAGCACTAAAGTGCACTTGATTACTGTAGTGAGGATAATGGTAGAATGTCCAGATAGCGGCAGATAAGAACAGTCCAGGTATGCAGGTTAGTGAACTGAAATAAACACAGGCAGAGGTGATGAGTCCAGCTGGGAGTGAAATGGAGGCAGGGTGCAGGGTGTCAGCAGGCTCAGGCACTCAAATAGGGGAAAAGAGGATGCAGGGTAGTCCAGCAGGTTATTTGGAGCTGACAAGCAGGCTGGCAGGTAGCGTTTACACAGGAACAAGAGGTGAGCACAGAGAACTCCCTCTCAGCTAGGCTGTGATACACGTTGCACTGGCAATGAAGGAAGGCTCTGGACCTTCCTAAATACCCTGTGCCATGCTCTGACTGGCTGGGGGGAACACATGACTCACCAGGATTGGGCAGTTGAATCACATGGTCAGAAGGCAAGATGGCGGTGCCCATGCCAAAAGGGACGGAAACACCGCCAGGCCTCACCAGCCTCGAGTGACGATGTGCCCACACAGAACCATGCGCAGCCAAAGCCCCTCGCCAAACACCAGCGCCACCACCAGACACCCCCCGCCATAGTGACCTCACAGGAAATACACCTGCCTAGAGATCCTGGCCATGACAGATAAAGTGAGCATCCTTATGTTAGGCTGTGACGGCATTGCATTTGCAATCATTGGCATATCTTCGCAGTGAGACTGCATGTATAATAGCTTTTGCAATCCTTACTCAATCAGGCCCTATGCTGTTTACCAGTGATTTCTCTATTGTGCATATCTCTAGAAAAATGGTGTGAGTGACATTTTCCCACATAATGGGCCTGATTCAGAGCCGGACGCAATTAGCGCTTGCTCGTCCAGAAAATAGGGCTGGCTATTCTAATGAACCATTCGCTCTTTGCAGTCTGTTCACGCCTCTAGGTCTGAACGAGCGAACAAAACTTGCGGTCGTTTTTTGGGAAACTACGCCACCTGGCCGCTCGCATCCTACGTCATGTCCGCTATTTATTAGATTAATCGAGTACATCGACCAGGGTATGAACTGCTCGCTATTCTTGTGGTTGGTTTTTGCAACCACAATTTTGTGAGCAGTTCTGGCTATTAAATAACCCAGTGACATGGTCAATGACGCTGCTGTTTTAATTATGCACATCCATAAAACAACCGTTTTGACCTTTAAGCACGCCTGCGTTCGGATCTCCACTCCCCGTTTTCAAGCACCTTCCCCTGTTACCACCTACATACGCCTCATTCTGTCACTCAAATTATCAGGCATTCGCTATTTTGCGAGCACATGAATTTCGACCACACTGACTGGTTCGCGCATGCGTATAACGATCCGTACGCATGCGCAGTTGGGCAAACATCGCTCGGAGCGAACGAGTGGCCGCTTACGAGCGGCTCTGAATCAAGCCCAATATTTCAATGGGTGCAGAGTGGACGTGTGCACCTGCAGACACACCACAATGCATTTACCTTTAACTTCCCCAGTCATGTCACTAACACTTAAATCTATTTTAGCACTTCTGCAATTCATCAAGCAATATAATATGCAATTTTAATCTGTGTCCTGCAGATTTTATTCTAGATGGCAAATTAAGATGTTAAAGGCTAGGTCCACTTAAATTATATTACAAGGTTAATGTCTACCTAATGGGAGAAGCACCCATATAGGGAATTTGTTCACATGGATTTATTTGACAATAAAAATGACAAAGATGTGTCTTTTAAATTGTCACATTAGAGTAGAGCATCCATTTATGTTTTTAATCAAGATGGTCCAGATTCTTGTGAGGTAGCATATATTACTGTATTTACTGGTTGTTGTGGCCCTGGCATCTGCACCCCAAAATAAGAAAAGTTGGAAAAAATATTTTTTTGTTTAAAAATAAATTCTCAAATGTTTAAATTTAATTTAGATATATAGACTGTGTATTTTTGAGAGGCAGCACATATTACTGTACTAACTGTGTGTTGCAGCCATATCAGCTGCACCCCAAAATAATAAAAGTTGAAAAATAAATGTTTAATAAAACTGCATCTTAAAGGTAAAAGTCCCTCATTTCATTGTCCTGCATCCAATTTGCAAAGTCAAACTGACTCATCATTCCTCGTTTCCCAAGAAGAATCATTTTGCACTAGGAGCCTGATTCAGAGTTGGGAATAGAGTAAGACATAACAAGTAACTATAAACCTGGACAAGCCATGTTGCAATACAAGGGGTGCAAATACATACTATTTTTTGCATGTTGGATAAATACTGGCTGCTTTTGAATGTAGCCCACAAAAGCTGGACAGATATATTTTTAGACTGCAATTAAGAATTCAGTTTTGACACACCCCTCCCAAATCTAAATCTCTCTGAACATTTTACATCTGTCCCACCTGCAGTGCAACATGGTTTTACCAAGATGCACAGTTACTTGCTCTTTCTTACTCAGGGCCTGATTCAGACCAGCTCGTGAGCGCAGGATGCTCGCAAGCGGGTCGATGGTGCCCTACTGCGCATGCGCACGACAGAGGGAGCTCCGTCGTGCGCTTGCGTGAGACCAGGCTAGCGACGGGGTAGCCGTCGCTCCGGGTCTCGCACCAAAGGGGGCGTGCTGTCGATGTTGAATGACAGCACGCCCCCTTTGGTGGGCGTGCTGGGGGTGTTGCTGCCAGACGGAGGTGTTCCCATGGGAATGTCTACCATCTGAAGCCGGCCCCACAAAGATCAGTAGTGATGTCAGTGGGAGTGATTTTGGCTCTGATAGAGCCAAAATCACTCCAGGGCTTGCGGCAGCGAGACCCTACCGCAGGGTCTCCATCGCAAGCCCGATGGTTACGATGGTCTTGACCATCGCGACCATCATCATGGACGCTCGCTATAGCTGTGGGTGGTCACCCACAGCTATGCGAGCATCCAAGAGGCTGCTCCATTTTCAGGTAAGAGGGCCCTGATTCAGAGTGAGCGCTCTGGTCAGAGCATCCGACTCTGAATCAGGCCCTCTATTCCCAACTCTGAATCAACCCCTAGGGCTGCTGCAGCTGGTGGTGCATTAATCTTAATCACAGAATGGGACCAAGAAGACTAGTAGTTTCAAACAACAACTACCTGTGAAACATTCATTTTCAAGAGGAACCAAGTATTACAGCCACTGTATTGTTGTACAGAGGATCACTGAAGCCACAATGGCTATTTTAGCAGAAGATTTGCATCATATACAATATAAGCCATCAATGAATCTGGATTTAGCCAATTAGTTGAGGTCATATGTCCAAACAAACAAATTCCATATCAATTTTTGGATTTCAGCAAAAACATCATTGCAGCAGCTGCAAGAACAGTTCCATTAGCCATGCCACCAAATGAAGCAAGAGGTAATAACACAGTGGAATTGATATTTATTTGCTTCAGCGACTGGAGATACAGCAACAATCTATTACATATCAAGCCATGAGATAGGGAGAGGGAGGAGATGTTACCACCATATTGTAGCAAACAATAGAATACTCTTGGTTTTTTGTAAGCTACTGAAACCATTTGAAATTGTTACCAATAAATTGAGATCAGACAATGCCAGCCTGAGAAGCTGAAGGAGGAGATTAAACTAAGCGATTTTGATGTATGAAGTATGTAAGACTTAGAACAATTTCTTTATACACTTCTCCAGAAACAATGGAGTTGCAACATCTTGCAATTGCATCACTACATTTTGGCCACCATGCTTGATCCTATGTTTAAGTCCTATTCAGCCATATTCTTGTAGCACACAACTTCCTTATTCTTCTACCCAGTGTTAAATGATGGGAGCAGAGTGATAACATCATCACTGTTTTGGGCACACCAACTTCAAAGAGATTGCTAGACTCTTCCAAGACTCATGGAGATCACCACTATTTCAGGGAGTCTCACTGACATTCAGGTAGAGGCAGCTAAGTATGTATTAATAACATTAAATGCATTAATTTAGTAGTTCAGTCTTGCTTTTTTTATCCATTAAAGGTAAGTCATATCTGGAAACATTTTTTGATTGCCTTTTATAGTCTTTTTTCTACTTGTTCCATCTCATCTTTTAACCGGTACCATCAATTCAATATTCACTATTTAAGTAACAGTAATTTGCTATTTATTTTTTCTCCGCTGTGCTTGAGCTTTGTCTTCAATCCTTTTTTGTTCTCCCATCCACTACTGAAGAAAATATACAGCCACACTGAGGATTATAATATATGAACAGCAGAACCCAAAGCTTACTGTAAGTTTGACTTGATGTGAAAATATAATTTTGATCTGAAGCTCATCTGCTATAAATGAATTGAATCTAATCCAAACCATTTATCTCTATTCTATACTACACTACCCTCCAGTTAAAAAAATATCTGTCCTTTTATCTTCATGTAAATAAGGTAGATTACTGATTCACATAGTGCTGTTGAGTATTTGAGAAATTAAATCATTGTGGATATATTTGTGGCTAGTCCACTGTTCAAATAGTGGTGAAACTTCTAGAGGCAACAGAGGTGTTAGTCTCTGGGTGCTACAATTTGGACAAAGGGAGCATCCTAGTACAGAATACCAGGGCCTCAGCTGCAAAAATTCATCCTCATTGCCAGAGTTGTAGCAAAGGTGAAGCAACTGGAGCTCATGCTCCAGATACTAGTCAATCTATTGGGTACTCCACTGTCTCCAGCTTAGCTCAGTTGTGAGTCTATATCACCTTTCTGCTTTGAGCATGTCCCCTTCATCTATGATGCTTGTACCTGTGGTCATGCTGCATAAACTGACAGGTGCAGAACTAGTGGCAAGCTCCTCCTCTTTGCCTCCTCTGAGATGGGCCCCACCTCCCATCCTGTCCCTGTTGTCAGCTGGCCCAGGTCACAGAGATTGTGCATCAGTCACACAGGAGGAAAGAACATGGTGACTGTGTCTCTGCTGCTGAGTGGAGACCTGAGTCAGATGCTGCTGCTGAGAGTATGGGCCGCAGCGCCCATGACTGGGTGGAGCCTGAGCAGTGAAACTGGTGAGGTGATGTCTGACTGCTCTGATGCCCCATGCCAATAGGGGGCACTACTGTGGCATAATGTGTATAAGGGGCACTACTGTGGCATATTGTGAATAAGGGACACTACTGTGTGGTGTAACATAAATTGTGGGCACCACTATGTGGCATAATGTAAATAAGGGGGGGCTCCATATCATACTCTTGCTTTGGGTGCCATGACTATGCTCCTTGACCATGGCACTGCCTCCACAAGCCACTGTGACCCCATACACCCTCCTGGCACAGTTCCCCAAGGGTATGGACAGGACACTGGCAGCATGGAGGAGATCCTACCTCCGGTGGCAGGCTGTAAGGTTTGCCAATGTGTACAAAACTAACAGTTTCTATTTGTGTCTGTTTATTGTTACTCGGTCTTGCTTTATCATTGTCTTATTCCCAATTGTAAAGTGCAATGGAATATGTTGATGCTATATAAATAAATGTTAATTAACATTTGTGCCTTTTGTGTCATATATATGATGCTCTGTCTTTAGACTGTAAGCCCTCATTCACAATGCCCAGTTACCTTCTGGTCTATTGCATTTCACTGCACTTATTCAGTTTCTTTATTGTGGAATTTTCAATGTGTGTCGCTTTTTGTAAAGATGTGCACATATACTGTACATTAAAGCACATAATAAAGTTAATGGGATGAAGTTGTAACCCACTAATAGTCACATGTAATATATATTACAGGGGTGTGCAAGACTGTTGCAACTTTACTTTGTGTGGTCTTTTGGAACAATAAGGGACCATTATACAAAACAGAGTTAGTGAAAAGGTTTGGAAAACAATGGATTTAATTGTGTGTGCCAGGAGCAACACATATATAATTTATAATGTAAGTCTTTCTTCCCTCAGTCCCACTATATTCAACATTTTTCTGACTCCAGCAGTAAAATGGGAGAAGCTGACATATTTAGTTTGGATATAGCATGATTGCACCAATTTTAAGACCAGAAACAAATACAGCCGGCACCAAACATTATAGATCGACTGGAAAATGGGTTAAAGTTTTTATTAGTACTTTGTTGGCATTATTTTCATACATTTCTATAATATTTAGATGGCTTTAAGTGTCACTGTTTATTGCTTTTAAAGAAAAAAAAATGAACATTGAAGATATTGAAGTGTTTAAGTTATATTGAACTTTCTGGTGACATATATTTCATCTAGGAATTGTCTCTAAATATAAGTGGTGGCATAATACAAAATATAGCCATGACTAATATATAATATATTTCAGTTGCCTAAGATTTCATTGGTAATTAAAGCTATCACTTCCAGGTAAGTTACCGATGTGTCCTTGCTCATCTAGCCTCAATATGCCATGCAATGTGATTTGCCTGGCGTGAGTGGACCATCAAATCCCATGCAGCTCTGCTAGCGTTGGGCATTATGTGACACTTGTATAACTGTGTGCGACTGAGACTGTAAACAGGGACCTGGCATGGAAAAAAGCTGCAGCCGCAGCTTCTTAAAACTTCACATGCTGTTTGAGAGACTAAATCGCACACAGACAGACACTTTTTAATCAGTATAGTCTCCTGGTGTGTCCTAGTCACATCACATTGCAACTTAGATGCATTTTCAGCAAAACAGATGTCAGGTGCGCCAAGAGGGCAACTACAGCAAAAATGACTGAGGACATATCTGTGCTATGTAGACTGTTTTCACGCAAAATTTAAACAAAATGGTTCCTGGTTGTCTTAACTCTGTGGGTGAAACTTACTAAGGGGTAAATTTACTAAGCCTTGGTTTTGTTTTTTTAGGCGATTTTCCATCAGATTTTCAATCTGCCCATTTACAGTTCTAATGACAAAACAAATGGAAATTCAACCAAATGACTGACTTTAAAACACTTTAGAACATCGGACCAATTGTCACAGCTCCTCCCATGGCCCTTTGCGTAACTCATGAGTCACATGTCATGGCTCCGCCTCTAGTAGGTACCCTCCAAGTCTGTAGCTGCCTGGCCCTGACTCTTAAGGTGCTGTGGTGGGTAAGGGGGTAGGTGGCACTGGATGAGGCCAGGGGCACTGTGCGAATGAGGGGTGCTGGATGAGGCCAATTCTACTGTGCTGAGAGCGGTGATGGATATTGAATTAGGGGTTCTACAAACTGCCCCTGACGAAAACTTCATTGGAGCAGTTGAAACAGGCTGTTGGGCCTCTGCTGTCGTTTTGTACACTTTGTTTGTGATAGAACTTTAATAAATCTAGTTTCTTTGCTGATTAACCTGTGTACTGGTCCTGCATTGTTCTTTGAGGAATGGGTGAGTGTGATTTATTACTTGTTTATGGACCCTGCACCACAGATGTTTGCTGGTTTGGAGTGCTGACTTGTATACATAAGAGGTATACAAAAAGTTATTTTATGCTATTTATGTATTGATTTGTATTATAAATTGTTTTATATATTTTTACCTCTGTTGATATGCCGAGAATAAAATATTCAGGTATAAGAATCATGGGCTGCCATAGGGCTTTTATTTTATGAATAATATCCCAAACATAATTAAAGGGTGATTTGAAGAGTAACTAGAAGGTTGTGTTTGACCAACAGCTAATATTGCAATAAATCCCCCTAAGTGGTGGAAATTTCTCCTATTCCATTAATATTCAACGTTGTAATGCACCAATAGAACCCCCATTTTTCCATTTCTATTTATAGGCCCTCTATTAGCAGAGGTCCACCTAATTGGTGCAGCTGAACCGGTGTAAGCGCAATATTTTGTATCTAATAATATATTTATATATATATTGTGCAAAGGTACTAGGTCTAAAGCGACTCTGACGTATATTAAACCAAGTAGTGTGCAAGAACAAATGAATAAATATTGTGAATGCTACAATCAGCAAATATTTAAAGATACCATGTATCAATTTAATAAGTATAAAAACAAAACAGACAAATAATCTTATATGCAGAGAAGGCCAGCATATCTACCTCCTGTCCCCAGGAGTTGGCCATACAATTTATATAAGCACCAAAAGTGCAAACAGTGTATTACTTAAAGTGCAGAATCTAGATGGCAGAATGAGAGTACAGGCTGAGTGACAACAAAGCAAGGCAGAAACAGGCTTAGATGGGCAGGAACATGACTGACAGGAACCGGAAGGAGACTTCAGACATGCTATAGCCGGCAAGCTGGTGATGAACCAGCAGGCTTATAAAAGGTGAAGAACCATCGGACTAGCAAGGCAGGTGATTAATGAAATCCCAAAGATGAGGAGGAAACGCCAGTATTCCCCGTATCACATGCTGCAGTCCAGCATCCAAGTCTCATAGCAACTGAAGGTGTCGACCCAGTAAGGCATGTATGTTGCACAGGAGCAGAGATCCACACATGTGGCTGGTGACCCGGAGGAGGTTAGACAACCGGGACACAGGAATGTAACAAGGCGTGCTGGCGACTTGTGAAAGAGGGAGAGAGAGAGAGAGAGAGAAAGATGTAATAAATATGTTAAAATGGGGGCAAATAACTCACAATTTTGTGTCCTCGGCCAGACTCCTAAAGGAAGATAGAAAATGATGGAAGAGAGTTACTGTAAGTGAAAACTGAGACACATATGAGGCACAATTCTTGGGGCTTAAGGACTCTACTGTGGCGCTATGCCACAATACAGGGAAGGAATATGTGGCACTACAGTGGGGGCATTCTCAGTACATGGTAGAAACTGGGGCATCAAAGTGTGTTATAAATAAACTCACCTACTAATGTCATGGTGACTCCCTGGATAGGTGATGGGCTTCCTGAAGATTTTGTGCATTTTAGCACTTGTTTCTTTAACAATAAACAATAATTAATAAACCAATGTGTTATTTTTCTAGTCCATGTATAAACACTAATATTGGGGGTCAGAATATCTGCTAGGGGACACCAGCCAAAATCGTGCCTAGGGCACCAAATTGGTTAGGGCCTGCTCCAATGCCATCTGTAAAGCATGTTTGAAAGCATTCTAAAATATAATTTAGGTTTCAATTTTTGGTACATATATTTCATTGGGGATTAGCAAATGAGGTTACTAAACACTGTAATATCAATCCTGCTGTCCCTACAGCAAATGTTACAGTACATCAACACAGTCACTATAGTGCATATTTCAAGATAGTATTGGAATATATGCACAATGATTAAGTGAAAATAACTATCCGAGCAGACAATGTACCTGCCTGGAAACATCATCAGTGATTTAATGCTCCTCTGGTGTCTGAGATGGGGGCTGTAATATCCGGTGAGGAGTCTGTACAATGACACATCATAGTTCATAAACAAGATTACTATTTACAGCACATAGGAGACACCCATAGGTCCTATGATTCCTAACAATGGGCCGATGGCCGGGGAGTGCACATGTGCCGCACTCTATTAGAGCAGGAATCTCACTGGGGCTTTTGGGAACGAGACCCTACCACAAGGGTCTTGTCGCAAGCCTGATGGTCGCCTGGCCGCTCGCAAAAGCTGTGGGTTTTCACCCACAGCTATGCGAGTGGCCAGGACGCCGGCAACAAAAAAAAAACCGCGACCGGTTCTGAATCAGGGCCAATATCCACAAATTTTTCCAAGAGGATAGAATAGATAATCTACTAATATTAAACTGGTCAATCTCTCAACAAATCAAAACATAAACAAAAATGTGTCTGCTGAAGACTACCATATACCAAAACTATGGTGCCACATTCTAGAATGTCAGCAGCTTTATCACTAAGTCATTGTTAATGTCTATGGCAAAAACTGACAGTGAGAGGTTGCTGCCTATTAGTCTTTAAGGGCAGCTGAGTACGTTCATTTAAGACATGTCATTGCAGAAGATGGCAATCCAATAAATGTTGGTGACCTTCTTAGTCTCCCATCATCTTACACAGGCAATGCTAGACACATGCATGAATACACATAGGATGCAATGATGTATGTTAGAAGTTATGGAAGACCATCTCTGTTCATTATGTACATGTGAAATCCTAAATGCCCAAACATAAAACAAAATGTATATCCAGGCTAGACTCATTATAACAGTCATGATATATTGGCAACAGTGTTCCAGCAAATACAGAGTCAATTTATGACTATTAATATTAGAAACTGGACATATTTTTGATGCAGACTGATGTTGAATATTCATCATTAATGGTAAAAAATAAGCTTACAACATGGCGATATTCTATTCTGCCAAATGGCCTTTGATCCAAAGTTATTGACCAAGTGATGAAAGCTGAACTCCCGAAATTGAAACAAAGCATAAGTCGCGTGGACCATGTGACAACTTTGAAATCTAACAGACTAAGCAACTCATATAACAAGTGCACAAAGAAGTATCCTAGATTATTTATACATGATACTCAAACAGTAGAAGACATTTACCCTACTTATAGAAGGCAAAAATCAGATTATGATGAGTTCACAGTATACAAATTGATAACTGGTAGGTTGCTCCTTATAATCCACTATGATGTTTCAGCGAAATCCCAAAAATATACGTAGTATGTAAATATGTTAACAAATGTAAGGCTCAATCTGTGTTTGAATTACACGTTGGAAAACAAATTCACAGTCTAACTGAATAGAGCGCAGTGGCTCAAACTGCTATCGGGTCCAGGCCATTGCTATGCGACTGGGACCCCGCTTCATGCCAAACTCATTGGCATCACTTACTTCTGGTCATCGCTAGGCCACCCGGATTGCCATATTATGCCACACTGGTTTCTGGTTCCAGATTTGCCTAGCAGGCAGGTCACCTCCCCTCTCCTACTTCAGTCACTCTCAGCCAGATGGTTGTACCGTAATCACACTCCATGATTAGAAGGTTGCTGATTGGCATTGGTGCAGGTAAAAGGCAGGGAGGATTAGATTATAGTGTCCTTGCTTGCCTCTGTTGCTTACCTGCTCTGTGTACTTCCCTGCATTGTTTAAATTATCCAGACCTTACCTGCATTTGTTCCTGGCATGCCTTCACTAGGGTATGCACCCGGGAAGCCGCTGGACCTAATACCGACAGCCGGCTTCCCGACTGCTTAATCCCGGCGAGGGTTAAATGACAGGTGTCTAAATCTAGATGCCTGTCATTTTACCGATGCCGGGAGACCAGCGCCCGGCATCCCAATCCAAGGGATTCCGGGCGCCGAGAGCGGATAGCTGCAGGGGGGGAGGGTTAGGTTTAGGGTTCCCGGGGGGGACTTAGGGTTAGGCATCCCCCCAAGAGGTTAGGTTTAGGCTAGGGGAAGGGGGGGGTAGTGTTAGGCACCTCGGGGGGAACTTAGAGTTAGCCGCCCCCAGGGGACTTAGGTTTAGGCGTTGGGGAAGGGGGGTTTAAGTTTAGGCACTTAGAGGGGTAATTAGGGTTAGGCACTGGATGGGGTAGGTTAGGGTTAGGCACCCCTAAGGGAGGGTTAGGGGGTAGAATTAGGTTAGACAATACTTACCTCCTCTGCCGGGATACCGCTGTTGGGATTCCAACCGTTGTGCATGGGTCCGGTGGTAAATCATACTGATTCCTTCACTAGCCTCCCTGCTGGTTATAGTGCCCTTGCTTGCCTCTGATGATGACTTGCTATGTGTACTTCCCTGCTTTGTTTTAGTTATCCAGACCTTACCTGTATTTATGCATGCTGACTCCGGTCTAAGCTCCTGGTCTCGTACTACCTGTACTATCTTCTGCCTCAGGTCAACCATCCAGACCTATCCTGCATTTGTTCCTGATATACCTTCACTCAATCTGCATGCTGACTCCAGTCTCAGCTCCTGGTTTCTGACTACCTGCACTATGTCCTGCCTCAGGTTAACTTACTGCTCGTGACTACCCCACTTAATCATTCGTCCACTTTATCATCCATTTTTAACACAAAAATGATGAACAATAACGACGATGCACGTTCCCGCAGGTCGTTCGTCATCATCGTTCATCGTGTTAACATGCAGGCCAACCTGACAATGTCGTCAGGTTGCTGCATGTTATGGAATGGGGGAGAGAGTCATGAACGACATTGAGCACACCCTGCCAGGGACACACCAGACGATATCGCTAAGGGAGCATTTCGTCTAGTGTATACGCACCATTAATCTCTATGGGAACGGGAGCTGCTATAGGTGAAGACCTCTCTAGCCTGACTCTAGGAGTTCATGTGGTTTCCATGATGAGCCCTATCATTGAAAATTACATTTATGCCAGATACAAAAGCAGTAAAAAAGCTGTATGGTGAATTTGGGGAATCGGTATCATATGCTGGTGGCTGAATAGCTGCCCGCTGAAAATCCTGACACTGGAATGGAATTTGGTATTTCTGTGTATTTGAAGGTTATCCTGCTGTAGTACATTTGAGCGTACATTTAGACAATAGCATAGAAGTGAAGAGGAGACATTGTTTGGACAGAATTAGAGGTCGGCAGGGCAGTGAGTATGAAATCTGATATACTTTCATGATAAGTATATGCCCAAAACAAATATACAGTATTATCAATAAAAGATGACACATGTTTAAAGTAGTAGGCAACATATTATTTTATCATTTATATTTTCAAGGTCTTGCAACATTCCTCTTGCCAGTGGCAGTCTCATAATGCCACCACCAATATGACCCTGCTTTACCTGCACTGCAGTACATCCCCACAACTTTTTGGACCTTATCATATTTTAGTACAGTATATAATACAAAAACACAAGTTAAAATATCATAATTAGGTGTAAATTTAGTGTAGCTATTGCCTAATAAGTGACTTTAGCAGGTTTAAACATGCATCTGAAACACAGCAATATAGTTTTGAGTCTGATACTTAACCTCTTGTAGTTTTTCCATGGCTGTGAAATAATTAATATTCTTGCAGGAACCATTCTGTGCAAATAAATGTCTCTCATCATTGTTGATTACTATGGATAATGTAAAAATATAGTGCATGCCTCTGCTTGGGGAGGAAACTGCCTGGGGAAATCCGGTTGATGATTAAACTATACTTTTATTTATTTTTACAATTTATTGTCACTAAACCTTTTGCATCCTGCTCCCCCTCCTCCTGACCTCTTCATCTGTTTATAAATCTCAATACGAGCTTAGCACTTATAAATAAAGCTGTCGACATAAAATGCTGAAACAGAATAAAAAATGCAGATATCCACATAAGAATAGAGATTGTGACTAGAATCAGAAGTGTTATAATAAATCAGCAAAACATGTAACAGATCATGAAAAACAGTCGTCATACATAAAGCATGTAATGAATCATACGTAATAATTTTGATGTTTCAACTAAATAAATATACATAAAGATGAGCCTGACATTTCTGATCGGACTTGTTAACACGGTTACAGTTTCCTTAGATTGGGGGGGTGACCATATTTATTGGCAAGCTCAAAGTTGAATATGAGTCCAATTCTCATGGAATTCCATTCCGCACATGCACACACTAATACAGTACATTGGAATACTGTACCTACCTACATTGGTGTCTATAGAATCGAGACACAGTGAAAGGCTGCAGCACGTTGGGGGCATTACCATATTATAGTGGACATGGCCACAGCCTTGGTCATCATTATTCATGCAAAAGCTCAATTTCATTGCCTCCAGCAGGGGTAATACTGCTCAGCACACTCCTGCATTGGCTATACTGTAGTGGTGGACCAGTCCTCTCAAACGGTAGGCAGTCGGGAAGCCGGCGGACCTAATCCCGACAGATGGCTTACCAACTGCTTAATCCCAGCGAGGGTTAAATGACAGGTGTCTAAATCTAGACGCCTGTAATTTTCCCGATGCCAGAAGACCGGCGCCCGGCTTCCCGATCGAAGGGACACTGCGTGCTGAGCATGGATAGCTGCGGGGGGGAGGGCTAGGTTTAGGTTCCCGGAGGGTACTTAGGGTTAGGCACCCCCTGGGAGGTTAGGTTTAGGCTAAGGGAGGCCCAGGGGGAGGTTAGGGTTAGGCACTCCCCCGGGGGACTTAGGTTTAGGTGGCCGGGAAGGGGGGGGGGGTTAGGTTTAGGCACTTAGAGAGGGGATTAGGGTTAGACACTGGGGGGGAAGGTTAGGGTTAGGCACCCCTAAGGGAGGGTTAGGGTTACGGGGTAGAATTCCGTTACAGAATACTTACCTTGGACGATCGGGATTTCCTCCTCTGCTGGGACGTTGCTGTCGGGATTCCAACCCGCCGGGCATGGTGTCGGCGGTAAATCATACCTATTCCTCTCAAACAAAGAGGCTTGGGTGTATGAATCCCTATTTTGAGTTCAGCATATCTTAGACTTCAGCCTATCTTATGACATGTGGATAAAGGACAGGATTACATATGCTAAGTACAGTAACGTCTGGTGCATGTAGATGTAGCGTGCCCTATGGAGATGTGACCTAATTAGTCTGCATTTCTAGATACGCTTTTTAGGATGCTTGTATTTTCTGTGTAATGGAGACTGGTACAAATGGCCTGATTCAGCAAGGAACGCAAAGGAGAGAACGCACACACCCGTCCGCTGCGAGAATATGCTAATCAATGCTCACGCACGGAGACCGCAGCACAAGATGCAGACGCCCAGCCCTATACTAAGCTGCCCCTTTTGCCTTATCTCAAAGCCTGATCAGTACGCAAGATGGCGTAAACACTGGTAACATCGAGAACCATCAACCACATTTGCAAAATAGTGGTTGACCAGACCTCGCGCAGAATCTTTGCAACTTCCTGTGTGCACGGATTCTCATCACTGCATCCGTTGCCACACTGGCTTAATTATGGACGCCCGTAAAATGGCTTCCCAATGCACAGGCACGCCTGCATTCGCCTGACCACCGCCAGTCACCCACAAATGGCACTTCCTGTCAATCAATATCACAAGGGGTCTGCGTGCACGCTGCGTGTAGTCTGCGTATGCTTGCCCAACCACACTGGCTATTTCTTGTACATGCAGTGCGAAGCATACGCATGCGCAGTGCGAAAACATTGGCCAAGTACGTGCGTTCTCTCCTGTGCGTTCCTTGCTGAATCAGGCCCAAAGACTCATGCTGATGACGAGGACAGCAAAAGTATTAACTGAAGAGATTCTAAGATTTTTACTGCGCTCTCCCTTATTGGTTAGTGTGTTATTAAGGGCTGTTATTTCTACTGCTGCCGGCAAGGGGTTGTGTCTCTTTCCAAAGTCACAAAAATATTTATTATAGGTGGTTGTTGGTATGCTAGCGCAAATCTAAAAATAATATACCTCTTAATAGGTGTGAATAGAATAATAGGAGGAGTATATATAGAGTGTATATTTTTTTGTTTATGCTAGTTAAAAACAAACAAATTATATATATGGTTTAAGAACATATAGGTTATATAAAAAAAGAGTATTATCTGGTTACTTCTATGTTACTGTTTGAAAGTCAAACCTCCAGCTGTTAATATTTCTTTCCCAGCTACTTGATATCATGATACAGAGGTCTTTTCAGATTTATTATTTGTTTTTGATTTTCATTTTGATAAATTCAGGAAAGCAGTTTATCATTGGATTTATAAACCAGTAAAAACTTGACGTGGAGGTGTACAGTATGTATTTACCATTTTGGGCTCCATTTATTAGTAATACTTTTTGCACAGTATATTTAAATTAGTATAACAGTGAAACTAATGAATATGCCGCTGGCATTTATCATTACTTACCCCTCTGACGAGGTCCTGCAGTGTCCCTGTCCTTATCTGAGTCCTATGCTGTGTTGCTGGTAACCTACCAACGATGCCAGCTCTGGGTTAACAAGTAATGCACATGCACTATGGTCATCTGTGCTTCCAGCCAGCAGATAATGAGCAAAGCCTGTAAGGGGTACTATACCCTACATTCAGTAGTATCACTGCTAAGACATTATTCACTATAGTTTTATATGACACTTCATTATATTATACAATATTGTGTATGTACTATGATGTCATTTTTAATATTGTTCATTTGATTTCATATTTAGTAAAGTCTAATTATAACAGATTACAAATGGCTTGGTGCAACATCCTTTTACTATGTATTTTTTATTTTTCAAAAATATGTTTACTCATTGTGTTCATCAGTAAGAATATTTTTAGTGGTCTCCATTCCCGCAGCTACTTTTTGCTAAGTTGAGAGACATTTCTGTATAGAAGTATAAATACAATAGTATGAAAAATGTTTTCAGAGTTGTTTGAATGGTACCAGATCGGATCATATGCATGATCTGTACTATGCATTTGCTGATCAGTGTCTCCAACAACGGTTACAGTGCCCCATAGGCCGCATCAAGTTTGACATGTTGCAGCCATTTGGAGAAAGGGGCAGCACGCCAGTGTCCCAGAAACCATGAGGGATGCCTATCTTGGGCATATTGAGCCAGTGTCTGTACCTTCTGGCACAGCTTCACTAGCCCAGGCGGCATGATTTTCACAGCCATCCTAAGTGACTAGAGTTGAGCGTTTTTTCTGAGTTTTGTGGTTCCGAGTTGAGGTGAGTTCTGGCTTGGATCACATTGGAGTTCTAAATAGAGTCCTAACTCAGGTCTTTTTGCCAAGTTCAGACTTGGGGCCTGATTCAGACCCACTTGCAAGCATTATGCGCTCGCCAGCAGGTCGATGTTAGGCCACTGCACATGCGCACGCCGGAGCCGGCTCCAACGTGCGCATGTGCGAGACCCGGCTAGCGACGGGTGCTCCGTCGCTCTGGGTCTCGCACCAAAAGGCGGCGGCTGTTGATTTTGATCGGCAGCTCGCACCGTTTTGGAGGTGTGGCGTGGGGGTGGCTTCACAAACGGAGGCGTTCCCATGCGAACGCCTGACGTTTGTGGGTGGCCCCACTGAAATCACCAGTGATGTCAGTGGGAGAGCTTCCGGCTCTATTAGAGCCAAAAGCTCTTTGGGGCTTGCGGCCACGAGACCCTACCACAAGTGTCTTGTCGCAAGCCCGATGGTCACGATGGTCTGACCATCGCGACCATATCCTGGCCGCTCACAATAGATGTGGGTGGTCACCCACAGCTATGTGAGCGGCCAGGAGGCCACTCCAAAAAAAAAAAATGCCCCGATTCAGAGCGAGTGCTCTTTCAGAGCATCCGGCTCTGAATCAGGGCCTTGGATCTAAAAATCGGATCTCAAGTGTTATACTGTAGATTGCATTTAATTCCCTCCCTCGTGATTTCAGGTGTTGTGAGGTGGCCGACATTGACTGTAAATGAATGACGTTAGTAATGCTATAGGAACAAAAACAGGTCCAAGTTACATGATTTTTTATGTTTTTATCCCAAACTGAAACTGAACCAAAACCCTTGAGGGTGGTATTGCGAAAATACGATGATAATTTAGAACCAAAACCAAAATGTTTAAGGGTATTTTTGCAAAAAAAGAAACCAAAACATTGAGATGATTTAAAGCCAAAATACGGGGTCTGTGCACATCTCTATGAGTAACCTGAACGTTACTTAGATGGCTGAAGTTCACACAAGTGATCTAATGTCTGCATCCTCGGACACAACAACAGATCACAGAAGCCTGGTAAGACACCTTCTGCAGCATTAGCTTATTATCACACAGTTGCCGCATTCAAAGATGCAGCGGCTGTCTGATAGCTTGCAGCTCTGAATCAGGGAATCGGTATGTATTGCCGCCAGGTCTATTACTGGCGGACCAAATAGAGATGCCGGAAGCCCGAACAGTGAAGATCCTGACTAGGGTTGGTAAGTACCCTAACCATCCCCTCTGCCCCCTAACCCTAACCTCCCCCCCAGTGGTGCCTAACCCTAACCCCCCCTTCCCCTAGCCTAAGCCTAACCCTACCCAGGGGGTTCCTAAACCTAAGTCCCCCCAGGCATGCTTAAACCTGACCCCCTCCACCACAGCTAACAGCTAGAAAGCCCCGGCTTACCTTCGTTCGGGATGCCGGGTGTCAGGATTTCAGCGTGGGGCTAAAGATCGGTGTCGGAATTTAGAAGCCTAGCTTTAGTCCCTGTTTGAGCTTCCAGCATCAAGATTCCAACAGGTGGTATTCCGGGCGGCGGTATCTTAACCGCATTCCCTTAATCAGGCTCTATAATCCCAGTATTAAAAAATAAAATTAACTTTTCCAGTGACACAAAACAATTGGCACTTTATAAATATAGCATGAAAAAGACAATGGGTCCTAAAATGGCGCTAATTGTCATAAAGTTCGCTTACATTAGAATAAGTCAATGGTATCAAAGTCCGTCCAGTTCTGTAATGTAAAAAATCCCTGTTGTAGAAATGTGTTGGACCGGTGTTCTTATAAATCGAAAATTCTTCATTTAATCGTGCATTTCAAAGAAGAAAAGAGAAAAAAATCATAGTGCAACACTGTAATCCAGAAAATACATAGGAATTTATTCAAACATTACACTCACATGGTTTAAAAATTAAAACAGCATATAGCCACAAAAAGTGGTAACTCCAAAATAATGTCTGCTGACAAGAGATTTTTTCACCGTGATTGATACTCCAAATGTATCAGGTTCTCACCGGTCCCGGGCAGCCAGGGTCCCTGAATGTAATGGAGGATGGTAAATCAAATGGTGATCCAGCAGTACACATAGAAAGGTCCTTTCTCACCATGGGCTTAACATGTTTCGGACGCTCTGGTCCTTCCTCAGAAGCCTTCTATCATCAGTATCAATCACGGTGAAAAAATCTCTTGTCAGCAGACATTATTTTGGAGTTACCACTTTTTGTGGCTATATGCTGTTTTAATTTTTAAACCATGTGAGTGTAATGTTTGAATAAATTCCTATGTATTTTCTGGATTACAGTGTTGCACTATGATTTTTTTCTCTTTTCTTCTTTGAAATGCACGATTAAATGAAGAATTTTCGATTTATAAGAACACCGGTCCAACACATTTCTACAACAGGGATTTTTTACATTACAGAACTGGACGGACTTTGATACCATTGACTTATTCTAATGTAAGCGAACTTTATGACAATTAGCGCCATTTTAGGACCCATTGTCTTTTTCATGCTATGTTTATGAGGAATTGGTAATATTCCTTGGTTCCTAATAGGCTGCTTGTTTTTGTCTTTTGCGCAATTTGGGATTCAAATTTGTCTATACTTTATAAATATAGTAAAATCCACAGAGAATTATTATAGTAAATACTTTCAGACATTCAGATTGTATATTCATATACTTTCCAACTGGTTTGACTATAGTGTGAATATAAAGTTTCCTTTTCTTCTTCTACCTTGACAAAGGTCCATGGCTAGGACCGAAACGTCGGAGCTTTACTATGATGCTGTAAAAAAATTTTTTAAAAGATGAAATAAAAACTCATTTTAGAAGACTGGTGAGTGCACCCCCTTTGTTAATTTTTTGTATGCAGGGATACAGGTGATCCCTTTTGGGTGGCTACCCCAGCAATTGGATTTTCAGACGTGAGTGTGGACTAATACTGGACTTTATATATATATATATATATATATATATATAATTAGGTTAAATATTAATCCTTTTGAGCAGTATGAGACCTGGGACTCCGGTTATATGTATGACTTCAATGTCGGCACTGTCTCAGGTATGGAGCCTGTAGTGGTACACACTCTCCAATGTGTTTTCATCTTTTTTTTGGGGGGTGTAAGGGGAAAATCTTTAAAAATGGAAGTTCTTAGCTGGTACCATGATTTTTTTTAAACCAAAATTAAATATTTAATGACATAATTTAGTAAATGTAGAATAAGCATGTCAATGGCTCATGTTGACTTACAGAACTAAACATGGGGCCCAATCACCTTAACTAGGGCCTCATTTATCAATGAGTTTTATAATTCACAACGAGTGATAAAACTTGTTGCATATGGTAAATGGTGCTCTAGCCAATCAACTCCCAACTGTCATTTTTCAAACAAATGACAGTTGGGTGCTGATTGGCAGGAGCACTCGTTGATAAGTGAGGGCCCTAGTCGGTAGTGCAAGAAGTCCATAGCCAGGAACTGTATCCATTCTATAAAGATATTCTGTTCTCTAAGCATGACAGACTAAAGTTTTATAGCATATACAGGTTGAGTCTCCCATATCCAAATATTCAGAAATATTGAATATTCCGAAATGCAGAATTTTTTTTAGCATGACTGAAATAGTGAAACCTTTGCTTTTTTATGGTTCAATGTACATAAACTTTGTTTAAGGCACAAAATTATTAAAAAATATTGTATAAAATTACCTTCAGGCTTTGTATATAAGGTGTATATGAACAAATTAATTTCATGTATGTACACAAACTTTGTTAGAGCTACAAAATGTATGAAAATGGTATGTGTATAAGGTGAATATAAAACATAAATGCATTTTGTGTTTAGATTTGGGTCCCATTCAAAGATATTTCATTATGGTATGCAAATATTCCAAAATACGGAATATTCCGATATCCAAAATACCCCTGGTCCCAAGCATTTTGGATATAGGAGACTCAACCTGTACTATCTTCATTGGAAGACTGAGGTTCTCTAGCATGTGCCACCTCATATGAACAAATTAATTATAACAGATGAGCTAGTTTTTTTATACATCTATGTATTGATGAAATGCACTAACAAAAGATACATTATAATAAATAAATGATTTGGTTTATTTTAAATGATTAATATATCTGTTTTAGAAACACCAGGGGGGTATATATACTAAAGTGTAGGTTTATAGAAGTGGATATGTTGCCTATAGCAACCAATCACTCTAGCTATTATCTTCTAGAAGGTGATAGATACATGATAAGTAGAATCTGATTGGTTGCTATGGGCAACATCTCCAATTCTGTAAACCTACACTTTAGTAAATATACTTCTAGCTCTTTGGAAATCAAGTTGAAGCCAATTAATTGGACAGCATACCATTAATTTTCTGGAAAATTTAATAAGTTTAAAATGATCTACCACATCTTTCTACCTGGTCATGATCAATCCAACATTATCATGACTATACCAAAGAATTTGGTACTGACTTTTTACTTAGTTTGTGGTCTCACCAAAGCATGAACTATATAGAAAGAGTTAGGTATAGGTCTGTTATAGATGCTTGGTGTTTACTTTAGTAAATATACCCCTTTGAGAATACAATGACTTGAACTGAACACATTTAATAAATAACAAAGTGTGCAATCATGTGTCATGTTATTAAATAAGTACACAAAAGGCTTCCCAAACATTTGCAACATGATAAATGATTATTTGCAGATTACCAAATTGAAAACACTGTCAAACATCTGCATTATTACGGTTTTGTAAAGGCATCTCAAAGCCATCAAACTGCAGATGTTTCACAATGGATTAAAGTATTGAGCCCATTTTATGTGTTCAATATAAGGGAGCAGTCCAGCTGGAACAGCAACTATACAGCTGCTAGATAAGAGATGGAATTTCAATTTGCATCTTGTTTTGAGAACATTTTTGTTTTATAAATTTCAAATTGCAGATGTTTCACAATGTTTTTAGTTTGCATATTTGCATGTCAGTTATTCTCTATTTTATTGTTATTTTAGAAGGCATGAGAACCCTATAATAAAAAAGACAATATCAATATTGATTATGTTGTTTCAGAATATACAGTACGAGATACCTATGAAGAAAACAAGATAGATTTGTAATTCTAGGGGAAGTTTACTCAAGGGCGGTTTGTTAAAACTGCTCTTTTTGTTTTCTGGTGGTTTCAAAATCAACAGATTTTTTAAGTTGAAGCCACCACAAAACCACAGCAAATCCATTAATTTTCAAAAACCCACACTACTCATCGATTTCCCCTCGTTTCACCTGTAAAGGATAGCAACTTATCTTGTTCATCGAGCAGTGGTTTTAAAAACCTCCAAAAAGGCGCAAAAAAACCCCTGGCAAATAAAAGAGGTGGTTATGACAGGTGAGATAGTTCGAACAGCATTGTTTTTGAAATGCAGTATGTTGCCAAACAGGCCCGGACAACAGGGGGTTACAAAGGTTACTCCTGTCCCGGGCCACAAGGTTTAGTGAGGCCCCAAGGTTCAAATGGGGATTTAGTGTCACCAGCTAGGGTAAACTTCCCGGTCCCAGTATGGATGGTAAGGATGTTGGCCAGAGCATGCCCCATGATCTGATGCTGCTGCTGAGGATCTGCTGTTGCCTGGTGATGTGAGTCTTCCCTCCTCACCATTCTCCGAGCTGCTCTGCACACTGCCGAGATGGAGAGCTGGCGGCTGGTCCTTGCGGGGGCTCATAATGCTACTGCTGGCAGTTGTGTCCTCCCATTCAACCTTCCTGGCTGCAGAGACAGACACACACACACACACCATCCCTAAGGTGGTGGAGGGCGGGCCCTCACAGACATCATTGTACTGTGTGACAAGACATCTGTTGCCGGCCCTGCGGGCAAACAGCAGATGAAAAAGCTTAATACATTATAGATCCAAATTTATATTTATTATTATTTGTTAGCTTTTATTTATAAGGTATCACAAGGCTTGCCTATTGTTTTGCTGGGAGATAAAATGGACACACGGTACATAAGTACAGACTAATACCAACTAAAATGGTGTTTTACCTTTATACTAATATAATAAGAATGTTGTGTCTCTGTATGCACCAAGTTGGTGCAAAAACTACTGAACCAATTTTCATGAAAACTGCATTGTGTAGTGGAAACTCCTAGAAATAACCTGCATTTTCTTTAATCTCCATCTGTGAAGTTAAAGCTGAGCAATAAGAAAAACAAAAATGTATTGCTATCATCAATGCAAGAGATAAGTGTGGCACCATGTGCGTGGCCGGTAAGGGGTGGGGGGGAGAGGTGCATTGGGCCCATAGTCACTTGAATAGGATAGGCTATATAGCAGTCTGTGCACAGGGCACACAGTGACATTGGTGTGAGAGGTGGGTGAATAGGATAGGTTACATAGCAGTCTGTGTACAGGGCACACAGTGACAGGTGTGAGAGGTGGGTGAATAGGAGAGGTTACATAGCAGTCTGTGCACAGGGCACACAGTGACATTGGTGTGAGTGGTGGGTGAATAGGAGAGGTTACATAGCAGTCTGTGTGCAGGGCACACAGTGACATTGGAGTGAGTGGTGGGTGAATAGGATAGGGTATATAGCAGTCTGTGCCCAGGGCACATAGTGACATTGATGTGAGTAGTTGGTGAAGGCGCTGTGGCCACCAGGCTGTATAATGCTGCTGGTCATGTGGGCCACTCCTGCAACAGGGCCCCTATGCAAAGCAATAGAACTAGAACACCTCAAATAGAAAAAATTTTGACAGAAGCAATTTCATCATGGGTGAAGACGTGGGCAACAGCTGGTAATAAAATAAAGTCTACAGTCTCTTTATAAAAAATGGAATAGAAACAGGCAGGTGATAACCACCTTGGTGCACATTGTACTAAGTTGTAAGTTTCTAATTCCCATTAGTAGAGCAGCTATAAAAGTCTGGACAAAAGGAAAAATGTGACTTACTCATTTGTTCCTTTCCTGAAACTATCTAGTTGTGGAAGACATTATCCATTTGACTGAACTGTCTGGACATGCCCAAGTGAAAGGAAATGTGAGTCACATTGAGTTGCCCAGTTGACATTCAGAAGACATCCCCTCATGCATGACTACAACATCTTGCCAGGTTCCGTAAGCTATGTATCATCTTTAATAAAACATGTAATTCTATTTGTTTTAATACTACTTCAGTGCTGGATCTCCTACAAGGTATGTTAGGCATGCGTCGAGGGAAACCTCCTGCAGGAAGCAATGCAGCAGGTCCCCCCTGCATCAGAGTCCAGGTAGGCCACTGGCCCGATATGTTGGGTTTGCCATCACAGGGGCTTAATTATGCATGCCCCTGTAATGACATTCAAATGCACAGGCATGCCTGCGTTCCTTCCACCACCCCCGCTCTCCACCCCCAACGGCACTTAATATCAACCATTTCTTGTTGGCTCTGCATATCCGCTGCATTTGCTTTCACAATTGCAGTCGCCGGTTCACGAATGCATGCGGCAGTGCTTACGTATGCACAGATCGCAAACATTGACAGGGTGCATGCATCCACAGACTGTGATCCAAGCTGCATCATGCCCAGAATCAGCAGTAATGTGATGCGTGTAGGGCAATGTGGGGGCAATAATGTTGTTTTAAGGGGTGTCCTGACCTTTGAAACATCTCCTGTACATCATGGTAAAGGGCATGGGATTTAAATACCGATGGCTAAAGAGCATTCAGTTCAAATTCCGACAGTTGAAGGCCAACAGTAGAAGATCCCGATGCCCGGTGGTAAATATCCTAACACTCCCTTCTCCCCCCTAAACCCTAACCCTGCCTTAGGGGTGCCTATCCCCTAGTGCCTAATCCTAACCTCCCCCCAAGGGTGCCTAAACCTAACCCCCCTTCGCATAGCATAAACCTATCCCTCCTGGGGGTGGGATGCCTAACCCTAACCTCCTCCTAGTGGTGCCTAACCCTAACCTCCCCTTCCCCTAGCCTAACCATAACCTTCCCCGGGGGGGTAACTAACCCTAAATCCCACCGGGGGTCCCTAATCCTATAAGTGTTATACTTACCAGGCACACAGCGATCGTGATGGCGGGGGTCGGTCTGCCAGCATCAGGATTAAGATAGGCATCAGTATTTTGACACCTATCTTAAGTCCCGTGTCGGGCAGATAGTGTCGGGATTTAGACAGGCGGCATTGCATCCGCTGGTCTATTAACTACATCCCATGGTAAAGAATATGCATCCCATTTATACTCCCATCTAGTATAAATCTAAATATTTCTAAACATGAGGAATAGAATGCACAAAGCACTTGCTTGTTGGGGAATGGGGATCTTCTAGCCCCCATACCAATAATGAACATTAAATGCTAAAATAAATAAATACTCAATATAAATTTATTTTGCTATTACCGAAATCCTGACCCTCTCACCCAAACCTCTGTGATCATGGATTGAGAGTTATCTCTAATCTAAACAGAATAAAATGCTCTTATGTTCTAAATGTCATGAACAATGCAACAAAAGCCAGCATGAAATAACATGAAACAATACATAAGGTCAGCAGCCTTCCTATCAGAATAACAAAAAAATACAAATAAATCGAGCACATGATACTTACTGATGCCAAAGTTACTGAAATGTTCACATTTCCCTATTGTATATTCAATTAACATTTTAAGCTTTCTCATGATTCAGCTAAATGATGGTTTATTTATTCTATCATTCAACATTGTTTATCTAAACACTAATAAATTATAAAGCCACAGGGAGGCAGCATGTCTCTATACTGGAGCCCTGCTCCCTATACTGCACATCAAACTTTGTAATGAAATTGAAAACAAAAACATTGGTTCTGTAAAGCTGAATGAATGGAAAACCCTACAAGGGACATAATAAGTTCAAAGCATATTGGTTTTTTTTCATAGTAGAATGTTTTATAAGTAAGGTCTTGCTGTTACACTTATAAAGAATTCATTACCTATGTTTCTAGAATATCTAACCTTGATAAAATGAAAGCATTACAAAAATCTCCGAGGTCTGATGTTCCAGCAATATAAGTCTTTGAGTTCTGCACTTTGGGCCTTGTTCTTCATCAGATGCAAGTCCAAAAGCAGATACATCCAGTAATAATCAGCAGATAGTACAGTACATGTATGGAAAACAGCAATGGTGCATCCAGCAATAATCAGCAGATAGTACAGTACATGTATGGAAGACAGCTATGGTGCATCCAGCAATTATCAGCAGATAGTAGAGTACATGTAAGGAAGACAGCAATGATACATCCAGCGATTATCAGCAGATAGTACAGTACATGTATGGAAGACAGCAATGGTGCATCCAGCAATTATCAGCAGATAGTACAGTACATGTATGGAAGGCAGCAATGGTGCATCCAGCGATTATCAGCATATAGTACAGTACATGTATGGAAGACGGCAATGGTGCATCCAGCAATTATCAGCATATAGTACAGTACATGTATGGAAGACGGCAATGGTGCATCCAGCGATTATCAGCATATAGTACAGTACATGTATGGAAGACAGCAATGGTGCATCCAGCGATTATCAGCAGATAGTACAGTACATGTATGGAAGACAGCAATGGTGCATCCAGCAATTATCAGCATATAGTACAGTACATGTATGGAAGACGGCAATGGTGCATCCAGCGATTATCAGCATATAGTACAGTACATGTATGGAAGACAGCAATGGTGCATCCAGCGATTATCAGCAGATAGTACAGTACATGTATGGAAGATAGCAATGGTACATCCAGCGATTATCAGCAGATAGTAGAGTACATGTAAGGAAGACAGCAATGGTACATCCAGCGATTATCAGCAGATAGTACAGTACAAGTATGGAAGACAGCCATGGTGCATCCAGCGATTATCAGCAGATAGTACAGTACATGTATGGAAGACAGCAATGGTGCATCCAGTGATTATCAGCAGATAGTACAGTACATGTATGGAAGACAGCAATGATACATCCAGCGATTATCAGCAGATAGTACAGTACATGTATGGAAGACAGCAATGGTGCATCCAGCGATTATCAGCAGATAGTACAGTACATGTATGGAAGACAGCAATGGTGCATCCAGCGATTATCAGCAGATAGTACAGTACATGTATGGAAGACAGCAATGGTGCATCCAGCAATTATCAGCAGATAGTACAGTACATGTATGGAAGACAGCTATGGTGCATCCAGAAATTATCAACAGATAGTACAGTACATGTATGGAAGACAGCAATGATACATCCATCAATTATCAGCAGATAGTACAGTACATGTATGGAAGACAGCAATGGTGCATCCTGCGATTATCAGCAGATAGTACAGTACATGTATGGAAGACAGCAATGGTGCATCCAGCAATTATCAACAGATAGTACAGTACATGTATGGAAGACAGCAATGGTGCATCCAGCAATTATCAGCATATAGTACAGTACATGTATGGAAGACAGCAATGATACATCCAGTGATTATCAGCAGATAGTACAGTACATGTATGGAAGACAGCAATGGTGCATCCAGCGATTATCAGCAGATAGTACAGAACATGTATGGAAGACAGCAATGGTGCATCCAGCAATTATCAGCAGATAGTAGAGTACATGTAAGGAAGACAGCAATGGTGCATCCAGCGATTATCAACAGATAGTAGAGTACATGTATGGAAGACAGCAATGCTACATCAAGCAAATATCAACAGATAGTACAGTACATGTATGGAAGACAGCAATGGTGCATCCAGCGATTATCAGCAGATAGTACAGTACATGTATGGAAGACAGCAATGGTGCATCCAGCAATTATCAGCAGATAGTACAGTACATGTATGGAAGACAGCAATGGTGCATCCAGCAATTATCAGCAGATAGTACAGAACATGTATGGAAGACAGCTATGGTGCATCCAGCAATTATCAACAGATAGTAGAGTACATGTATGGAAGACAGCAATTATACATCCAGCGATTATCAGCAGATAGTACAGTACATGTATGGAAGACAGCAATGGTGCATCCAGTGATTATCAGCAGATAGTGCATGTATGGAAGACAGCAATGTGATGCACCATGCATACACACCTTGATGTAGGATACGAGAGCAGACAGTTAGCTTCCTGTGTTACCACTTATCTCCATTTGTGAAATGGATGATTAAGGGCAGCAACTGGGCCGGTTACATGCAAATGCATGTACACTAACAGATTCATTTTGTGGGTGGGTCATAGGAAAGTAGTGTGCATGTAGACCAATGTCCATGCTGCTTGTTTGAGGCATGCAGACTGAGATGGGACACCTACTTCAGATGGATCAGGTAGTACCATCAAAAGCTGAAGTTTGTTACCACTGCATGAGTGCCATGATGATCACGTATGGTTACTGGTTATGTAAGCTAATGCATTTATCGCTTGAAGAACAATAGACTGAAATATTGAATTATCATACCATGTCCTTTAACCTTGTCACAGTACACCTCTCCAGATGCCGTAGCTAAAGCCCCATAATAATATTACAGTAGGCTTCTACTGAGGGCTGCCCCCGGATATTTACATGGAGTACATAGTACCTGTGTCAGTTCTCTGTTACAATGGACATAACTTTCGGTGAAGCCTTGAGGGTCTGTGCCCCCAGCATCCCTCCACTGCAATGAAATCTTTTTTTTTTTACTCTGAGTGTTGCTTTTTATTTCCATATCCCTGCATCTTTAATAAATTCAATCTACACAAATGAAAACATTTATTCACATCTATGGAACTGTTTTTATTTCTTTATGTATCTCCAGTTATTTATATAGCGCACACATATTCCGCAGCGCTTTACAGGGAGAATATTTGGCCATTTCCATCAGTCCCTGCCCAATGAAGCTTACAATCTACATTCAATGTTCCCCACCCCACATACATGCTAGGGATAGTTTTTGTTGGGAGCCAATTAACCTACTAGTATATTTTTGGAGTGTGTGAGGAAACCGGAACACCCGAAAGGAAACCCACGCAAGCACGGGGAGAATATACAAACTCCACACAGTTAGGGCTGAAATGGAAATTGAGCCCACGGTCTCAGTGCTGTAAACTATTGTGACAAGCCCAGATTAGTCTTTTCCAAAAAGGATCTTACTATACCATGTCACAAATAAGACCTTAGTCAAACAAGGGTCGGGTATGGGATGCCGGGACTTAGGATCCCAGTGGTCAGAATCCTGATGCTGGCATGCCGACACAGTTAGGATATCGACACCTGTCAAGAAGTATCATAACCCTACTGCTACCCCTAAACCTAACCCTCCCCCCACAGCCTAATCCCAACCCTCCCTGCCCGCAGCCTAATCCTAACCCTCCCCACCCTGCAACCTCATCCTAACCCTCCCCCTAGTGCATAAACCTAACCCTTAACCCTAACCCTCCCCCTAACCCCAACACTTACCACCGGGATGTAGGTGGTCGGGATGCCGACACCGGGATTCTGATTAGTGTTGAGATTCTGACGTCAGCATTCTTAGCACCGGCATCCCGAAATCCAGGATATAAGATACATCCCCTTCTATACTGCTAAATAATTTATTTTACATTTTGTTTTCAAATTCATATATATGTATTTTTATATATGTTGAGGGAGAGGAGTGACAATTTCCAGGTATAGGAACTTATATAACTGTAGCAAGGTTACAGTATATGTTAATCAGCTAAATATCTTGCTCTCTAAATTTAATATAACATTGTTTACTGTCAACTTCTTTAAGGGATTTTGCTTAGAAGCATTCCTAATTTACACTTTTATGTAAATATCCTACCAGTGTCAGACTGAAGCATGAATGGAACACTGGAGGAATGCAATGAAAGGGCCACATACTTAAGGGGTGTGGCCAGAATCCATAGGGGGTGTGGTCGACCACTACAAAGACTGGGCCAACCATTAGTGAGTACATATTCATGCATGGTCTGGGCCACTTTATATTGATAAATATAATTACTGCATTATAACAGTTGTAGCCAACCATGGTCCTCGAGAGCTATCAACAGTGCATGTTTTTCAGGTCTCCTCAAAGAATCGCAAGTGAAATCATTAGCTCCACCTGTGGATCTTGTCAAATGTGTCAGTGAGTAATAACTATACCTGTGCACCTACTGGGTGACCTGGAAAAAGTGATCTGTTGGTAGCTCTCGAGGACCAAGGTTGGCTACCCCTGCATTATAATGTACCAGGTATGTAATAACAATGCACAATAGTATTTAGAATACAGTATAATGTAACATGTACTCCAGGTTATGTTATATCAATTACTATTGTTCAGCTTGAGATACCCCTTGTACCTGAAAGTAACTATCAATTAATTGACACATGTAGATAGTAATAAATTATAGAAACACAAGTTTAATTTTTTGTGCTGAGTTTCTGGAGGATCAGTTCACCATATGGACACAAATAATCAGTATTCATACTTTCCGCAGAATACAGAATATACTATTGCATAATAAATACACTACAGTATAATAATTATTCCCTAACTCAGATATTATTATCTACATTAATATTATTTACTAATAATGACTCATCAGGGTGGCTAATGATTATATTAGCACATGCTCAGTCTGTGGAGTGTTAGTGCAAACTCACAGGAAAGTTGTACATCTTTCTTCTGAAAGGTAGAATAGCTGCTTCTTGTTGTCCTCAGATGGAAATTAACTATTAAGCTGAAACTGAGTATTATCCTCCAAAAAGTTCAGTTCTAGATGTGCTGTATAGTTATGCTGTATATACTTGGCAGTTCCTTTAATTGCTGTAAATACTTGGAAACTCTCCTTTAGTAAGCTATAGTGCACTATTCAGTCAGGTAAGTGGTGGCTAAAGTTTATGTGAGGAGCAATGATTGATGACTAGCCTAATTACTAATTAGCTGGGAAGCTGGAAGGTATCCTATAGCTATTCATCTAATAACTAGCTGCTTATAGGTGTTTGTTTCACTAGTCTGACCTCCAGTGAATAAGTTCTTAAGGTCTCTCCTGGAGGTGACTTTGCTATACTCCTTAAGTATGTGCTACATACAGTACAGTATATCACAGCGCAGTCCCTGATTCACTGCAGCTCCTTGCAGCACAATCATCCCCAAACAGTGCCAATTGCTCCTCCCTGAGGCAGACTCCTCAGATGTGTCAGCAAAAAGGTATGACTCCAGTTACTCCCACGTCTTTCATCACTAAGCATTCATGATACAGCTGCTTCAGGGGGCCTCTGACTCCTCTCCTCACAGGTAAGCTGGTACCATCGCCTTAACACGTACCTCACCAAATGCCAACAGCACCTCCTTAACCTTTATTTATATGTAAAGGCTTGTGCCATTTTCTTCTCCTCGAGCAGGCTGCTCCTCATACTCAGCAGTATCTATGGCTCCTTCTTTACCATAACTATTATAATGAAATATATCAATTGTACATATAAATGTAATTCTGTCTGATAACGGTGTGGTGTGCGTGACGTCATGCTTGACCCTGGACCCCACACCATAGCTACATCAGTAGCCCTGATTCTATCTCCTGGCCATAGGTAGGGTTGGACTGGCCCACAGGGGTACAGTTGAAATCCCCTGAGGGCCCCACCCCCAGCTCTGGATGTCATACTCCAGACTGTGCACTGAACTGTACATTGTTACTCTATTAGATGGTCAGGACGTTATGGAGCAGGACCACTGATAAACATCAGTTCTTGGTTTGCTTCTATAAAAACTACATCAAGATTTGCTTAATGGTTAGTCAAGTACATGTGGTTAGCCACACCCCCTCTGTGTATGGCCACACCCCTTAAGTATGGGCCCCTATCACTGCGGCATGACACGGACCTATGGCCCGTGTCATGCCGCAGCCTGACACTGGCCATAGGTAGCACTTTAGCAGGGGCCCCTGGCAAGTGTCATCCTGGCCAAGGGTTAGATAAGCCCCTGCCACAGATGTGACAATTAAGCACAGGTGTGCTAATAATAATGAATAGCAATTTGAATACAAACAAGGCATTCGTTTTGATTGGCATTACGGTGCTAAATGAACATAATATATTTTTTTATATTGGCTAATAATAAATATTTGAATAATATACACAAAATACAGGAATACAGTTATATACTCAATAATATTACCTAGTCTTAATGTGTATTACAATTTATACACACACACAAATATATTCCTAGCAATGACCTTCCCTGTCCTATTTGCAAAGTTTAATATGATTTATTAAACTGATATTTACCTGCAAGTACCTCCTCTGCCTTTGATATCACATACCAGATGCTGTCAGATTACAGGCTAGAAAATACACACAGTGACATGAGCAATATGACATTGAACGATAGGTGTGAAAACACTAAGTATGGACGTAGAGTGCCATTCTCTCCACCATCTGCCCTTGTCTGGGAATAACCCTTTGCAGTATAGAAAATACACAGATTGCAAACAAATTTGTCCTTCTTGGAGGCCACAAGAGAAAGATAACAGCTCTAGCAGAGAGAATGTATGTTACAAAAAGAACTCTTTGCAGGAATACCTGCAATTCCACACCTACAACTTCTGTGTCAACTGCATCCACAGGAAATAATTTGTGCTTTCAACAACAAACACACTCTAACTAATGATGCTGGAATCATAAGGATAATGAGGATGACATTACCTGACACCCGGACATGAAGAATGAGGGAAGAAACATGCAAAGGTAAAAACAATCAATCACATATATTGGAAAAATTACAAAGCGTCTCTAATAATGACACATAATCAATGTGTGTTGCTGTACGTGTAGTGTAGAGATAGACACCAAAATATATATTTACTCCAAAAGGCTTATTTATTAAATCAGTGGAGATAACTGAACTGTGCTAAAAACCCAGCCAATCAGATTCAACTGCTAGACAGGCCAAAGGGAATATCTTATGTTATTAGAAGACAATTCTGTTGATTAGCATAGGAGGGGAGGGGAGATATTCTTTATCAAAGAGACTTTTATTTAGGTAAGTTTAAACATGCAAAAATCATAAATTTACTACATTTACAAAAAATGATGAGGTCATAAATGCAACTGGATTAAATACACAAACTATACTGTTACATAGGGAATTTAATTTTTGTTAAACACTGCACGATATTTTGATGCTGTACATGAAAATTCATTTTACCAAGTCACGTTGCGAGGATGGATGTGTCACAAGATTATTCCAGCAAAGAAGATGTAGTCAGGAAGCCGGCGGTCAAAATGCTGACCGCCTACTTCCCAACAGTGAAATCCGGGCATGGGACTAATGATAGGCTTCTAAATACCGATGCCTAGTATAAGCCCCACGCCAAAATCCCAACACCCGGCATACTGAATGAAGGGAAGGCTGGTGTTGGGAGCTGATAGCCGCGGGAGGGGAGGGTTAGGTTTAGGGAGTGGGGGACTTAGGGTTAGGCACCCCCAGGAGGGTTAGGGTTAGGCTAGGGGAAGGGGGGGGTTAGCATCAGACACCACTGGGGGGAGGTTAGGTTTAGGTACCCCCCTGGGAGGGCTAGGTTTAGGGTGCGGGGAGGGGAGGTTAGGTTTAGGCACCCCTCGGGGGAGGTTAGGGTTAGGGGGGAGAGTGGAGGGTTAGGGGTCTTACTCATCTCAGTCGGATCTTCATGTGCCGGCCTTCCGGCATCTGTATTTCATCTGTCAGGCTTAGGTCCAGTGGTAATTCATACCGATTCCGCAAAGTATTCCGCTAAGTATTCATACCAATTCCAACATAAGGTGGGCGTGCTTATGTTGTACTGTGATGGCATAGCGATCACAGAGGATTAGCATATCTTGGCAGTGAGACTGCATGCATAATCGCTATTGCAATCACAATTGTGATCCGTCCTGAATAAGGCACATGATCTTAACTACAGATTTTCACTGGGACTTAGCATGACTGCAAAACCATCGGTAACATCGAGTATCATCGCAGCCTCACGCACACTTGCACAAGCTCTGACCTTACTCAGGAATTGCTAACTTCGTTGCACACAGTGAATACACAAGCTGTGTATGGCATTGCAGTTGCTAATTTATGCACGCCTCTGTAACGGCGTTCAAGCGCACTGGCACAGCTACGTTTCAATGACCATCCCTCGTCACCACCCCCAAACAGTACTTCCTGTCAATCACTCTGCGATGGATCTGCGTAGTCAATGTGATCACAGTCCCGATCGCAGTGGAGTGTTCGCATACATGCACTGCGATACATATGCTTGCGCAGAACGCAACAATCGGCCGATTGCATTCGTAATCGCAGCTGCGATCCTTGCTGAATCAGGCCCTTTATGTAAACCATGTATTAATGGCAAATTAAAAGTTTTAGCTGTAATCGATGCTGATTTTGGAATGTATGAAAAATAAAGCATGAATTTGGTTACACAGTGCTTACTGCAATACTATATTTTAACTTTGTAAAATTACAAAGAAAAATGTAATGTGTGATCTGTGTAGTTAGCTGCATCACCAAAATGTTTGTATTAGTAACAGTGGGGATGTGCATACACTTGTCCTGCTTACAGTTAGTATTCCCTTGCTAATTCCCTTTGTGGTGGTCTATTTATATTCACGTCTGATTATTATTTGTCTGCCAATGCAAAAAATTGCCTCTCCTCTGGAAGGGTTTGTTTTTTTGCTTTTTCCCCCAAAGAGAATTTAACCTGATCTGTGAGTCAGAGTCAGTCAGTCATGAAGCTCTTACATGGTCATGTGATGGCAGATGGGGAGGTTAGCTTCACACATGCATACTGAGAAGTGAAGAGTCCTTTTGCTCACTACATCATTTGTCATGAGGCCATGGTTACCATGCAGGTTGAAGAAAACCCAAAAATAATTACCTACTCCATGTGTCTCGTTACAGGTGACCATGGTGACTTATTACAAAAATAACCACCTACTGTTTTTTTTCAGGATTGCAGTTTTAATTCTCAACCGTGTTTTATTCTACTTGTTGCATGAACTACTGTACAATAATCTTCCTGGTCAGATATGAGTATAATTAAAATTATGGGAGCAAATTCTCCATGACAAAGGCAGGAATGCTGGGCATGTTTATGGAACTCAAGTTTATTGACCTGCAGGCTCCAGTTGGGCAAATCTGCAATTGTAGAACCATCAAGATGGGAACAGTAGAGGAAAAACTTTTATGCATAATACAATGGCATACTCCCAGGGGATTAGCGAGGGTGGTTCCAGTGGAGCTTGAGCTCCGGGCACCAAAATGGACAGAGGATGCCATTCAGGTTTCCAGAATTCATGGGGCGCTGCACAGTATGACGGCTGCCTGTTAGTTTTATCTCGGTTTGTTTTCTCTATATCCTAAATATGTTACGGATCTGATATCAGTTTCTACATTTCATGCTCCCTCAAGATGCCCAGATTGTCTCCCCTCTGGCCCTCCCTCCTCTGTGATCATCTTCTGTCACCTCCCCTTTCCTGTCACATTGATTACATTCACTTCTCATCTCTTTAATTCCCTCCCCTCTCTACCCTGTGATTGGCTCTTTGCCCCTGTCCACTCCTTTCTTATTGGCTTCTGTCACCACTCCTCTTTGATCAACTCTTTTCCCCTCCCCTTTCCTTTCTCATTGGCTTCTGTCCCCACCCCTCTCCTTTTCTTATTGGTAGGTATGAGTTTAAAAAAAGTCACTGCTTTGCTATATAAAGTAATGATGTGTTCCTAGGTATGGCCACACAGTGGGCCTGATTCAGAGCTGAACGCTCTGACCAGAGCGCTCGCTCTGAAACAGGGCCATCCAAGCTAAATTTTGAGCGGCCTCCTGGCCGTTCGCATAGCTGTGGGTGACCACCCACAGCTTATGCGAGCGGCCAAAAAGATGGTCGCGATGGTCTTTGACCATCGCGACCATAGGGCTTGCGACGAGACCCTGCACTAGGGTCTCGCTTCCGCAAGCCCAGGAGTGATTTTGGCTCTATCAGAGCCAAAATCACTCCCACTGACATCATTACTGATATCAGTGGGGCCGGACTCAGACGGTAGGCGTTCCCATGGGAATGCCTCCGTCTGGCAGTCACACCCCCGGCACGCCCACCAAAGGGGGTGTGCTGTCAATCAACATCAACAGCACGCCCCCTTTGGGGCGAGACCCGGAGCGACGGAGAGCCCGTCACTATCCGGGTCTCGCGTATGCGCACGACGGAGCTCCCTCCATCATGCGCATGCGCAGTAGGGTAACATCGACCCGTTTGCGAGCGTCCTTTGCTCGCGAATGGGTCTGAATGACCCCCAGTGTTATTTGAAAGGTCTTTAAAAAATACTGTATTAGGAGACCTGAAATAATGGTGGATGACAGAACATGGGCCCGGATTCAGACCCACTCGCAAGCGGCTGTCCGCTCGCAAGTGGGTCGATGTTGTGCACTGCGCATGTGCACGACGGCGGGAGCTCCGTCGTGCGCATGCGCCAGACGCGACGAGCGAAGGACTTTCCTTCGCTCATTGTGTCTGATCAAAGGGGGCGTGCTGTCGATGTTGATTGACAGCACGCCCCCTTTGGTGGGCGTGCTGGGGATGTGCCTCCCTGACGGGGGTGTTCCCAAGTGAACGCCTACCGTCAGAAGCCGGCCCGCTGACATCACTAGTGATGTCAGTGGGAGTGATTTTGGCTCTGATAAAGCCAAAATCACTCCGGGCCTTGCGGTTGAAAAACTCAACCGCAGGCTCCGGCTCGCAGTGGCGATGGTCGCGATGGTCAACACCATCGCGGCCATCAAACTGCACGCTCGTATAGGCTGTGGGTGGTGACCCACAGCTATACGAGCGTCCAGGAGGACGCTCCATAATTATGGAGGGCGGCCCTCATTCAGAGCTTCCCATAGGTGTTCCCACTCCAGTGACAGCTGCTTGGGGCAGTAATTGCAGTAATAACCTAGGCACCCTGTGGAATCTCACTCTAGCACATGTACTCTGTCAGCTTAAGTTAAATGATCAGAATATATAATACAATCTGCTCTATTGACTAATAACAATGATTCAAATGAGATAAAAGTCAGATCCTAGGTGCTACACATAAATAAAGCAGTGCCAAAGGAGATACAACTTAATGTCAGATAGTGCATCACCGAAGCATTCTATTCCTCCAATGGGACCTCAATGCCATGTGTCATATTGCCACTGTTTGCTGTTTTCTCTTCATTTCAGTATTCTCCTGCAGGCTGGCCATACCCCACTGGCACAGTTAAGTACAGGGAGAGGAGGGCAATACGACATGCACTTTCTCCGGGTGCCATGGTTCCATGCTACTCCTCTGCATACTCCCAATATAAAGGTGTGTAGGCGGCGGTCACACAAATAGCTACAGGAGATATTTGCAATAGTGATAACCGGTATGGACTGATTGTGACATCAACCAAACAAGGTGAGTTTACACTTTTACATTTAAATAAAAGTAGAAATATTCTTAACGGTGCATATGGGTCCGATGTTACTCGATGTTACCGATTATTTCGCTATATTGCCCAAGTATACGGATGTGTGTAAGGGGAAGTGGCCGTCCTTATGTTAGGCTGTGATTGCACATATTTGCATTTCACCGCAGATATTAGCAACTGCGATGCGTACGTTCTAGCATGATTAGCGATCAGTGCTGAATCAGGCCCTTAGATTTCTGATTTGCACACTGACACCTACTTAACACATGTGGATAAAAGGGTCATACATTAATAATAAGTATTGATTATTGTAGCCATTCTGTCATGTTTTACAACATCTAAACATAGTATAAAATAAAGTCCCTGGTAGGTTTCTGTCTGTTTGTTTGGGCTAGTCTCGATAACCAATGGACGGATTTTGATGCAGTGTTCACTATTCTATAGAGCATTTGTTGAGGAAGGTTTAGGTGTATGGAACATTAATGTATGATAAAAGTTTGACGCTAGGCAATGAAAAAAAGACGTACATCCCAGCGCTTTCTTGGTCTATGATGGACTTTATTTTATACCATGTAGAGATTGATACGTATTATCCTGTTTCTCCAGTAAAATTTATGTACGCCCAGTTTACTGATATAAAATTTATTTTTTTTCCCTTTTTTTACCGTCCAATTCCCGGTAAGAGGTTGCTTTGGCATGACAATAAATAACGCACAGGGACAGACACTTAACATGGCTGGAGTTGACCTAAGTGGAGACTGTTTTTCTCATGTACAACTTTATGTGGTCCTTTTGCATATCACCTCAATACTAATTCTTTTCATTTTGATGTCAGGAAGAAAAATGACTAATATTGTCTACAAGGAACTCTTCTAACACCTTGCTTAAAAGAGACTATCACCATAATTTCAAAATTGCTCCCATGTGAAGCTGGGGTGGGTCATTAGTGAGTTTATTAAAGAAAAGTGCAGTTAAAGTGGCATTATGTAATGGATAATTGACTGAAGTACTGCATATCTATGAGTTTTCATATTATTTAGGTATCTTTACATACTTACCAATCCACTAATATTTGATGGGCTATCATAATTTCTGGCAGTCAAAAGGGATTACAGTCATGGCAGGTGCTTACATTTGATTGAACAACATTACCAGTCGATCAGATTAGGCTGAACAATTTGAAACATATTTACAGTCTATTTAACAGGGATGTAATAAAAGAAGCCATTACCGGGCCCTATTACCTGGGGGTACAGCTGTGGTCCCTACAGTGCATACTGTATTGGTTCCAATTAGTTATGAGTGGCCAAGTAAAAAATAGGGGGAGTTTGGCATGACACACAAAAGACTAGAAATGAGCGGGTATGTTTCTCAAAGAACCGGACCCACGTGAACTTCCAGATCCAAAGCGAGAACCGAGCTCAGTTTGGGGTTTCCGACCTGACTCGGCTCTCAAAACGAGGCAAAACGTCATCCTCCCACTGTTGTATTCTTGTGGGTTTTGGATTATGTAAAAGTCCCGGTGATAGGCGCCAGTTTCACTCCGGGTGTGGATGGTGAACTGAACAGATGTGTTGCTATCACTGTCTGTGTCAATGTGTTGTCCAACTTGTCCTGTTGGAGTTTGGGGCTGAAGGCTGCTGCTGTGTTGTCCATAAAGGGGCTGGGACTGCAGTATATAAAGGCTTCAGTGGATGCTGCAGCTGCTGTGTCACTTGTCCTGTCAACAGGCCCAGCGACAGGGGGGGACTAAAGGTACACCTGTCCTGGGCCCCAATGCTCAGAGGGCCCCGAAGTTCAGAGGGGAAAAATGGGTCTGTGGGGCCTAATTGTGTGGCAACTAACACTGCACAAGTGAACTAAATTACTAATCTATCAATCGGCAGCTGCCGACACACTCCTGGGCCCCCCCGTCATCCGTCACCTGGTCTGATCCATGTGCATATGAATGATTTTGCAACATGTTTCAGCCACTACACCTGATTTCTCCAGCCTGTCATCAACTGGACATTTCCCTATTAACCAGTCACTACCTGGACAGTTCCCATTGTCTGCTACTACCTGAACATTCTCTATTAACCAGTCACGTCCTGGACGTTGTTCATTGCCTGTCACTAACTGGACTTTTTCCCATTACTTCACCACCTCCCAAGTGCACTTGATGCTACTGTATATCTGGACTTTAGTTTTTGTCATATTCATGTCTATCAAACCACTCATTAAAAGTTCCACCTTTTCATTTAAACCTGCTTCTGCTCCTATCATCACCCAGGGCCCACAACAAAACCAGAACCTCACAGTTTGCACTGGCCCCATGGACCCGGCCACGGAACAGGAGTCTGGAGTAGATATATTTTGGTGCATTGCTGACTGTTTGGAAAACCTGGAAACCATGCAGCATCAAATGGCTCAGTTTTTACAGGAAATGTATAAAAGACAGGATAATCTGCAAACCTCCTTATCCTCCCCTGGGGTAACAGTCCCTACGCTCTCTCCTGCATCTGGAAATACTGGTAACAGGACATCTCCTCGCTTACACCGTCCTTTGCTCAGCAAATTTGATGGCAACCCTAAATTCTGCTGGGGGTTTCTGAATCAGTGCGATATACATTTCAACTTACAGCCTGATAACTTTCCCACTGCAAAAACTAAAGTGGCTTACATAGTGTCTCTGTTGTCCGGCTCAGCCTTGGATTGTGCTTCCCCACTTTGGGAGTGTTCAGATATTCTGCTGGATAACTATACAGCCTTTGTGTCATCATTCAGGAGGATCATTGATGAGCCCGGATGTACTGTATCAGCTTCATCTGGTATTATGACTCTGAGACAAGGAATCTGTTCTGTCAGCCAGTATGCCATACAATTTCAGATTTTAGCATCAGAGCTCAAGTGGAATGAGGAAGCCCTCACCTCAGCCTTTTGGCATGGACTCTCGGACCAAGAGTCTGGTCACCCGTGAGCTTCCCACCAATCTAACGACATGATTTTGCTCTGTAATAAAATTGACCTATGCTTCATAGATCGTCAGGCTGAAAATCACCGGTCTGACAGGCAAAGGTCATCTACCCCTCCATTACCTACCTGTCCATCCCCTACTCCTATGGATGAAGAGCCTATGCAGGTGAACCATACCCATCTCTCCAAAGAGGAACATCAGAGAAGGATGTTAAAAAAACCCTGTTTATACTGTGGAGATCCGGGACACCTGGTGGCCTCCTGTTCCCACAAATCGGGAAACGCTCATTCCTAACTGACACTGGGAACATCAAATTAGGAGTATTGAGTCCGTCCTCAAATAATAAAGATTTCATAATAACCTTAGCTATAGATCTAAAGCCTAAACCTGCCTTTGTTTCTGCTTTATTAGATTCTGGAGTAGCCGGAAATTTCATAACCTCCAGTTTAGTTGACAAACTACAAATTTCTTGTTCATCCCTCACACATGCAATTTTCTTGACTGCCGTGGATGGTCGGCCTCTGGCTAATGGAGTTGTCACCAAGGAAACTCTACCAGTGCTAGTCCATATTGGAGCACTCCATTCTAAGTCTTTGAAGTTTTTAGTGATACCTGAGGCGTCCCAAGACATTATTTTAGGATTACCCTGGCTACTCCTGCACAATCCTAGGATAGACTGGTGTTCTATGCAAATTCTTTCATGGGGGACAGACTGTCAGAAATCCTGTCTTCCCAAGATATGACCTGTAAGGAAAACAGCTTCATTAATCTCTCCAGCAATTCCTAAGGAGTATCAAATGTTCACTGACATCTTCTCTGAACAACAAGCAAATGTCTTACCTCCTCACAGAGAATGGGATTGTCCTATTGACCTGTTGCCTGATAAGATGCCACCTCGTGGTCGCACCTATCCTCTGTCCTTACCAGAGACCAAAGCAATGTCTGAGTACATCCAGGAGATTTGAAAAAAGGATTTATTCACCCCTCCACCTCTCCTGCCGGAGCTGGGTTCTTTTTCGGTGCCAAGAAGGATGGCAGCTTAAGACCTTGTATAGAATACCGAGGCCTGACCGATATAACGGTCAAAATCGATATCCGCTTCCACTAATCACGGAGTTATTTGACAGGGTCAAGGGGTCCATCATATTCTCCAAGTTAGATCGGAGAGGGGCCTACAATCTCATTCGTATTCACTCAGGTGATGAGTGGAAGATGGCTTTTAATACTAGGGATGGACATTTTGAATACCTTGTGATGCCTTTCGGCTTTTGCAATGCCCTTGCTGTCTTTCAGGGCTTCGTTAATTAATTTTTCCGGGAACTATTTTATGTGTCAGTCGTTGTCTATCTGGATGACATATTGATTTTCTTCATCATCACCATGTGAAGGAAGTGCTGTCTTGTCTGAGGAAGAACCACCTCTACTGTAAACTGGAAAAGTGTGTCTTTAGGCAATCCTGGATTGGTCTTGTCCTCAAACCTTGAAAGCCATCCAGAGACTAATCGGATTTGCCAACTATTATAGACACTTTATCAAGGGATTTTCATCACTGATGGTTCCCATTATGGCCCTGACCTGTAAAGGCGCTAATCCTGCCCTATGGTCACCCGAGGCAGAGAGAGCCTTCTAGCTTTTGAAACAAGCCCTTATCTCAGCTCCAGTCTTAAGACAACCAGACCTGAATAGACCTTTCTTGTTAGAGGTTGATGCCTCATCAGAAGTAGTAGCAGCGGTCCTATCCCACCGATAAGAAGACAACCAAGTTCATCCCTGTGGGTTTTTGTCCAAGAAGTTCTCTCCTGCTGAAAGGAACTATGCTATAGGTGAACAAGAACTCTTGGCAGTGAAGTTGGCGCTGAAGGAGTGGATATACCTACTGGATGGGGCTAAATTTCCCTTCACTGTCTTCACTGACCATCGGAACCTCCTCTTCCTTAAAAACATCCAGTGTGTGAGCCCTCGTCTGGCCCGATGGCTAATTTTCTTTGCTCGCTTTCAGTTCACCCTGACCTTCCGATCTGGAGCTCTTAATCGGAAAGCAGATGCTCTGTCTAGATCTCTCCTCTGTAACGTAGTGCCCCTGTCCTGGAGTCAAGAGTGTTTGCCACCGTACAGATACAGCCCCCTACTGGGAAAACATTTGTGGCCCCGATGTTAAGGTAGCAGCTCCTCACCTGGGTTCACTCATCTCATTTTGCAGGTCACTCAGGTACTCAAAAGACTCTGGAACTTTTAAAGAGAAGTTATTGGTGGCAGTCCATGAAAACTGATGTATTGGAGTTGATTTCCTGTTGTGCCTCATGTGCTCAGCCTAAGTCTTCACGTCAAGCCCCAGGTGGTGAATTGTTACCCCTGCCTATTCCATCATGTCCATGGACACATCTCTCCAAGGACTTCATAACAGATTTACCTAGCTCTCAGGGTTACACCACCATCTGGGTTGTGGTAGACCGATTTTCAAAGATGGTTCATTATATACCTCTAAAGAAACTGCCTACTGCTCCTGACTTGGCTCATCTGTTCGTCCAGCACATATTTCACCTCCATGGACTTCCTACCGAAATAGTTTCCAATCGTGGCACTCAATTTGTGGCAAAATTCTGGAGAGCCTTATATTCTGTTCTACAAGTAAAGTTAAACTTCTACACGGCCTATCACCCTCAGAGCAATGGATCCACAGAGAGGGTCAATCAAGATCTTGAGACCTTCCTAAGGATCTTTATGACATCATCCTAAGACAATTGGTCTGAATTGCTACCATGGGCAGAATTTGCATGTAATGCCTCATATCATTCCTTGACAAATCAAACCCCATTTCAAATCATCTATGGTCTTCACCCTCATATTCCTGAGTTTTGAAGCCTGCCTGCCTTTGATGTGCCAGCCATGGAGGATACTGTACAGAGATTTGCATCTAATTGGGCTCAGGTACATTCTGATTTGGAGAAGGCGCCCTCCCATTACAAACTTCAAGCAGATAGGAGATGTAGGAAGGTACCTTGCATGCAAGTTGGAGACCAAGTCTGGTTGTCCACCCGGAACATCCATCTCAAAGTACCTTCGATGAAATTTGCTCCCCAGTTCATCAGACCCTTTTCCATCACAGAAATAATCAACCCTGTGGTTTATCGTCTTCTGCCTGCTTATCTAAAAATTCCAAACTCATTCCATATCTCCCTCCTAAAACCCCTAATATTGAGCAAATACCCCAAGGTCCTTACTGCTCTCCCTCACATCCAGTCTAAAAGAGGGATGGAGTTTGAGATCTCTCAGGTCCTGGATTCTCGCATCCACAGAGGATGATTGCAGTATCTCCTAGATTGGATTGGGTTATGGTCCGGAGGAGCACTGTTGGACTGATGCTCGAGATATCCATGCTCCTGCCCTGGTCAGGAGATTCAATACTGCTCATCTGGAAAAGCCTGGTGAGTGTCCTGAGGCCACCCATAAGGGGGGAGTACTGTCACGGCCAGAGTTTCTCGCCATGGTGATCGACAGGTATTACCTGTGAGGTCACTATGGTGGGGGGCATCTGGCGGTGGCGCTGGTGTTTGGCGAGGGGCATTGGCTGTGCGTGGTTCTGTGTGGGCATGTTGTCACTTTGGGCTGGTGAGGCCTGGTGGTGCTTCCGTTCTGCTCTGGCATGGGCACCGCCATCTTGTCTCCGGTCACGTGACCTATTCGCCCAATCCTGGTTTGTCACATGCTCTCTCTGGCCAGTCACGGCATAGCACTTGGTATTTATGAAGGTTCAGAGCCTCACTTCATTGCCAGTGCAATGTGTTTCTAAGCATAGCTGAGAGAGAGTTCCCTGTGCTCATCACCTGTTTCCTGTGATATGCTACCTGCCTGCCTGCTTGTCTGCTCCAACCCCGCAGGACTACCTCCATTACATCCTCCATTACCTTGCCATTGCCTGAGTACCTGAGTCTGCTGTTCACCGTGCACCTTGCCTCCACTGACACTCTGCTGGATAATCCTTCCTCAGCCTGCATTCTTCATTTCAGCCACTACACTGATTTCTCCAGCCTGTCATCAACTGGACATTTCCCTATTAACCAGTCACTAACTGGAATTTTTCCCATTACTTCACCACTTAGTGCTACATCTGGACTTTAGTTTTTGTCATATTCATGTCTATCAAACCACTCATTAAAAGTTCCACCTTTTCATTTAAACCTGCTTCAGTGTCTGCTCCCCTGGCCCATAACAAAACCAAAACCTCACAGGCAGGCTACTCTGTGTATCACCGGTTTCACTAAGAGGCATACTGCTGAGAAAAAATGAAGGAAATCATTGCAAAATGGCTTACCCTGCTTGGACTTTCCCTGGGAGCTGTGATTTCTGACAATGCCACCAAAATTGTGCGAGCATTACATCTGGGCGAATTCGAACTTGTCCCATGTTTTGCTCACACAATTAATTTGGTGGTGCAACATTTTTTTAAAAATGACAGGAGCGTGCAGGAGATGCTCTTGGGGGCCCAAAAGATTTTGAGACATTTTTGACATTCAGCAACTGCATGTCGAAGATTGCAGCACCAGCAAGTACTGTTGAATTTGCCCTGCCATCAGTTGAAGCAAGAGGTAGTAACTAGGTGGAATTCTACCCTCTATATGCTTCAGCAAATGGAGGAGCAGCAAAAGGCCATCCAAGGCTACACTATGGCCAATGACATAAGGAAAGGAGCAGGAATGCACCTTAGTCAAGCACAGTGGAGAATAATTTCTGTGTTGTGCAAGGTTCTCAAACCCTTTGAACTTGCCACATGTGAAGTTAGTTCAGACACTGCCAGCTTGAGTCAGGTTATTTCCCTATCAGACTTTTGCAAAAGCAGCTGGAGAATCTGAAGGAGGAGCTGAAATGGAGTGATTCCGCTAAGGATGTCGGACTTGTAGATCAAGCCCTTCATTCACTTTGCCAGGAACCAAGGGTCTTCAATCTCTTGAAATCAGATCACTATATTTTGGCAACCATACTTGATCCTAGGTTTAAGTTAGACCTTGAGTCTTTCTTTCCGACGGACATAAATCTGAAAAGATGCAAAGAGCTGTTGGTGAAAAAAACAGTCACCTCAACCTGCACATGACATGGCAGCATCTCCTTTTTCTGCGGCTGCCTGGAAAAAAACTAAGATTTCATAAGAGACCCACTGCTGGTGGTGATGCAGATCAGTCAGCAAAACCTTATGACATCTGGTTGGGGCTGAAGAACTGCCTACAATTAGTGACATGTCTACAGTAACTTTGTCTGATACAGTCACCATTCAGAGAATGGTGGATGATTATTTTAGGGATAGCATCTAAATAGGCATATCAGACAGTCCATTTCACTACTGGCAGGAAAACAGGCAATTTGGATTCCCTTACACAAAGTGGCTTTGCTTTACTTAAGTTCCCACCCTTCAGTGTGTACTCTGAAAGAGTTTTCAGTGCAACGGGGAACCTTGTTAGTGATCTGCGTAGGAGATTACTTCCCCAAAATTTGGAAAATATGATGTTCATCAAAACAAATGACAAATTCCATGAGGAAGTCCTTTACCGGCAATTAAGTAAGAAAAATACCGAGGCACCTGTAATGGTGGTTTCCAGTGGGGACAAATTAATATTGTATGAAGAAGAGGATGTACACACTGATGGGGATGATGATGACGACATCTGATCTTACCTATGTTGTAAAGCCAGTTTGTGTATGGGGTCATTGCCACCAATGTCCACTGCAAATTGGCAGCTTGTTTTGTGGGGTTCCAAACAAACCAATCATTTCAGCCACAAGTGGCAGTCTCTGTCACTGAAGTGATTGGTTTGTTAAACTGTGAATGTCCTGTTTCAAATAAACAACATAAGGGTGGGTGGGAGAGCCCAAGGACAATTCCATCTTACACCTCTTTTCTGTGCATTATGTGCTGTTTGGGGCACTGCTGCCTGACATTTGCAATTTTATCGTTTATGAATGTCCAGAAATTATAGTGGCCACAGACAGCATCTCCTGTATGCCCCTTTATTTTTTAGAAACAAATTCTGAACCACCAAGTCGATGGGGTGGACAAATATGAGCAGCAGCACAGAGCATCTTCCTGCCTGGATGTTTGCAATAAAGTGCAAATACGTTTATTACATAAATTAGTTGTGTATATTGGTCACATACATACTGTTGTAGGAGAATTCCTCAAAGATGTCTCCTGTCTTGCAACTTCCCCCTCTCTCTCCCCCCTTTTTTCTCTGCTCAGCCAACTGCAGAACCAGTAAAGACCATTTATCTCACACACACATGCAAAACAAAGCTTACAACTCCTGTTTCCTGTGGCAGGTTACACTATACATACAGTATGTGAATGGACTGAGGCTTGACACATGTGTTGAAGACTGCAGAATGGAGAGTTTCAAGCCAAGCCTGTAATCCCAAGGACATTAATTATCATTATTATCACATTAAACATTAGGATATATATATATATATATATATATATATATAATTGTGCAGTTATTTGTTTTTCGTACTGTGTAAATCGTATTTTGATAAACTGATTTGGGTGTTTTATGTTATTTCATGTGGTGAGAGCACTAAGTGGGAAAGATTTATAGAACATGGAGCAGTATAAGGAAATAAAGGGGATATAATGATCCTTTAATATTGGCGAGCCAATGCCCTACTGTTTTAATTGTAATTTTATACTAGGATACAGTGGTGAATCAGGGTTAATCTGTAGGCCAAAGATTTGGTAGAAAAGCGAGGGACAGGTAACAAGTACACAGAAGGAACTGCTACTAGTGTGTTACTACTGCAAGTCCTTTCTAGAAATTTTGACCGATAACAAGCTTTCGCCTGAAAACTAGACAACAAAATACAATTAATTACAGCAAACCTAGAACAATTAAAAGTTCCTTTGATACTTGTTTATTTCTTTGTCTTCCCAAATTTGAAGAGATATCAAGGAGCAGACTGTCAAATGCTAAGGACTGGAACCCAGTTTTGCTTATTGAAGTATTGCTCTATTGAAGTAGAGTCTTAATGGAGAGAAATTAAAGAGGATTTCTGGACGTCTTGGTGACTCAGATTTACCACGGTGAGAAACAATGCAGATCACAGACAGACATTGAGTTCTACAAAGGAACATGTGAGTATGATTTTTTTTACTATTAGGAAATTGTGCAAGAACAGTACATTTAACCCTGTCATTCCCAACAAATACACCTCAGCTGAGATATTATGGTTTACACTGCTACATCTGGCTTTTACTCATGATACTTTATGTATAAATAAGCACAGTGTATTAAAAACAAAACACAAACACCTTCAAATGTTAACCAAACTGGTACATGCATTTGATGATACAATTTGGAGACCAGAACATGCTGAAATGTTTGCCTATAACAAAAAGATAAATGATGCAAATTCTCATTGCCAGTGTTGCGTTGAAAAAGTGAAAAAAGGTGTGTACCCTAGAATCACAATTAGAAGAGAGAGAGATTTCAGCAATATTGATAGAGGAAGGCCAATTTGTATGCTCAAATCTCAAATATTAGAAAAAGAGAGATATTATGCAGATGTTGATAAAGAGTTAGCAGTACTATATACAGAGAATAATGAATTCAAGCATAAAGCAACATCCAATGAAGCTTTAATTGCAGAGTTAAATAATAATTTAACCAACAAAACCCAAATGATAACACATATGAACAAAACTAGAAATGACTTATCTAACATGGAGTCTAGAAAACTAGACTGTGTAACTGAAAATAGAGGAGGTGAGATGGGAAGCATTGGATATACTATGCCCAATGGGTGACACCAGGTACCCATTAAATTATTCCCCATTACCTTTTGGGAGTGGATCTAATGTTCATGCACATGTTGATGACCCTGTTTTTGGATTCCGCAATGGATGGGAAACAGTAAAGTCTGCGCCTATTCTCCAAACAGGCCACAGTAATGGAACTGGATTGCACACTCCCTATAGAAATTATAGCATGGAGAAGATGCAATTCCTGTTAAAAATTCATAAGGAAATCCCAAAGTATGATCCCAGCATAGACCCTTTTACCTATTGTGATATTTTTGAGGGACATTGTGAAACATTTAACATTGCCCCAGAATTCACATGGAGTTGTTTAAATTATGGTTACCCACTCAACTTAACCAGAGTTATGCCGCAACTGGAAAGATTACTCCCAAAATTGCAAATTGCATAAAAAAGAAGAGAGATGTGTAGGGGCTGTGGTGATATGGACTAAAATGGAGCTCACATCCACTAAAGTGGACAATGAATTCCCAATATAACAGGGAGTGCAGCTGTACACAACACAGGATGGAATGATGATATAAGCTTGGGTGCTGGTATAATATGGGGTGATGTTATAGGCTGGGGTAAAAATATAAACTGGGGTTATAGGCTTGGGTGATGCCTTGGCAAAAGACCTGAAAAATCACTTCTTGGGTGTGGAATTATTTTAACCGAAATCCTGATAACAGTTGTGAAGGCATCTGTACCATTTATAAAGCCAAAATTAGTAGAGGTAGGGACCTTAACCATCTATGAATCTCCACCCTGTTACGTCATCTGCAGTGCATCCACCAAACACATTTTTGCTAAATTCAGGAACTTTGGTAAATAAGTAACAACAAGCTGTCCAGCGTTAGCTAGCTCCCTTCTTTCTGCTAGATCCAAGCACCTGCCATCTTCACCACCGACACCTTCATCAACAACATCCTCAATCATGAAGCCCCCACAAAACAAGCTATCAATGGGCAGCTGACATTGCTGGAAATTATCTCTATGTGCACAAACTGGCTTTAGAGAGGCAAGATGTTTTTGTCATCATCATCATCATCTGATTCCTCATCCTCATCAGTGTATACATCTTCACACAATATTAATTTCTCCTTGCTGGAATCCACCATTACAGGTGCCTCTGTAATTTTTGGACATAATTGGCAGTAAAGGTCTTTCTCATAAAATTTGTAGTTCATTTTAATGGACATTATTTTTTCCACATTTTGGGGAAGTAGCCTCATAGGCTGATCACTGAAAATGTTCCTGGCTGTGCTGAAAACTCTTTTGGAGTACACACTGCAAGGTGGGCAGCTAAAGTAAAGCAAAGCCAGTTTGTGCAAAGGCCTCCAAGCCACCGAACTGGCTTTGCTTTGTAAATGTGTGCAACTTTTAAAAAACGATCGAGATCACTCTGCATCAGACACCACCGGCAGACTCAATCTCTATTACATCCTGCCCATTGCGTCTTGGACGCAGACCCGAAGAGATGCAATAAGCTGTTGGTAAGCAAATTGTCAGCTCAAGTGGCTCATGATGCAGCGGTGGCTTCTCCTTCATTTTTTCCAGCAAGTGCATCTGCTGAGAAATAACTACAAATTTCCCAAAAAACCCAGTGGTGATGCAGTTGAGTCAACACAACCAAGTTTTTTTGTCTTGTGCCCAGGCATGACAATGGGCTTTTCCTTACCATGGTCAACAACTGTTTCATCCACTGGTGCCTAATTTACACAAACAACATCCTCATCAACAACATCCTTATATTCAACATCATCAACATCCTCATCATCAACATCCTCATTAGTGTCAGCTACACAAATATCATGTTCATCCTGGTGCACTTCCTCAGAAGCATCCTCGATTTCTATGTCAGCATGTTCACTTGTGCTTACATCATCATAAGAGGCAGAACCACCAGTCATGAATAAAGGCCAAGGCCTTAGCCTTTCCTTTCTACTTCAAGTGGTGAAATTGGCATATTGCCAATTTTATGTCTTTCTGCAGCTAACATTCCCTTTGATATTTTCTTCTTTACCACTGTAAAAGATTGGTTCTTGATTTTAGATGCCATGAATTAAGCCATGTATGCCCTTGGGCATCGGCTTTAGTAGATGATGAAGATGGACTGGTATCGTCATGACTGGTGGCACTGGATGCAGCTCCAGCACTAGTATGTGGTTCCTGCTCTCCTCTAAAGTCTCAGCTGATCGTTCTCCAGATCAACAAACATGAAGTGGGGTACGGTACGCATGTCAATTTGTACCAATTTTAAATATTATACTGCGGTATCAATGACCTACAGTGTCAACAGATGTTTTATGAATAAGAAAAGAATAACACACTGCGCTGCCACTAACAGTGTCATAAGATTATTTATGAAGAAGAATAACACACTGCACTACCACTTAGTGTCACAAGATTAATTATTTACGAATAAGAATAACACACTGCACTACCACTTAATGTGATAAGATTAATTATTTATGAATAAGAATAACACACTGCGCTGCCACTTTCAGTGATGTCATTATGTTTTATATATAACGCATGTTATTTAGCATTTTGTTATGGTCTAGTAGTCGGCGTGTAGAGAAATCATTTATTCACAATTGAGGAAAGAAGTGAAACGTTGAATATTAGACTGTGCTACCACTTACAGTGTCACAAGATTATTAATTTATTAATAAGAAAAACACACTGTGCTACAATTTATAGTGTCAAATACGTGGATGATAAACTGCGGTCTGGCTGGCAGGGTCACCAAACAATAATAGCGCAGCTAAGTTGCTAACGCACACTCACACAAAAAAAAATATAATTTTTTTGTGGATTGATATTGATATTATTAATTAATTTCACTTTTATTTTTTCACACTGGGGAAGAGCACCCCTGAATGAGGCAGCAGCCCCTTGATGAACAACGCAGACAGCACCCCTTTTTGATGGACAACAAAGTACCCCCTGCCGATTGCAGACAGACCAGCTGCAGAGTCACAAATAAGTGGATGATAAACTGCAGCAGTGTCACCGAACAATAATAGCGCAGCTAAGTTGCTAACGCACACACAAAAAAAACACTTTTTTTAACTGGGGAAGAGCACCCCTAATTGACAGCACACCCCCCCCTGGACAACACAGCACCCCTTTATGGACTTAAGCCCTAGCCTGATGGCCAGGACAACAACACAGCAGTAGCCACAGTTAATTGAAAGGAAAAAGTGACACAGCAGCTGCAGCACCCACTGAAGGAAGGCCCTCTTTATATACTGCAGCCTCGAGAATCCATCAGCAGGAAGATGACGTTTTGCCTCGTTTTGAGATCCGAGTCAGGCTGGAAAACCCTAGCCAGACTCTATTCTTGCATCGGATCGGGAAGTTCGGGTGTGTCCGGATTCTCAGAGAACCGAGTCATCTCTAATTTTTAGTTAGTTTTTATACATTTTTATCCGAATCCAAAACCAAAACACAAAGTTGAATCCAGATCCAAAACCAAAACATCGTATACATATCTACCTTTTCTTGCTGATCTGGTTCCCTGCTGATGTGTTGGAGCTCAGTTTGTCCGGCTAATTTTCCATGTGCTCATTTGATATCATGCTTTCTAGGCTACCAGCATTTCACAAGCCAGAGAGGCAAATCTTAGGGCCACAATTTACTTTGTCAGGTCTGCTTGACTGTAAATCCTGGCTGGGGATATTTAATCCACTACCTCCAGATCCTACTGAGACACTTATAGGCACTACAAGGGCAGAAGGCCTTTATCCTGTCCTTACACTAAGATGACTAGCATCAGCATGGGTGTTTGCTCAGAAGAGATAGCCTTAAAGATTTAGACTGCACTGTACTTAGTGTATCTGCAAATGGAAGGAAGGAAATTGGTAATCCATATACAGTAAATGAGTAAGCTTATGTGACCACAGAATACAATAGTTAGCCTACACATCTTAACACTTATAAATACCTTATAAATAATTAAAATAAGATACACTGTGGAAAAGTAGAGGTGCTATAATATGGTCAAACATATATGTTTACAAAGTACTAAAAGTGGTAATTTGATGCACAGTTCAGCCAAGCAATACATTTTGAATAATACAATTGATGTTAGGCTGTGCACAATATTACTACTCTTAGTGGTCTATGGGACAAATGTAATAGAGTGGGAATTTAGAAAATGTGAGAGTTTAGCAGTAACCTCTCATACTTTTTAAACTCGGCCAATGTTACAGAGTCCGAGAACAAGCAAACTCGCATGTTTTTAGACAAAAAAAACTCTCACGAATTAAACTCTCATCCAGATGTTTTTTTTTTCCATTTTGAAGATAACACTCGACCAATGTGAGAGATTACTGCTAAACTCGCACATTTTTATAAACTCTCACCCTATTACAGTTGGCCCTATGCATTAATAATTGTGGAAATGCTGTGATTATTAACAGTCCATATAGCAACAGAATTCTTCCTTTTAAACAAGCTTTCCCCTTCTATGTACTAAAGAAAGCTTGCAGGGACATCAGTAGTGAGTTAGATCCTGGCTGCATCAGAGGAAAATTGACACTGAGCACGAGCACAATATCAGTTCTATAGCAGAATGGAGACAATGGAAGAGAAATCATAATATCGCTTCCCTGCAAATATACCTTAATAGGCATAAAGCAGTTTATGCCATCTGAGGATGGCGTGAACCGACAGGGCCAAAATCTGAACAGCTACTTAACAACATAACAAAAGTAATATCTTAATATCCTAACAGTGGTGATGATACCAAAGGCAAACAGGCCAGGCTGACTATGGGTGACCAAAAATATTACTCCAACACAACTAACACATGTGTTGAATGGGGTTCAAGTTAAAGGGTGCCTAAGACAAAGAGTTAGCAGCAACCTTCCTACATACCAACACAACTATCACATGTGTTGGGGAAAATTATATAAATATATATAGATACTATGGGTGTGGGAAATTATGCTACCTATTGGGTCAACAGGATGAAGATTAAAATGAACTACACATTGTATTTTATTTTGTCAATTTTATGACTGCCTGAGGAAATTTCCAATATGACAAATGCAAAAGAAAATAACAGACTAAGGGCCTGATTCAGACCCGCTCGTGAGCGCATAGCGGTCGTAAGCAGGTCGATAGTGGCCCAATGCGCATGCGTGGCATGCGCAATGCACGTGCGCAAGCCCCGGAGAGAGTGAGACCTTCACTCGCTCCGGAGCTTGCAGCAAAACGGGGTGGCTGTTGATGTTGATCGACAGCTCACTCCGTTTTGTAGGCAGGTAGGGGGTGTGGGTGAACAAATGGATGCGTTCCTGAAGGAATGCTTGCCATATGTGGGTGGCCCTACTGACATCACTCGTGATGTCAGTAGTGGACTTCCAGCTCTATTAGAGCTGGAAGTCCACTTGGCATTGTGAGTGCTGAGATCCTACCACAATGGTCTCCTCACAATGCCGATGGTGGCGATATTCACGAACATTGTAAGGCTGCTTGCACAAGCTGTGGGTGGTCACCCACAGCTGTGCGAGCGGCCTGGAGGCCAGAATTTAAAAAAATAGGGACGCCCTGATTCAGAGTGAGCATGCACCTCTGGAAATAGCGTGCGCCTCTGAATCAGGCCCTAACTCCACTTATGCAGATAAGTATTTTGATTTATTTATTTCATCCATTTTAATTTTCACATTTTCACCCTGTTTATCCAATAAGTAGTGCCATTTCCCACACCTTTCTATATATATATTTATACTTCAGATCAGGATACTTTGGAATATATCCATAAAGGTGAGGGCTCGCAGCTTTTTGTTGGAGTGAAGCACCAACTCTGAATCCCTATATTTCCTATTTTTCAAGAGAAGACGATAGTCTACTAACCACTCACCAATTACCTGGTGTTCCAGCTCTCCTTCATATCATGCCACATATCAATCCAGGTGGTTGATATGACCAGTCCCTAAATAGTGTAGTATTAACTATAGATGTGCAGGAACCCCCAAGTTTTAATTTTAGTTCTGGTTTTGGATCTATATCATCTTAATGTTTTGTATCTGGATTTGGTTTTGCAAAACCATCCTTGCGTGTTTTGATTTTGGTTTTGGAGCTGAATATTTTTTGAAAAATTATAAAAACAGCTAAAATCACACAATTTGGGCCTGTTTTTGATCATACTGTATAATTAACATAAATCAATATTTTTTTCCGGTATTTCCAATCAATTTTAATCACCATACAGCTCACAATATTGTCTTCACTACTTTTCACCAATATAGGCTAAAGGCTGCAGTGAGCTGGCTGGCTAAAGTGACAGAGTAGTGGCACAAATGCACGGCACTGTAAAAAAATATAGGACATCTATGAAACATTGCAACAAAGCAGTGGTAGACAGGATGGCAGTTTAAAAAACTATAAAACAAGGACTAACTCCAATCTTTAAGGAGGAGGTTGATAATAAGGGTGTTAGTGGTGGAGATTGCATGTGCTGGTCCAAACTTCTGGTAGCTGATACTGGTGTGCTTGTTATTAATTTACAAATTATTCTAATTTTGTTAATTACATTGCATGAACTTGCTGCAAATGACATAACAGGGAGGAGGTGCCTAGATGGTTAAAATCCCTACCTCTACTAAATTCATAAATGGAACAGATGCCTTCACAACTGTTGTCAGAATTTGGGTTAAAATAATTCCACACCCACGACGTGGATTTTCTAGTATTATGTCCTGGTATGATAATGGCTTTCTTTTTATCATGAGAAAGAACTGCTGCCACTGGTGGCTGATTTATATAAACAAAATCCTCATCATCAACAGCCTCATTAGCGTCAGATATTACAAAAATACCCCCTTTATCCTCCTTTTGCACTTCCATCACACTATCATTCTCAGGGCCATAGTCAATTAGATGCAAAAAGTCTGATGTCATTTTGCCAGGCGGAAAATTTCTGCTGTATTCAATTCCAAAGACTTTTCGCGTACGCAAAAAGTCAATGCAATGTAATAGGCGGAAAAGTTTCAACTATGAATAGCAGGTGGAAAAAAGTGCTGAATTGCGGATTTGGGGTGCAAACATCTGGAAACCCCCTTGCATCACAGCCCCCCAAAGATAAACTGTGTCAGAAAATTAAAAAAAAACACTTTAGTACACCCCAAAAAAGTACTTTCAATTTGGAGGCAAAAAAGACCAAAGTTGGGATACAAATTTAAAAACTAGTGAAATAGACTACTGGGGGGTCCACAAGTATGGGGCAAGTGTTCTTATGATTGCAGGTGCTTACAGCAGGTGGGTTTTTAACATATCTTAAAACTTCACTTTAGCAACTTAAAAATTTGCTAGACCCTATTTTCAAGTATCCCAAATTTGCTGAGAGTAGTTATTTTAACAAAACAATACTGCTTAATGCTATTCTTCCTCACTTGTGTTAATGGGCTAATTGGCACCAATTGACACAACTTAAGTACCCCAAATACCTTCATTGGGGCTAATCGGGGGCATCAATAGTGATCCCCAATGTTAGTGCACCTTTTGGGGAGTGTCAGGCTGAGTTCCCCATTTTTGACAGGACTTTTCACCTGTTTCAGTTTTGCCAGGTTCCATTTTCGCGTCCTTTCTAATTAAATACAGTGAATAGCGGGAGCGCGCCCAATACATTTCTTCATGCAAAACACGTGATGTAGTCGAAAAGTCCGGTAGGCAAAAAAGTATCGAGGGTGTGAAACTAATTGAATACGGCCCTCAATTTCTATAATTTCACCATCTAATACTAGCACACCCGTCATGGCGTCAGTGATCCGCTGTGCAACAGAGTGACAGCTGTCATACTTGCTTCCTCGATCAAAGGACTGTTTAACAGTCATTTGATTTTTTAAACTACTACTAGTAGTAGACTTCTTGGCCCCTATCTGGGATGAAGATCCATCCCCAGCAACAGCAGCTGGCCTAGTGCTCTAGGATTCTGCTGAGGAATCTCGGATATGGGAGGAGTCATCTAGCCTTATCCTGTATGCATAAATACCTCTGATCATTAGTGAGGATATTGATGATGAAGGTTTGCAGGTGCTGGGATCTAGTTGAGGGAAGGGAGCTTTCTGATGCTGGACTGACTGTTGTTAATTTTTTAGCACCAGTTTATGATTTTCCAAAAAATATTCCATGAACTCGCTGCAAATGACATAACAGGGAGGAGGTTCCTAGATGGTTAAGGTCCCCAACTCTACTTACTGTGGCTTTGCAAACACTACAGATGGCTTGACATTTGTTGTCCGGATTTGGGTAGAAATAAATCCACACATAAGAGGCTGATCTTGTCATCTTATGCCCAGGCACAACAATGGGCTTTTTCTTTTCATGGGCAACAACTGTTTCCACTGGTGCCTGACTTACACAAACAACATCAACAACATCCTCATCAGCATCCTTATTAGCACCGGTGTCAACTACATAACAATCCTCCTCATCCTGGTTCACTTCCACACTAGCATCCTCAATTTCTACGTCAGCATGTTGATATGTGCTGCTCATCCCCACATTTGCAGAGGGTGCACAAATGTTGAAAGGAGGCTCCTCTTTGAGTACAGTATTGGAAAGGTCAGGCTCACACATAGCACCCAAGGATACATTTAGTCTCTCCTCAGGGATTTGTGTGGTTTCTGAGCACACAGTTGGTTCCTGTGCCTTAGTGGTTTTTATTTTTTTGATACCGCGGGCAAAATTTACAAAGCGGCGGGTTCTAATCTCCCGGTAGTTTGGTGGCAGTTTGGCAGTGGTTTTGCTATCCGCAGATTTACCAAGGCCAAAACCACTGCAAAACCACCACAAAACCACCATCAAAACACATTTTAGAATAGAATAGAATAGAACAGGGCTGTAATTTAGAACCTGCTGCAAGATCACCAGCAAACCCCCGTCAAACCACCACCAAAACGCTGAAGTTTAGAGCCCACTGCTAAGTAAATTTTGCCCCTCTTCTAGAGTAAAAAGGGTTTACATTGTCAAGAGAGGCAGAAGAAGATGCCTCACTGACAGTTACAGAACCACCACTTTGTGTGGTGAATGGCATTTTTTCAATTTTGTTTTTCTGCACTATACTTTCCCTTTATTAGAAGCATTTTTTTTTTACCACTGTAAAATATTGGTTCTTTGATTTTAGATGCCCTGACTTAAACCCTTGGGCATCGTCTTTAGTAGATGATGTTGAAGAACTAGTATCAGAATGACTGGTGACAGCAGTTGCAGAAAAAGTATTTGGTTGTTGCTCCTGCTCTGCTCTTTTAAACTGATCGTTATCAATTTACAATTCGCAGCTTAGCTCACACTGTGGAGATTTATAGGGCTTTGTATTGAACAAACTCACTGTGGTACAGCTCTCAGCAGTACAAGTAACAATAGAACCAAATATATTTTGTTTTATGCTGTTTCTTTTCAACTGACACTGCTCGGAGTCATAGTGCTTATGCAAACTTAGTGAACGTAGTGGGCTATGGCTTTTAAAGTCACTCCAGCACCAGTTTGTGACAGGACAGCGAATGGATGGACAACACAGCACAGCCACTGGATGGAACAGTACAACAAATATATATTTTATTAACTTTTTTTAAACTTTGTTCACAAATGATACTGTGGAATCACACCACTAATGTGAATGCAGTGGGGTACAGCCTGCAGTGTCACAATACTTGTATGGCTGCACTGGGGTACAGCCAGCAGTGTCACAGTACTTGTATGGATACACTGGGGTACATACAGCAGTGTCACAGTAAACACTGGTGTAAGGACTGTAGCATAACAGTACTTATATGGAATCTGGGTACGGCCAGCAGCATCTTATTACTTATATGGATACACTGGGCTTTGCTCTACTTGCCGACATTCCTGGGTAGCTTTCTGGGAGCAGCAGGAGAGGACCTGCTGCTCTCCTCTTCATGGGCGGTACCAGTTGATATATGGCATTAGGCTCCACCCCCTTTACAGAAAACCCCGACAATTCACGGGTCCGTGATGAGGGGACGGGGCTAAATAATGCGATTTGCACCATTTAGCCCTGTCCCTTTCCTACGGACCCGAAAATTCCAGGTAAAATCTCCCCATCCTGCCCACTTCACTAGAAAGTGGGCAGGATGCAGGATATATGCCTACTCTTCTGGGAGTGCGTGGGGTTACATAAAAAATTGGGAGCCTCCCTCGATTCCCGGGAGAGTAGGCATGTATGCATCACAGTACTTATATGGATACACTGGGGTAAAGCCTGCAGTGTCACAGTACTTGTATGGATACACTGGGGTAAGGCCTGCAGTGTCACAGTACTTGTATGGATATACTGGGGTAAGGCCTGCAGCATCACACTACTTATATGGAATCTGGATACACTGGGGTATGGCCAGCAGCGTCACAATACTTATATGGATACACTGGGGTATGGCCTACAGCATCACAGTATTTATATGTATACATTGGGGTATGGCCTGCAGCCTGCATCGGCAGCACTGGAATAGATGGACACCGGACAGGTGCGTTGGCAGTACTGGAGCAAATGGACACCGGATTGGTGCGTCGGCAGCACTGGAGTGGATGGACACTGGCCAAAACATAGGCAGCACTGGAGCATATGGACAACGGACAGGTGCATTGGCAGGACTGAAGCAGATGGACACTGGACAGGTGCGTTGGCAACACTGGAGTGGATGGATACCGGACAGGTGCATCAGTAACACTGGAGAGGATGGACACCAAAATGGAGCATTGGCAGCACTGGAGCAGATGGACACTGGACAGGTGCATCAGCAGCACATGAGTGGTTGGACATAGCACACCACTGAGCACAGAAGCAGCCCTGGAGTGTATGGTCAGAGCACAGCACAGCCCCTGGTCAGAAAGTACAGCTCCTAGTTGGAAAGCACAGCCACTGGTTAGAAAAGCCCATGGACGGACTCAGCACACAGCCCCTTGACGGACATCACAGCCCCTAGATAGACAGCACAGCCCCTGGACAGACAGCACAACCCCTGCATAGCACAGCCCTTGGACGGACTCAGCACAGCCCATATAGCACAGCTGGAGTGAAACAAATGGTGCCGATCACCACGGGGAGGGACTTATACGAAATCCAAAACCCATGAGAATCCGACACAGGATTTGCCTCGTTTTCAGAGCCGAGTCTGCAGACTGCTTGTACACAATGAAGCTGCAGCCGCGGAGAGGGGGGCGGGCATGCCCTCGCCCTGCCGGGCAGCGGGACCCGCCCCCTTCTACACTCTGAACACAGATGATGGTTGTTCAGGGTGTACAAACAATCATCATTTGCAGATATATCTGTGTAGTGTGTACCCAGCATTATATATTGTGTAGTTTGCTTTCAAATACATTAGTTAGTAAAAAATTTATGTAAAGACTACGGGATATTATTTTGTTGCTGCCATTAATCATGACTGAATGTGATATTGTATTTATTTATTCATTCTCATTATGCATTATTTCTCTATAAAAATGTAGGGTTGTTTTTATAGTTTTACAGACTTTTTAAGGGTTGGTCTATGGTACAGTCATTTCTATTGACAGTTTTATTTGAAGCTATTTCCCATCCTTTGGCTTGTTTTGCATTTGTATGGTGATGTGCCTTGTTTATTGACCATTGTATATTGCTGTAGAAACTGCCTTTGATTGACAAAGAGATAAGAAAATTATCACCCAATCATGGTGATTTATATAAACATTATAGCAAGAGCTTTATATCTTGCATATTTGCTTCTATGCTGCTTAAGTTGGAATCATCGTTTTTCAGGATCTTTATTTTGTATACATTGGAGATCATCCCAAAACATGCTCGAGTTTTATGTGCATTGCATAAAATCAAAACACTTTATTCAGTGTAACAATGTGGGCCACCTGTATCAACCACAGTCTTTTCAGAGTGGATTCTTTAGATCACAGTTCTCAAACTCAGTCCTCGGGACTCCACACAGGTCACGTTTCCCAGGTCACCCAGCAGGTGTATTCATTACTCACTGACACATTTTAAAAGATCCACAGGTGGAGCTAATTATGTCACTTGTGAGTCTGTGAGGAGACCTGGAAAACATGCATAGTTTGGGACCGAGTCTGTGAACCTGTGCTTTACATGCATACAAGGAATGATTTGCAAATGTGTCCTAATACATTGTTGCTGCAGTCACACCAAACAGACAACTCAGCGCGCCAGGCCCCAATAACTTTGCTTGCGCGTAGCATCTTTTTTTGCCAGAAAATGCATATAAAGCAGGCCATACATGCTACAATAATGGTGGTGATCTGCCCGATATCCGTGGATCGCCCTGATAATTGTAGCGTGTGTGCGGGCGACCGAGTGTTAAATATTGCTCGGTCGGGCATGCCGGATTGTCCAGCATGCCCGTCCGATGCGATATTTATGAGGAAAACTGTCAGTGGCATCAGGCAGTGTATGCCCAGCCGTAGCCGACAGATAGATATTTCCATGTCTCCTCCCACGGGGGCGGAGCGTAGATGCCGCGGACATCTGCGGCTGGCAGGCTACAGGATAAAATGTCTGTCGGTCTGACAGGCATTTTTTCTGGCCGTGTATGTCCAGCTTTAGTTGCTATGCAATTAAGATGCATCAGAAGACTACACTGATTAATTTGAGATGCAACACTTGTATATCTGTATGTGACTGAGGGCATATATTAGACATTGCAATCTCCTGGTCAGCATAAGAGCTCTCTGCATGTCTGGACAGCTGCAGTGTTTGTGTCTGGTCAGACATGCCGCATATACTCTGTGACTGCCCGATGTGCAATGATGTTACCAATGTTTATGCCTTTGTACGTCATTGGACGGATATGAGAAGGCAGCAGTGGGCGACCCTATGCTTGGCTGTGCTTTGGAAGGCATTCAAATATTTTAGCAACAGCGAATTGTGAAAGTACATTATGCAGTTGGGTACATCTCTAAATTAGGCCATGAGTCTGGATTTATATACGAAGTGCTGCCATGCGGCGGTTGTGGTATTTTTCCATGCCAATTTCCAGTGTACTTACTCTATAGACTCAGTTGCACCAAGATACATTTGTTGCATATCACATTAATCAATGCAGTTTCCTGGTGCATCTTATTTGCAGCATCGCATTGTGGCTAAGACCAGAGATGCCGACAATCTGGCTGCCCATTCCGGGAGGGGGCAGCCAGATCGGCAAAATTGGGGGCGTGGTCAGTGCTTGTGGGTGGAACTGGGGAGTGGCCATGTGATCGTGTCATTTTGGCCCCGCCCCCGCTACATAATGCTGATAATCCCGGCTTTGTGAAGCAGGGGGCAGGGCCAAAATTACATGATTCGGCGTGAATTGCATCGCAGGCTGCCTTGCTGCCAGGGATTCTCTGGTAAAATGGTGGGGGCAGGAGGGGTCGGCAGCTGCCGGTAAACTTGCCTGCCTTCCTGGGAGGCCGGGAGCAGCACCCAATTTTCAGGAGGCTCCCGACCAAATCGGGAGGGTAGGCAATTATGGCTAAGATGCATTTTTGGGTGGAAAATATGCATGGCACAAGCAGTGTTTTAGGGGACCTGGCAGCTCATTCATGCCAGGCTAGGTGTATGAGGACACATATGTACTTTATAGCATGATTAAAGAACACATGTCTTTGCTTAAAGTTAGAAATAGAATTATAGTGATTCCAGGGGAAAGACTCCTGTCCTCCATGATGCTCACCCCATATGAACACATTTGGTCACTGGAAATAGGAAAATTTTTTAAAAAATATTGTAATTGTAGTACAGGGATATAGAATGAGGTGATTGGACAATCCATGGCACCTGTTCAGTCATGGGGAATTCCTGCCAAGAAGTGAGATGAACACCTTGGAGGAAACTTGCTGCAGTGCAGTTTTACACAACAGATGTTTAAGGTAGTTCAAGCCGAGGTAGTTGCAACTGCATGCCATCGTGCTTGTCAGATCCATGTGTAATGAAAGCAGGCTTATTTCCATTGTCTTTCTGTAAATTGCAGTTTGGGACTTTGGAAAGAGCCACACATCTCATTCCAATGGAGTTTTCAGTTTCCAAACTGCAGGTTAGTAAATCTGGTAATTTGGCTCTTAAAATCGCATATGATATGTGGCAGTTTGCTAAATATTTACAGGACAAATATAGGAGGAAATAGAAGACATTCATGTCATTTGCAGATCCAGTATCCGGATGGTATGGCTAAAATAAGAAGGTCAACAGTCAACGGGTCGACAGAAAAAGGTCGATAGGGTCAGTTGGTCGACAGGGACATTAGATTGACAGTTAAGTTACCAACAGTTACTTAGGTTGAGAGGCTTAAATGGTTGACAGTGTTAAAAGTTGACACATAGTTTACATGATTTTTAAGTTTAGGGTTAGGTTTAGAGTTAGGTTTAGGGTTAGAGTTCATGTTAGTGGTTAGGGTTAGGTTTAAGGCTAGGCTAAATAATAAAAACAAATCATGTGTCAACCTTTTTTGGCATTGACCAGTTGAATGTCAAACTTTTACCCCTGTTGACCTACAGTATTAACCCTGTTGGGCTAAGTCACTCTCGCCAAATACCTGTCGATCTAATGTCCCTGTCAAACTAATAACCATGTTGACCTACCGTCTGTCGACCCTCTGGTGTCAACCCATTGACTGTTGAACTTTTTGTTGTAGAAATATCAATCCACACATCACAGATCCATCTCTGGCCACTTCCTTATGGCACTGCATGAAAGGCAACAGTTACTGGTTATCGCAAGAGCGGTAAGATGCTCCACTGTTTTCATCCTATTGTTGGGCCCATGTCCAGTCAGCTGTCTTACAGTAAAGTGGTTGAACACATCAACTTTGTAACGTTAAATGTTAATGTTAAATGTTTTGACAAATATACTGTAGTTGTGAGTGGTCTGAAGAAATAGCAGCATTTACAGGACAGCTTGTGATTGGCTGTGAGTACTACTGAAAATGAAATCCTCTCTTCAAAACACTCGCAGCTATAAGCCTTAACCCTCTGGGGAGCATTGACTATCACCGAAATGTATAACATATTTAAAGTTACCAGGATAAAGCAATATTAATAGGAACCAATACCACAATCGTTTTTCAAAGAATGTTTTTCACAGAGCCGGCTCTAGGCATAGGCATAATAAGCAAATGCCTAGGAGCAACTGGAATGCCAAGGGGCATTCCAGGGCTCTGCCGCAGTTCCCCCCCCCACTGGCGCTGCATGCACGGCTGCTGCCGTGTGGAAAGCCATGCTGGGATCAAGTGGCTGATCCCAGCATCAGCACTGCAGGAGGAGATGTATCCCCTATGGGACACATCAGCGTCCGGTGCTGAGATGCTATTACTGCTCTCAGCATCGGGGAAGCATAGGCGGTGGGTAGCCGGCACTGGAACAGTGTTCCCAGCGTTGGTCAATCGTCGGGCGCGGCGGCCAGGACTTGGCTCTGGGTGCGGACTTACTGTAGCCCATCACCCGGTAGCCTTGGTACAGTGTCGGCCGGGGCGGGTGTTTGGCTGTGGCCGCGAGCCAAACCTGGCTCGCGGGCCAGCAGCCAATAGGAGGCAGACGTGACGAGCCAATCGCGGCTCGCAGCATCATAGCCCCACCCACTCATGGTGTCTGATAAACGGCACTGAGCGGGAAAAGGCAGTACGGCAGCAGAGAGGGAGGAGTGAAGACCTCCCAAAGAGAGCATCATCGCGGCAAGAGTTTCTGCGGCCACGGAAGAGGCCAGAAGGCGGGTTCAAGGCCCGGGCTACATAGGGGGAATTAGGCCCTAGAGGGAGTTATTGCCCTATAAGATGTAAGTGACCTGGGTACTAGGCCCAGGTCACTATTGAATAAAGTAGGCGGGCACTAGGCCCGTGGCCATAAGAAGGGCCACCTGTTTTGGGAAGTTGTTAGGGAGCACCAGTAAAAATTTTGCCTAGGGCACCAAATGGGCTAGGGCCGGCTCTGGTTTTTCAGTAATGTGTCCCTTTAACATGAAGTGCTGTAATGCAAACTTACACGGAGAGAATGATTATTCAACAAGTATCTCCAGATCCCATTAACATGAAGTGCTGTAATACAAACTTATACGGAGAGAATGATTATTCAACAAGTATCTCCAGATCCCAGAAAAGCTGACAACTAATTAAAATGGACACTATTCACATGCTAATATCTTTTGACATTTCAGGCAATGTCCTAATCATGGAGGGCTCTTGAGACATTACATTCCTCTCTTCTGTATTGCACACAATAGTCAGAGTTTGTTACTGTATAAATAAAACATTCATTACTGCAGCCAATTGATAATCTAATGTTTCTCTTTTAGATGTTATCTGCAACATCTGCTTAGTGACATTCCCTTCAACTTTAGCACATAAGTTTTTTGGTTTTTTTTATGAGTTTACAGAATGTTTTTTTTTTTTTCTTGTAGTTATGCAATCAAAGTACATTTAGTATTTTGGCAGAAAACAGATTATATTAAACACTGGGGGGGTATATCTACTAAAGTGTGGGTTTTTAGAAATGGAGATGTTGCCCATAGCAACCAATCAGATTCTACTTAACATTTATCTAGCACCTTCTAGAAGATAATAGCTAGAATCTGATTGGTTGCTATGGGCAACATCTCCAATTCTAAAAACCAGCACTTTAGTAAATATACCCCAGAGAGTTTCATTTTTACTGGTATTTAGAAGTTAAATAAAAAACCATGATTAAACTATAGACACTTCAATGGTGTGGGAAATGCTGCTATCACTCTTTCTTACCCCTCTCTTTACTGTATTTTCTGTGTGTAGCAGGCTGGATATTTTATGTGACTGAGAACTGAGGACCTCAGTCACCAGAGAACACAGTTGAATTGATCACACAGATGCCCATTGTTTGCGAATCTGCGCATCTGCAATCTCACACGCAGTTCGTCAGCAGACTGTCAGTGATTGACAGTCTGCTGCCAATTCTGGGCAGGGAGGGGGCAACAACACCCTCCGTTTCCCAAAATGGAGGTGTGTCGCCGCCGTAGGGGGAAAATGAGGAGACAGGATGTCTGCTGGCTGATGGAGATTTACTGGCCTCTTTTGTGCATCTGTTGCAGCCGGCTTGTCTGACCACTTGGGTCACTCAGCCGGCTGATGGGATTGCAGATGATCTGATGTTGCATTCTAGAATGCAACTCATATCAGTAATGCATGCAGTAGGCATGACACCTCCTGCTGCATTACCATATTAGTGCTAATGCAGCTGCTACAGCAAATGCATCCTCTGCTGAATCAAGCATTGAGCTAGGGTGATAATTGCAACTTATTAGATGGTTTCTCTGCATTGTCTAGTTATCCAGCTACCATTAATATATTTATTCAGTACTGCTCAAAATGAAAATTATATACACCTTGAAAAAATAGAGTGTCTCACAAATAGTTAGGGAACTAATGTGTTCTAGTCAGACTATCCATTACTGATCACCCTGACTTTTGACTGTGCTTGTGCTTCCAATAAACATGACTTTGATTGATTCACCAACAGTAATGATTTCCCTGACTAGCTCTGTACGGTAACTCCACCATGAGTATGTTGCTGCCTTTGGTGATGTCCGTTGCCGACTTCTGACTAGAGTGACTAACCTGGGGCTTCCAATTTGCGAACAAACTCCATGTACATTTTGCAGAGGTCCCTGGTGAATATTAAGTTGCCCACTGATATGTATATGAGGTCTCAAGACGACTCCATGCCTTAAACAGAAGCCCCAGTTGTTTAATAATAGGAGTGAGAGGCAACCAAAAGCAGTTTCAGCATACTTGTCAAGAAGGCAAAGGCCTGTAAGAATAAGGCAAAAATATATAATCTTAATCCAAAAAGGTAGTATAATTCCAAGTATGAGGTGAAAGTAGGTTTGGTTGATTGCTACAGCAAGGAGTTGGGTTGAGTGAGAGGCTAGAAACAGGAATTAGGTGAAGTGAGAGGCTAGAATGAGGTCCCAGGTAGATAAAGAGGCTAAATTGAGGAGAGTGGTTGTGTGAGAATCTATAGGAAGGTGTTGGGTGGAGTGAGAGGCTAGCAGGAGTTGGGTGTGGTGATAAGGTTGAGTGAGGAGATTGATGGAGTGATAAACTAAAGGAGAAGTTGAGAGGAGTGAGAGCCTAGACAAATTAGTTGGGTGGAGTGAATCTACAGGGTGGATATGGGTAGAGTGAGAGGCTATAGAGTGAAGTTGGATGGAGTTAAAGACCATAGTTAGGACTTAGGTTGATTGATAGTTAATAGGGAGGAGTTGGATGTAGCGAGAAACTAGGGGAAGAAGCAGAGTAGAGTGAGTGAGAGACTAGAAGAGAAGGAGAAGTTGGGTGAAGTGTGAAGCTAGAATGAGGAGATGGTGGAGAGAGAGGCTAGATGGAGGAGTTGGGTGATGTGTGAGTTAGTAGTGAGAAGCTAAATAAAGTAGTTCACACATAGACTATGTTTAGTGAGGACATGTAAACAAAATTGAAGGCTGCGCAGATTTGTGCATACACACAGATGGCCTGATTCAGATGTAGACGTATTGCACAGCCACAATGAAGCGATTGTGCAATACCATCCAACTAAAATGCAAATGCAGCAGGAGGTGTCTGTAGGATATCTGCATTCATCTGTGATCCGAGATGCTGCTTCGGAACACTATCACAACCATTGTCATGATGGTTGCTGCTTTTGGCCAGGCTGAATAAGCCAAAGCTACAGGTACACGTGTAAGGCAAGGAAATCTGCATACTATGGGCCTGATTCAGCAAGGAACGCATGGATGCAGACACATGCACCCTGCCGCTGCAAGAATATACTAAAGAATGCATACACACAGCAATCGCAGCAAAATAAGCAGACACCCAGCACTACATAATACCACCCTCTTCCCTTTACATGCATCCTCTATACCTGGCAAGACAGCGGAAACATTGGTAACATCGAGAACCATCCGACTCATACGCGTTCTGTGTGCAACTAGACCTCAGGCTGCATCGCCGCTGCAAGGGCTTACTTATGCACGCCCCTGAAATTCCGTCCAAACACACAGGCACGCCAACGTTTGCCCGACCACTCCCTTGCCACCACCCACAAATGGCACTTCCTGTCAATCACTTGTCCCTGGGGCTGTGAACTCCCTGCATACGCAGCTCCCATCACACTGGCCGGTTCGCACACTGCATGCATATGCATGCGCAGAGCAAAACCATCGACCGATTGCATGCATCTGCATCCGTGCATTCCTTGCTCAATCTGGCCCTATGTCACAAACCCTGGTGTTGGCACCTACAGGAAACTCAGCAACATGCCCCCATTTCCAGAAATGCAGTCCAGTGCCATCCCTCCCAGCCCCCGAAGGGTCGCAGCCTGTGTGTGTGTGTGTGTCTGAATTGCCACACCACCTGAAAGTCATGGGCTATTATTTTTGGCCCATAATCTTCATTTAAAATGTATTGTAAAACACTTTGTAAATGCTCCTTTGTGCTTACTGTAATTCCATCTTACAGAAAGTAACAATGTATTAGCTACTGGTTACCAGATATTGTTAATATAACTTCCTTCAGTATGAAATAATAATAATAATAATAATAATAATAATAATAATAATAATAATAATAATAATATTTTCTAAGAATATTTTTGCAACAAACTTTTTTTATTTAGAGTCTTCACTTCCTATTTATATCCTCTAATTTCTGTTATTGTAAATATGTGAAATGTTTTACATTCTGTCATGTATACTGTACATATAATGTATATACAGTATATTGTATAATAGCTCTTTTATGTAGAATGTTAGCACATATTGTGTGTGCATTTTGATCACGTTATGTAGTTTTTTGTATATATATTAATGGTATGTGTAATAAGGCTCCATTTTGACTTTATAATACATCTATATGACAGAGTCATGTATTTCTATATTAAGAAATACCACTCTGGTGAGGAGAACTACTGTAGGAGTAGGATTGGGAGTGTGAAAAAGCCCTAGAGCAGTTAAAGAACTGTATATAAGATTCTCTGTCTAATATTGTTTGTAATATACCATATGCAGGTATAAAAGCAGCTATCAGAGGCGAAGCACAGCAGCTGTCAGAGGCGAAGCACAGCAGCTGTCAGAGGCGAAGCACAGCAGCTATACAATGGAGGGGGTCAGCCTCTGATAGAATGTAAGCAAGTAGGCGAGAGGTTTGTACAGCATTGAGAAAACGTTAAACAATATCAAAATAAATGGGCATACGGCTTTATAAAATTGTGAATCTACATGAATCTACATGTATTATGTCTAGGGGGTCTATGTACTAAGCCTTGGAGAGAGATAAAGTGGACGGAGAATAAAGTACCAACCAATCAGCTCCTAACTGTCACTTTACAGGCTGTGTTTGAAAAAAGACAGTTAAGAGCTGATTGGTTGGATACTTTACCTCCATTCACTTTATCTCTCTCCATAGCTTAGTACATAGATCAGCGCCGTATTAGGATGGCAGGGCACCCTGTGTTGCATTGCTGCCACTCTCGCAACCCCCGCCACCCTTCTCCCCCTGAGTGCATACCTTTTCCTCTAGGGGATGGGTGGAGGGCGAGATCTTCATCAGTGTTGCTGGTGCGCCACGCAATACTGCAGGAGGTCTCTTCCTGCAGACCTCCGGAGATAGGCAGTTCGTGTCCGGTGATGCTGGATTATTCCGCCCTGTGTGGAGGCACTGGGTGCACCACCCTCCCTACGGCCCTGACATAGACCCCCATATTTCTTATATCAGTGGTTCTCAAACTCTGAGGACCCTAAACCATTCACGTTTTCCAAGTCACCCAGCAGGTGCACAGGTGTATTCATTACTAACTAACAAATTTTAAAAGATCTACAGGTGGAGCTAATTATTTCACTTATGATTCTGTGAGAAGTCCTGGAAAACATGCACTGTTTGGGGTCCTGAGGACAGACTTTGAGAACCTGTGTCTTATATAGTATTTGTTTTTTCTTTACGTATAATTTATTTTTAATGCACTTTTGTCAAGTCGTACAGTATGTGCCCATTTATTTTTATATTAACTGCATCTCTAGTGAAATGTAACTTAGGAGGTCACACATAGTAAACACATTATTTTGAGTGCATTGACAGAACTATTTATAATAAATGATTCCTGGTTGTCACCTCACTTAGGGATTAACGTCTAAAAGAAAATGTTACACTGAAGGAATCTGCTAAATCCTACACAACGCTAACTGGAAAAAAAATATGTTTATTCATTTGTCTTTCAAATGAGATATTACAATGATTTAACATTCAGCAGAATATCAATAGAACTCCTGGCATGTATAGAACTTGGGAATTTCATGTCATTTCTAAAGACAAAACAAACTCAAAACTACAAGGACAAACTGAAGGACAAAAGCACCGTACATGTCGCTGTACTGGAATGCCTCTATGAAGGTATAATAAAGACACTTTACCTATTGATTTCACTACCGTGAATATTTTTATAGCAAAATAATGTAAAATATAAGTTACACTGTACAGTGTTTATCATTTATATTTTTCAATTATTACATAGAACACTTTAGTACAATTATATTTTCATTTAAACGGTGGCTATTGGTGTACTGTAATTAATTAAAACATATATTAATGAGGAATGGCCAGGAGGCTGTATAGCAATTCAGCAGTTCACCCGTTTATTGACAAGAAAATTATAGACCCAAGATCACAGATGAGTCGTCCATATGTACTATTAGAGGGAAGTGTGGACACTTGTAAATTGCAAGGGTCATGTACTAAATTTACAATCTGCACAGATTTTAGCAGGGTCTAGAAAGTTGAGTAATCTCTCCAGGGCTAATAATGTCCAAAGGACATGCACTGTAGGTCAGAACTAGGATGGTAGAAGCAGGCTTAAGCATATTTATATGTATCTGTAATTCTGCTGCAATTTGGTGAGTGGTCGTGGAGTGGTGATGTCAGGAAAACATGAATAGCAGATTAAATTCTAATAATTTTTATTGACTGTTGGAATATATTATGTATTTTATACACATTTTACACAGTAAAAGTTGGGGTCTTGGAGCTCTATGGTCATGGGTGTACAGTATAAGGGGGACAATACAGCAAAACTGGCTGGGTAGGCCAAAACATTAAGGCCTATCTCCTTGATCCCATTTCTAGCTGGGTGTCAAAATCTTAACACATTATCCCCAGGTTTAAACCTACATAAAGTGTATATTTAAAGATCGCATTGCCAAGAAGAAATATAGGGACAACTATAGTCAATTTCCTCCTATTCACTGTTGGTTTAGGCAAGCAGGGGAGCCACTATGCCTGTGCTACCTTGAAATTATAAGGGGCAGGCAGAGACCCCACATTGTACCATTGTGAAGGGTTGATTGACAGCTGAAGATACACTGTTGAGTAGACTTAGTGCTGCATTGTGAGAACTGTGACTAATGTGAAGTGTACTGAGTCAACAAGCTTTGAGATACAAAGGGGTTCATGTCTTGCAAGTTACAGTATGCACTGGAGTGGAGGAAGGAGATGAATATATATGTTATGTTATTTTCTAGCACAAGACCTGCAGGAGAAAGAATAAATAGTGAGAGTCTATTTTAAGATAAGAGATAATCTGGGGTGCAACTAATTATGTTATTTAATGATGCACTGCATTAAAATACACGTGTACCAATACCAGTGGTTCCATATGTACTAAACCTTTGAGAGAGAAGTGGAAAGATAAAGCACCAACCAATCAGCTCCTGTCATTTTTCAAACACGGCTTGTGAAATGACAATTAGGAACTGATTGGTTGGCATTTTATCTCTCTTTACGTTATCTCTCTCCAAGGCTTTGTACATCTCCCCCATGATCCCGAGACCTCACCAGGAGCTCTAGTTATGGAATGTCCTGCAACACTAATAGGTGGACCTAATATATACTGAACACAGTAGTTTACATATAGGGCTTCATTCAGAGGCGGACGTATGGTCTACGACCGCACGGCCGCCTCGATGTTTGTCCAGTGCGCATGCGCACGAGGGAGCCAGCTCCTTCGTGCGCATGTGTGAGACCCGCTACGACCGATAGCGCCAGTCGTAGCGGGTCTCTTTCCAAAGGGGGCGAGCTGTCGATGTTGATTGACAGCTCGCCCCGTTTGGAAGGCTGGCCAGGGGGGGTGGCAGCCAAAATGGAGGCATTCCCATGGGAACGCCTGCCGTTTGGGGGAGGCCCCACTGACATCACTAGTGATGTCAGTGGGGAGCTTCCAGCTCTGACAGAGCCAGAAGCTCTCCGGGGCTTACGACAAGTGAGACCCTACCCTAGGGTCTCGTCCTAAGCCCCGATGGTCGCGATGGTCTATGACCATCGCGACCATCACCCTAGCGGTCGTTAGAGCTGTGGGTGTAAACCCACAGCCTAATGACCGAAACAGAGGCGGCCGGTCAGGATGCAAGCGGCCGCCCAGTTTCTGAGCGACCGCTTACATCCACTGACCACCTCTGAATGAGGGCCATAATCTTCTGAAATAATTATTCTAATAATGCTTGTAATATGAGATCCTGGAAAACTTATTATTTTGCTGCTGTAGAGTGTGGACCAGTGTGAGACACTTTTAAGCAAGATATAAAGAAATGAAGATAAAATTAATTGTACCTCCTCATTACTTACTTTCACTTGTCATCATGTTTCCAATGTATCTTAAAATAGATGTGCTAGCACTGATGATATGACAACTCAATCTCACTGTAAAACAGAGGTCTCCAGTGAAAATCGTTATGTCCCACCAGACAAGGCAGCTATAATGTTAATACTTTCATTGTTCTTTAATAATATTATTTTTATTACAACGTCTCATGTGAAGATTTTGATACAGTTGATTTGTTTTTCATCTTCAGTGTATATGATTGAATTATTTTCAATGTGAAAACTAATGACGTGGTTTTACAGGTTCAAGGCTCGTCCTTTGGGAAATACCTTAAATAAAAGCCCTTGATGGATTCCGCTAAGCGCGCTTGTTCTTCCAGTACTAATTGTTTGATGGTGGTGGGGAGGGTATTCTAGTTTCTTGCCCTAAGCAATGAGACCTATTGGACCACTGGGGAGCTTACCATTTTCCATTAAGTAAAGGACTATAATACAAGAACTATTTTTGTTTTCAATCCATTGTTTCATTTGTGTTGTCTTCAATATTGTCATCTCTTCTTGGTAGGTTATATATTATACTGTATTTCATTAATGTGGAAGCTAACAAGATAAATTAACTTGATCAAAGTAGAAATTTTCTGGTTTTGACATTTTCATCCAGCCTCAAACAAAGTGACACATACTTATCTATATATAGATGGTGTCTAAATGATTAATAACTAATCAGAATCTTATGATAAATTGTTCAGTCACCAAACATGCAATTATACTGTAAAAGATGATAAAATCACTGCACTATAAGGGGAGTATAATTCCTAGCTTTACGTACTGTACATTGTCACTCTTTTTATCCAGCCAAGTCAGTGAAGAATGGTGGGGGATCATCATCCCCAGCCGGTAAACTGATGGATAATGCATGGTGGTGCGCACATTTTTTTATTATTCACTAATTTTTATTTATACAGCACACACATATTAGGCAACACTAACATTTCACATGATATTGATAGAGGTACAAGCGGTCTAAAGCTGGAGTAAATGAGATGTAGGGAGCGAAGAAGAAAAATGAGAAACAAGGGGCAGCCTGGTGGTGTGAGTGGTCCTCTAACTCACGTAATGCTATTGCGGGTAATATATAGGTGCATATGTGGGAACCCTATAGGTAGACACAGATGTACATACCACCGGCGCACCCACCCTCATATGTATGTATAGGAATGGGAAAAGGGAAGAAAGAAGCTACAAACTAGCTATTTTGTTATGAATATATGGAAATACCCAGTATGTTAAACTCAAAATGCAATAATGGGAATGGATCAATGTTTGTAAAAGTATTGACACTATTTATATTGGAATGGAGTCAAGGGCTTCGGACTCTTTGTGCAAATAAGCACATAGAAAATATCAGGTGAGATACTAATGGACCTGTATTGGTCAATGGAGATCTGTGAAAACTTGGGGTAAAGTCACTTAATGAGTGATGAGAATGAAGTGGTGAAGTGTAGTTATTAAAGTCTGGTACTACATGAGGCAAGCGGGTAGTGTCTGGTGGGGCGGTGTGCTGTGTCCCCAGGTGCACTGAACTCACCCTCACGTCCTTTATGCCCACCTCCTGGTGGACTCCGGATGCCTGAAGGTGACCTTAGATCCCGATGTCCTGTGTCCCCAGCCACTACTGAGCTCCATCCGTGCGCTGCTTGGCAGATCCCTCCACACTGCTGAGATGCGAGACTTCCGGGTACCGTAATCTCGCAGTCTCCAGGCTCAGCGTCCTTAGCAGTGGCTGCACTTATTCGGACCCGAGGAGACTACTGGAGGAAAATTATGGTAAAAAGGAGATGTGTGATCTTTGGGTGTCCACTAACATTTCAGTCATTCACATCAGTATCTGCCCTAGCGGAGCTTACAATCTATATTTCCATGACACACACAGTAGTGTTAACATTTTGTTTAAGCCAATTAACTTACCCGTATATTGTTGTTGAAACCCTGGGGAAACACACGAAAATATGGAGAAGACATACAAACTCCACACAGATATTGCAGTGGTCAAGGGATTGAACTCATGATATAAAAGCTGTGATGGGGTAATGCTAACTACTAACAACTCCAAAACTATTTTGGTAAAGCTCAAAACAACCAATTAGTGTCTGTCTTTTTTTCTAGTTCAGTTTTGAAAGGGAAGCAAACATCTGATTGGATGCTTTGGATGACATCACCTTTTTTCTGTGCACCATTTTTCATAAATGTCCCTCATAGTCTTCCTGGAACAAATTGCATAATATTTAGTTGGGCAGTACGTTCCACTCTCCATTCGATATGTCCCACACACTACTCAGTGCATACTTGGAAGCAGCAGTTGAACCTATTTTTTGTCCAAGATACCCCTAGGCATCCTTTATTTCTGTGCTACACACACAGATCAGACAAGTGAACATATTTTTGAGTGGCATGCTGTACATTGCTGACACAATCATGTGTGGGAGTACAGTATAGTTACAATCGAGATGTAGTTAGCTATCATACCTACAGCCGGCATCCCAGGAGAGGAAATGCCACTACCCAGCCAGAAGACCGGCGCCGGAATACCGATAGTAGTGGACATCCTGACATCAGAATCCCGACAGCCGGGATGCCGATCGTAAGTATAGCGGTTCTTGCTAGGTCTTTGTTGTGGGGAAGGGTCAGGTTTAGGCATCACAGGGGGTTAGGCTAGGGGAGGTTAGGGTTAGGTACCCCATGGGGTGGGTTAGGGTTAGGCACCACTTGGGGGGGTTATGGTTAGGCACTAATGGGGAGGGTTAGGTTGCTGGGTGGGGAGGGTTAGTGTTAGGATGCAGGAAAGGAGGGTACAGTTAGGGGGAGAAGGGGGGATGGTTACTGTACTTGGCAGATCGTTATTGGGATCCTGAGCCTCTGGATACCGCTGTTGTTATATTGACAGCAGGCATCCCGACTGGCAAGATTTTATACCGATTCCTTACAACCAAATGTGAGAGCACACTTCTGTTATACTGGAAGGCATAGTACTGGTATAATAGATGGCACAATGCTGGTAAATTTGTTTGGTGGTCATGGTTCTGACACAAACATGTATTGGGGTACAGTGATGAAAAACTGGGTGAACATTGCTGGTGGCCACTCTTCTCATTTGTGGGGTCATTGCTGGCAATGTAGAAAAAAGTGCAAGTGCATTATTGGTGTGATGATAATCATAGATTGCTCTAACTACAGTGAACAGGGATGGAGAGAGGGGTGGGTGGGAACAAACAGTATCTGGGGGCATGATTTGTATATTTACAGTATTGTATACAGTATTAACGATACTGCCTTTGAACCTCTATACACCTCTGCCTATACCTTCTGATATCCTGCCTATAAACCTCTAAGGATGACGCTATTTTGCGTATGCAGTTACACAGTAAATAAAGACTCCAGACCTAGAACCTGTGGTTCCAAAGCACAAAGTATTATTCAAGTAAAAGTACAGTCAGTTACACGCTAGTTATAAGTACAATTTAGCGCAAAGGAATTATACAGACCCAAGTACAGTTATACATACGCAGGGCTCTGGAACAGATGTAGGCATCAGCAAGAAACCCCTCAACAATCAGCATTCAGCATGAAGACTAGAAACCCAGGGTCAGAGCACACATATTTATACCCCCCCAGAAATAGACAACACAATAAGGAAGTTTGTTGCTAATACCATTGGTCCTAAAGGAGAGGGCATATGTTACAAGGCATCTAACAGTTTGGTTCAAATAGACACAGTCCAGCCTCTAACAACTGGTGGTCTCTGGTTTCCCGCCTCATGTAAATCCTAACAGTTGGTCATATAATGTACATTTTGTTGCTTAAAGTCTCTGCGGTCCATAAGTTGAGAATGCATGTTGCTATCTCTACATCAATGTTATCTTTATTTCATAGCAATTATAGTAAATGTGCATGCTTGAATCTTATACCTTAAAGCTTATGGAACCTTGTATGTGGATATGTAATGTGTGAGTATGTGAGGTTTGATGTAAAGACGCTAGTTAACTTGGGGCAGATGCGTGTGCATGAAGCTAATATTCGGCGTTTTCATACAGGATCTTATGCATTTGCTAATATGCGACTAGATAACTGCGCAATTGTGCGTATTAATGTGTGTATGAGAAATGGTGTAAGATGCAATCACATGATGCTAATAGTAATATCGCCACATGTACTAAAGTGTGAGTTTATCTAAAATGGCGCTTGGGCGGCCATTCTAAAAATGGTGACTTGCGATTTAATTTCCAAGATGGCGTCTTGCAGCCAGTCACAAGATGGCATCGCTGCGATTCAATTTTAAACTGATCTTGTCTCAGCCAATAATCCAGCTTCGACAGTCCACCCTTTGATAGCGAACAACATGCTATCATAATCTGATTTTTAAATACAATCTTTAGGCTTACATTTATATACAATTTAGTGTTATTATGGGATGGCACAAAAGTCCAGGAATGATGATGTTCGTCCATGTAAGATGACGTTTTGCCTCTTTCTGAGTTCCGTTTTTTTGGAGGGAAAAATCCGAACTCCACGTGCAAACTCGAACCTATCCGAGCCTGCACATCCCTAGTAAAAAGTAACATCTACATTCTCTAAAGGTGTGTCGTGTATGTCAGGTCTAGCAGTAAAGTTCTGACTCAGATATTCCATACAATCGTGTATATCATTATGTCCGCTGAACACACCCCCCGCCAGCAACTTGTCTCCTTCCACTCTTTGTACATCATGTTGTACATATGGTAAATATGTTGCTGGATTCAGCGTGCTGCAACGTTTAACAGTGATGTTTGCAGGTGCAATTAGAGCTAGTTCACATTTGGTAAATCTAGCTGAAGAGACGTGTCTGGTTTGAGCAGAATTCAGCAGAGCAGATACAGCGTGGGGAGTGTATACAATCATATCATGATCCAATACTACGTCCTCACTTTTACTCTCAAACAGAGCGGTAGCTGCTACACTTCTCAAACAGGAGGGGAGTGACCTCGCCATAGTGTCCAATTGGGCACTGTAGTATGCTATGGGCCTACTGGCATCACCATGTTTTTGTGCAAGGACACCTGCATCACAACCATCGGCTTCCGTACAATATAAATCAAAAGGTTTTTTTATGATCAGGTATTCCCAATGCAGGTGCTTTTGTCAGACTATCCTTAAGATTAAAGAAAGCCTGCTCTGATTCCTCTGTGTGTATGACATGATTGGGCTTTGAGGAAGAGATTAAGTCCTGTAAAGGCAAGGCCAAAATAGAAAAACCTGGGATCCACATTCTACAGTATCCACACATTCCCAAGAAGGTACGAATTTGCTGTTGATTCTGCAACAGTGTCATGTTCTGTATGGCCTGGATTCTATCATTTGGGAGATGTTTAAACCCCTGGGTTAGGTAGTGTCCCAAATATTTTACTCTGGATTGGCATGGCTGTAGTTTGTCCTTATCCACCTTCTGTCCTGTATGTGAGAGATGAAGCAACAAAAGTTTAGTATAATTCAAACATGACATAAACAAATCAGAACACAGCAATAAATTGTCCACATATTGAATTAGAACAGATCCATTGGCAGGTAGAAAAGATTGTAAACAGTCGTGCAATGCCTGGGAAAAGATACTGGGGCTGTCTATGAAACCTTGGGGCAACCATGTCCATGTATATTGCACACCTCTGTATGTAAATGCGAATAGATACTGACAGTCAGGGTGGAGAGTCACAGAGAAGAAAGCAGAACAGAGGTCAATGACAGTGAAATGGGTGGCATTTGGTGGGAACTGCATCTGGATGACAGCTGGATTTGACACTACGGGGAATTGGCTCTCTATGACCTTATTAACATCTCTAAGGTCTTGTACCAGCCTATAACCCCTCCCACCACTCTTTTTCACCGGGAAGATGGGACTGTTGGCTAGACTAGCTGTACGGACTAAAGTTCCCTGTTGCAATAATCATTCAATTATTGGAAAAAACCCTAATTCTACCTCCTGTTTTATTGGGTACTGGGGAATTTTTGGAGCTTGCCTACCGCTTTTTAAATTTACCATTATGGGGCTTACATTTGCCATTAATCCAGTGTCCTGTCCATCCTTAGTCCAAAGGGAATCTGGAATTTGGGACAACATTTGATCTATCTGGGATGGATTTTCATTTAAACTGGTAGAGTGATACATTATCCTTTGGGGAGTGTCCAACATATCCCACACCTCATGCACAACTCTCCCGGGGATATCTAAAAATACACCATCAGGGGTGCAATATATCACACATCCCATCTTACATAACAAGTCTCTGCCCAGCAGGTTAGTAGGAGCCGCAGCAGCCAAAAGAAAAGAATGCCTGGTATGCAACGGCCCAATAGTAACCTCTGTGGACTTTGTTAAAGGATAATGTTCCACTTTACCTGTTACACCCATTGTTGGTACTGTCTCGTTGGTCACCTGTAAATTAACGGGAGATTTTATCACTAACCTGGTCGCCCCTGTGTCTACAAGAAAAGGATATTCAGTACCAGCTACATCAACCATCATGACCGGTTCTTCCCTAGTACTTCCTGTTAACCTGGCGATCTGTAGACTACAGGTATGACCTGACCCCTAGCGTTGTCTACCATTCTCCAATAAAGCATTAACGGCCACAATTGGAGCTGGTGCCTGCTGAACATTAGCTGTTCTCTGTGCATATCCCTTATGGGGATATCCAGGTACTCTCTGGTTTGGGGGTCCTACCCTTTTTACTCTTCAGTTTTTAATTAAATGTCCAGGCTGGTTACAATTAAAACATATTTGTGGATTGGATGAAGACACGGGTTGTTGTGAGGTTTGAGCAGGGGTTAAAGGTGGTGGATATGGGTAGGGATATGGAGGATAAGGGTATTGTGGGGGATATGAAGTTTGTGAGTAGTGTGGGACATGTGGTTGTGTAGGATTACATAGAATAGAGCTGTGTTTGCTGTTGCGTGGGATTAGTGAGTGCATATAACTGTTCAGGTGTAGGTGTGTGTGTAGATGCAAGTGTGTCTGTTGGCTGTGATGATACCGTCATTCCTTCCAGAGCTTGAATACTGACAGCCACTAGTTTTCTTTGAGATGTTCTATGGCAGATTCTATGAGGCTATCTATTGTGACTCCCCTCCAGCCAGGTTGTGAGGTCTGAACCCGAGTCTTTAAGTTTTCCTTAAGACCATCCATGAGTACCGTGACTATCATTCCCCTGTGTTGAGTGCTATCTTTTATATCTTCTATCCCAGTGTACTGGGTGATAGCCTGCAGAACCAGGTCGCAATACTCTTCTGCAGATTCACTCTCCTTTTGCTTTATGGTGAAAATTTAGTTCCAGTTAACTACTACCGGATAATATATACCCAATTGAGTTACAATGCGAGAAATGTTTCCTTGGTTTACTTGGTCTGTTAAGGGAATGTCACCATCCAATACACAATCCATGATAAATTTTGTCACGTCGGTATTGCATGGTAGACAGGCCCTTAACACCACACGCCAATCTTTATTAGTTGGCTCATGAGAACTACCGAAATTCTTCAAAAATCTCTGACATTTGGCTAGTTCCTTTTTGGGATCGGGGAAATCATTTATGATAGAATTTAGTTCTGCTCTTGTCCAAGGAGAATGCATTACCACTTCCCTCATGCGCACTACACCGTTCGCATCTGCATTTCCACTCAGAACAGTTATTGTCCAAATGGGAGGCAGACTGGTAGCGCTGCTACCTTTGACCTTGTTAACTTGCTGGGGGTTTAAACTGTTGCTGCTACATATGGTATTAACAACTTCCTCTATGGGTGCAGAGGGTGTTAGCACTTTCCTTGCTGTTACCGATGGAGATGGCGGCACCACTCGTGATTGTTGTGGTGTAGCATCTATCATTTGTACAGCATGGGAAATGGCAGACATTACAATAGGCTCATCATCCACATCATGAACATTTTCTTTATAGTTGCTTAAGAGAGGGTACAAATTGCTTGTTACATTTTTATGGGTATTTTTGATAACTGTACTTGCACCTCCATACACATAAGGTGGGGGTGGTGCGCGTGAACTGCTGGCAATACCTTCCGCAATGCTACCTTGCTGCATGTGCGCACCATTTCGCGGCTCATCCGCATTGCAATTCAGCGTTGCGGATGTATTATCTGGCATTGCGCTCACAATGCTAGTTTACGTCGCTTGCACATTTTTAAGCCATGCATCCCCTTCATGCTGCCACAACTTTAAACATTCATAATATTTGACCTTTTTCTCTCAGGAGCGCATCAGACTGATGTGATCCCGGACATTATCTAATACATCTTTATCAAAACTACCAATTCTGGGAAACGGTCGAACACTCTTCAACGTCATTTTAAACCATACATCACAATACCTTATTGCATAAGTACCGTACTTAGTATGCATAATACGATGGGCCGATCCAAGTGGCGCTTCCATTAGCAGCACATCATTGTCTAACATCTCTATTGTTTGTGTGGCTCCCATTCTGAGACAACTCCTTCATTTTTCAATAAATATTTAAACTGGTGAAAGACAGTCAAGATACTTTCACTTACCTGCGAACATCTTGGAAAAAAGGCGTGTTCGCAAGCCTTATGGAGGACTTCTAGACGCTTCCACTCACCTACGGAAGTAAAGGCCACTTCCGCTCAGCAATCCCTTTTTGACTACCTTTCAACTGCTAGGGGGCAGCAAAGTACCCTTTGTGTTCCAGTTGATTTTGTCCACTCTCCCACCAGCTCACAATCACAATCTAGCCAAGATTATGTGGTTCAATTATAGTGTTCAAATAAGCCTAACAGATCACACACATTGATTACTGAACGCTATAATCACGCTGGGGACCAAACCCTAACAAAAATAACAAACCATACACCTGCTTTGTGTAAAGTAAATGGTAAGCTGCTACCGAGTCACTAGGCCAATTCCTGCGCCTAGCACTTAAGGGTCCTACGATACCCTTAACATTTAGGTCCCGTGTTACACACTAAACAAACACTCACAGTTACACACTTTTTTCCTGTGCAGAAAAATACATGTTAACCCAGATATTTAGCAACAATTGATAATGTAAACTCAATGGCTTTGTTTAAACACGTGGCAGCACAACTGGAAGTTTGTATACGCTATTGTGCGACCAGTCGCATACACAATAATGCGACTACCACACAACCATATGACAACCTTTAGCTGCGTACACAAAAGTGCATCTTTACTGTGCACAAAACTGCGACTCAGCCGCTTGTTCAATACTGCGGCACCCCTTTAAATGTTAGGTTCTATCAACAAAGGAAAACAAACTTTTTCCTCTCTTGTCCCTGGATTCTAGTCAGCATCCCTGGCTCACACGAAAATGGGTAGCGATTTCTCAGCACCAAGTGGTTGCAGATAAACCTTGCATGTGGCCACTCCACCCTTTGGTGAGATATCGATAACTGTATGTGCCGTGTGAGTGGGTAAGTGACTTCACTACGATCCCCCAACTAACGATACTGCCTTTGAACCTCTATACACCCCTGCCTATACCTTCTGATATCCTGCCTATAAACCTCTAAGGATGACGCTATTTTGCGTGGGAAGCAATCAGGAAGCTGACTGCCTATATACCGGCAGCCGGCTTCCCGACTGTCTTATCCCGGCAAGGGTGAAATTCCGTGCGTCTAGATGTAGACGCCCACATTTCCCCAACGCCGGGAGACCGGCGCCCAGCATCACGATCGTAGTGATGCCGGGCACTGCGAGCGGACAGCCATGGGGGGAGGGTTAGGTTTAGGTCTCCCGGGGGGAACTTAGGGTTAGGCACCCCCCCGGGAGGGCTAGGGTTAGGCTAGGGGGAGGGAGGGTTAGGGTTAGGCACCCCCGGGGGGGACTTAGGGTTAGGCAGCGGGGAAGGGGGTCGTTAGGGTTAGGCACTTAGAGGGGGGATTAGGTTTAGGCACTTGTGGGGGAAGTTAGGGTTAGGCACCCCTAAGGAGGGTTAGGGTTAGGGTTAGGGGGGTTAGGTTAGGTTAGTGGATACTTACGTATCCACGATCGGGATTTCCAGTGCTGCCGGGCTTCCACTGCGTCGCACTCTGCTCCTGTCAGGCAGCCGCTGACATACATATCATACCCATTCCTTTTGCGTACGCAGTTATACAGTAAATAAAGACTCCAGACCTAGAACCTGTGGTTCCAAAGCACAAAGTATTATTCAAGTAAAAGTACAGTCAGTTACACGCTAGTTATAAGTATAATTTAGCGCAAAGAAATTATACAGTCCCAAGTACAGTTACACATATGCAGTGCTCTGGACCAGATGTAGGCATCAGCAAGAAACCCTCGTCAATCAGCATTCAGCACGAAGACTAGAAACCCAGGGTCAGAGCATACATATTTATACCCCCCCCAGAAATAGACAACACAATAGAGAAGTTTGTTGCTAATACCATTGGTCCTAAAGGAGAGGGCATATGTTACAAGGCATCTAACAGGTTGGTTCAAATAGACACAGTCCAGCCTCTAACAACTGGTGGTCTCTGGTTTCCCGCCTCATGCAAATCCTAACAGTTGGTCATATAATATACATTTTGTTGCTTGAAGTCTCTGCGGTCCATAAGTTGTGAATGCATGTTGCGATCTCTACATCGATGTTACCGGAATACTGTTGAGAGAGTACGCATCAGTACAATACCAAACATGGCTTATTTATCACGTATAAAACCTTAGTTACAAAATAATCTTAATTTCATAGCAATTATAGTAAATGTGCGTGCTTGAATCTTATACCTTAAATCTTATGGAACCTTGTATGTGGATATGTAATGTGTGAGAATGTGGGGTTTGATGTAAATACGCTAGTTAACTTGGGGCAGATGCGTGTGCATGAAGCTAATATTCAGCATTTTCATACAGGATCTTATGCATTCACTAATATGCGACTAGTTAACTGCGCAATTGTGCGTATTAATGTGTGTATGAGAAATGGTGTAAGATGCAATCGCATGATGCTAATAGTAATATCACCACATGTACTAAAGTGTGAGTTTATCTAAAATGGCGCTTGGGCGGCCATTCGAAAAATGGCATCTTGCGATTTCATTTTCAAGATGGCGTCTTGCGGCCAGTCGCAAGATGGCGTCGCTGCGATTCAATTTTAAACTGATCTTGTTTTAGCCAATAATCCAGCTTTGACAGTATTTACAATGAGGCTTATCCATACCCCAACTTGTTTGTCCAGTGAACACACACAATCCATAACCAGTGGACAAAGAGAGAATTCTACAACTAAATTTTTAATAGCAGCAAAAAAAGAAGAACACACAACTTAATGACAGCTTCATTTGAGGTGAAGTTAAAAAATGGACTGGTCTCACCATGCAGGTTGGAGAGCTTACCAATATTGACACTAGGGATGTTCGCCGACCCCCGTGTTTTGGTTTTGGTTTTGGCTCTGTATCTCCTTCAAGGTTTTGGATCTGGATTTGCTTTTGCAAACCACCCTCAAGTGTTTTGGTTTTGGATTTGGATTTTTTAAAATAATAAATAGATAAAAACTTTTACAAACAGATAAAATCATGTAATTTATGCAATCCAAAACCCGAAATTCAGATTTAAAATCCATATTTCAAACCGCAAAAAGATCAGAACAGCTGATGTGGGCATACATTTATGTGCTTTTATATTGAGAACTAACTTACAGTACCAGGAGTTTCCCCAAAATTCTTTAGTTTGTCAATTAAAATACTGTACAAGCATTCCCTGTAAGCTACAGATCCTATATATGCATCTTAAAACATTGATATAAAGAGTGCAAGAAAACCAATTTAAGTGCACAAAACAGTTTGTAAAGAAGAGGTTTATCTAGACAAGAAAATTTCTTCCAGCACACTGCAATGAGCCAGCAAAAAAGCCAGCACACTATACTGAATGTAACTAAGGGGCTGATTCAAAAATGTACATAAACCCAATGGTTTACCTACATTCCCGATGGTGGTGCACTTGCGCATGTGTAGGACCTATGCTGTGCATTTGCAGAATGAGTCCTGCGTGATCTCACTCAGTACCCCCAAATCGCAGCATGATTGACATGCTGTGGCCATTCGGGGGTTGGGGGGGTGGTGGCGCTGGCCTTCGTTCACCCCCGTTTCCTTGGAGTGCCAAGGACAGGATCTGCATTGGAGGATACAGATATCTTGGCCTCATAAGCAGACAGGAGACAACCAGTCTAAGTAAGCTTGGCCGCGATGGTCAAGATATTGAGCCTATATTGTCTCTTTGGATGCAACACTCGGATCTATGATTCCTGCTGAAGGCGTATTTCCTGCAGCTGTGCAATACTGTACATATCTGAATCTGGCCCTCAGTACAGTCACATAGATACGTACTGTACTGTACAATGCAATATGGAAGCGATTGCATCAAACTCTGTATCGGGCTGTACAATCATTTATTTTTTCTGCTTTGTTTCATTATACATCGTGCAGCAGCTTTATTACTTTTCTTGAGAAAGAACTTGTAGAGGTTCATAAACCTACTGTAGCTCTGCTAATGTCCTCAAGATTGAAACCCTAGTGTTTTGCCTTCACAGCAATGCACTATTTTCAGTTGACTCATCCTTCTATTCGTGTCATATTATAAAATACTGAGCATGTATAAACTCAGCTCTCATTTCATTCCTTTCACTCTCCGGCTCCATCAAATAGGCACAGCTTTGTCATTCCTGCTGTTAAATTATGAAATATCCCTGTATTTATTATCCTTTCTCTCTGCCATGTCTGACATTGAGAAGTCATTGAACATGTTTGTGTTTGCCACTTTACTATTTTTAAGCTGGTGTAACTGAAGCCTTGTTATACTGCACTTAGCTGTTTGAGGCACTTTATCAATATATAAATAAACGTCACCGAGGATTCTATCAGGGATAAAATTGATTCCTGAGACTTCACAAGTAAAACTTGAGAGTGATGTATAGACCTGGATGTGTTACAAAGGTGGCAAAATATTCATAAAAACACAATATCTCAAATTTCTTTGTATTTAAAATCAATTATTTGTTACTGACAGATAAACAAACAGCATTGAATAGATCTTCAGCTTTGAACACAAATTAGCACTGTCATCCATGTAGGTATTAATGTAAGAATTGTAACTATGCCAGCTGGAGTACTGCTAATTACTAGTAACCTTACACTCTGCAAATGTCTTCCTCTATATCTATCCTCTCCATAGGCAAATGCAGGGGGGGTTCCGTCTGCCTGGAAACCCCCTTCTCCAGCCCACACCATGACCACAACATATATAGTAATATAATAGATTGTTACTAGTGCTGCATGTTCTTCTCAGTATCACAAATTAAATAATTAGCACCACTTGTGCATCTTTTAACATGTATCAGCCAGTAATAAATAACCTGTGCACCAACTAGAAGATCTGGAAAACATGCACTGTTAGAGATGCACTGCTATAGAGCCCAATTTGTATATATATGTCCAGGGCAGTGCTAGGTTCTTCTGCTGCTCCTCCAGGCTCCCGGACTTGCTCCAATAGTCTGGAATGGTGCCCACATCTAAAATAAATATATTCAGCTCAGGCAGGATGGCCCTACTAACGCATCTAAAGGCTTACTGTGATCACTGGTCCTGTATATGCTGGAATTTTTACACATAATACACTTTGTATGATGCTTATTAAAGCTGTTTAAGTACTAATTATACCCTTTTCATTGACAGGCCACACTCGCTCTAAAATTAAGCATTTGGAAACCCCCCCTCTGGAAATCCTGAGTTTGCCACTGCTCTCCTCTTTTTCATATTAAGACAAAATACAAGTATTTTCGTTTAAAGTGTCTCATTCTGGTTGGGGGCTGTTCCTTCTCTCTTTAGAGGTGGGTTTGTGACATTTTCTTTTATATACAAAGTGCCTGTCCATCACCTACAAAGATGTATCACAGTTACTGTAGGTTGGAATAATCACAGGTATCATTATCGTTTATTGTCATGATTATATAATAGTGATATAGAGATATTTGAAGAATACAATTGCTTACCAATTGTACAATGTTATGGCAGATCCAATACACCTGGAGCAAGTCAGAATCACGAAAGAACACCAAGGGGTAAATTCACTAAAGTGAGAGTTTTTAGAAGTGAGTTTTAAAAGTGATGTTGCCCATAGCAACCAATCAGATTCTATCCATTATCTTCTAGAATATGCTAGTTAAATGTTAAGTAGAATCTGATTGGTTGCTATGGGCAACATCAATTTTAAAACTCACTTCTAAAAATTCTCACTTTAGTAAATTTACCCCCAAGTGTCAGACAATAATAGGAGTTTTGTAAATTTGGTCTAAATGTCTTCGACCAAGATGAGACATTCTCTGCTCCTTGCACTAGTTGTAGAAATGACCTCCGATACAGTAGATTGGGGATATTTAGAGAGTACCTTAAAAATATTTTTGTCACATATTAATCAAGTTTCTTAGAGTATGTGCATCAGGCTTTAAATCTGATTTACAATATGAACTGTTATGTTTCAGCGATGCCCTCCACTTACGCATAGCAATGCGGTTACTGGCGGAGGTAATTAAAGACAAAGGGGTATATTTACTAAAGTACTGGGTTTTAGAAGTGGAGATTTTGCCCATAAAAACCAATTAGATTCTACTTAACATTTATCTAGCACCTTCTAGAAGATAATATCTAGAACTGGACGACTCTTCACTTCTAAAAACCCTCACTATAGTAAATATACCCCCCAAGATAGTATACTGTATTTTTGTGATAGAAAGTTAATTTATAGAATTAATATCAAAATATGTCTGCCTATAAAATTATTTTATTCCGTTAAAAGATTTGGGAATGTGGCCAGGAAACACCCCAGAATGAAGAGGGGGATTAGTTCACTAGTTCAATGGAGACAACTGGTGAGGTAGTTAGCTTAATATACTTATGTCAGAAAGCTGATAGCCAACAAGACTTTGAATTTCAAATCAATTGCCCCTCTTGCATGGCTCTAGGAAATAGAGAGATTAAGGCTAGTGCAGACAGGAGGATGGTTATCAGCAGGTGTACTTATTGCTAACTGACAAGAAGGCATAGCTCAGTAGCAACCATACAGATGTATCCTCATGCACTAAGTGTCTCTATGCCATATGGCATGAGACGCCCAGTGCAATTGAGATGCACCAAGAAATTTAGCTTTAAGTTTGCTCCTTATGACATCACAGATGCGGTGAAAAGCTGCTCACGGTGTACTAGAGACGCTGGTCTGTGAAATTTACCTGCACAGGAATTGGTTATACAGACATACAGACCCGCAGATGAAGCACAATGGAATTTGATGTGAGGAAAAGTTGTTGGCGCTTCTGTTAGCATCTGTGCCCTTTTTATACAGATTCCACTCAGCAGTGGTGTAAATTCATCCCAGATGCCCAGAGACAAGTCATAATTTGGTTCCCCCCGTCACAGCCGCTGACACTGTAATGTAGCATTTTGCATGTAGATACACCCACAGTTGCACACAGAATATTGGCATGCTGCATATCATTTTAATCAGCAGAAGCTGTGTGTGTGTGTTCTATTTACATCATTGTGTAAATAAGATGCATTTGAAGGGAAACATTCCCACGGAAAGATGCTTGGCAATACCAAGTCACACTGCGGTCACGTGTTATGTGTCACACAGAGGACAGATGTATGTGGACACATCTGTATGCATTAGTCACAGATAAGATAGTGACCTGAATGGTGCAATTAGAATGAGGCTCAGAGTCCTCCTGATGGAGGCAAAAGCCACCTGATGTGATGGAAGGGAGTACCACCTGATGTGATGGAGGGGAAAACCACCTGATGTGATGGAGGGGAAAACCACCTGATGTGATGGAGGGGAAAACCACCTGATGTGGTGGCTTTGAGGACTGAGTTTAAGTCAAGGTACTGTAAGACTGCCACTGTGGTGGGATTACAAATCACAGAATGCCCAGTCTACTGCATCACATCTCAGTCACTGGTGCCCCAGGTCCCAGTCTTCCATGCCCTCTTACCCACAGCTCTGTTCGATGCATCCTTGTTGACATCCAGCTCCTGAAAAAATCTGCACCCACACTTATCCTCAGGACAGCCACTCAGGACTCTACTGCGGCTAGGGCTGGGAAGAGTGGGATGGAGAGTTGTGGGTGTGGAGGGCGCCATGATAACTGCATGGGTCCATGGCTAGGGCTGTCCCCGGGGAAGAGTGGGACGGGGAGTTGTTGGTGAGGGGATGCACCGAGACTTCTGCACGGGTCCAAGTGGCTAGGGCTACCGCCAAGGAGGAGTGGGACAGAGAGTTTTGGGTGATGGGGGCGCCAGAAGTGTCACACTGACAAAAGAAGCAGCTAAGGATCAGCAACACCAATGAGTAGGTACAGGCTATAGATAGATGTGGCAGCTGATGGTCTAACACGGAGCTCTCCACTACTCTATGGTGGCTACCTAGGTGTGGGGAAGAGGTGCCATGTATTGGGCGGTCATTACAGTACACTCCGAGTACATAGTTACAGCCCTAAGTGGGTTGAATATATTGTGGGCAAAGGAGAAGGTGCACCTTCAGTGCTGGAGCTCGGTGGCAGGTGCCTCCATTGTCTCCCATAGTTCTGCCCCTGCCACTAAGTCACACACAGATGTACAAATGTTGCAATTGCCAGTGGTTAGTGTATGCTAGCAATGCAACTTTGTCACGCCGAGTTGCATTATTTATGCAAATAAAATGCAAATTTTGAGCGAAAAAGACGCTCGGTGCAGCCGAGTCACATGGGAGCTGGTGTGCCAAGTAGGGCTATTTGTCGTGACTCAAGCCGCAGTATAAAAGACATCTGTATGCGGGACAAACACAGACACAAAGAATACAAGCTGTATATTGTATATACTTATCAAGAAAAATATATGTCTTCAGAACACACTCCTTCATAATTCATGTTTTGAGGAAGCTGTTTGCCAACATAAGGGAGCACATTTGCATTAGGTTTGTGAATTATAAATAACTTATGACTTGTTTATGGAATGTCATGAAATCATTGAATGTCATGTCTCTGTGAGGTATCAGGTGAAAGCTATGGAAGGCTTAAGACTATTTTCTTAAAAAGCTAACACTCTTAAAGGGGCTGTGCTTACAGATTTCCACCCCATATTAGCATAAACAATACTTTACTAAGAGATATCACTGGAGAATAAATTAAAAATTCCTTTGTATGTTGTAAAAAAATTACAGTTCTCAGGATTCAATCAAAATTGAAGTTCTGTCCATTTTATCGTGCCTTGCACCACATATATATATATATATATGTACTATATGAACTACTGTGTGTATATGTTATATTTCTGTAATTTTTGTCCTTTTAGTTTGTATGACTGTATTGAATTTTTATAGGTCACATTCATGTTTTCTTTTTTTTATTATATCCAATATCTAGTACCTAGTTATATTAAATCTAAAATATAATGTTTTGTCCTTTTTACTATAGAAAATCGCGAAAGTTTTTGAAGATAAATATTCATGCCAGTAATTAAATTTCTGTAACTGAGTCTAATGGGGTATTTTTATCTTAAATCGGTAGCAGCAGTGATGAGGTGGGTATGGATGTGAGATAGCTACTGAGGTTGAACCATCAGGACATGAGGGCTAGATTGAGTACTGAAATTAGAAGTAATCTCTGACAAAAACACCCAAATCAAGCATGCTGGGAGTATGTATGTGTCAGTTTTAAATTTTGTATTAGTTCACATCTGTATTAATTTATTAACCTCAATCTCATTATATTGAATATTAAACCATATACTGAAGGCACAAAAACTACCAGTTGCTAGATTTTGGAAAAAAAATAATCTCTGGTGGCTAAGCTTTTTGGTTCAAATGCCCTTTATGACAAAATGCACTCAAATATACAATACATTTTAAATTAAACTCAAGCCTATATTTCAAATACTCCCAAAAACCGTAGTGTGATTTTTACTCTCAACATTATATTACTCCTATATCAGCATCTGTATTCTGGTTGTAGATGACAAGTTTATACATTTATATACATATAACACATCCAGAAATAATAATAATAATAATAATAATAATAATAATAATAATAATAATAATACATTATTATTAATTATTATTATTATTATTATTATTATTATTATTATTATTATTATTATTATTATTTTGTGTGGGACTGCATCCATGCTACCTTTATGCCTAATAACATTGTTGCTTTTGATACTATTATGCTTTGGATTCTAATGACTTGCCCTATGCTCTACCATTGTTCTTGATAATCACATCTTAAAATGTTATTTCAATAAACTTTAATTTTGGAAAAAAAATTAATAACATTGCTGTTTGGCACTGACTATTTCAGTGCTGATACCCTGCTATACATTGCAAATTAACTGTGCAAAGTACTAGTATTCAGTATAGAGGGGATATAATAATACTGTATTGATTTTTTAATTCACCTGTTGGTAAACAAATCCTTTTAATAGGGCTCTGTTTTCCTTGGGAAACTCGGAAGTGGAATGGGTGAAAAAAAATATTTTGGCAATCACTAGAATTAAATGATTGCGCCAACAGACGAGTTCTTTCTTCCTTCCATACAGGACCCAGACAGTAATATTTCTTCAGGGACCCTTAAAGTTGTCCTCAAAGAGGCCTCTAGAGGAAAGAGCTTCTAAAGTCTCAATCTCTACACCACAGGTTCTCAAACTCGTTCTTCAGGACCCCAAACAGTGCATGTTTTGCAGGTCTCCTCACATAATTACTAGTGATATAATTAGCTGCACCTGTAGATCTTTTAAAATGTGTCAGTGAGTAAAGAATCCACCTGTGCACCTGCTGGGTGACCTGCAAAAAGTGAACTGTGTGGGGTCCTGAGGACCGAGTTTGAGAACCACTGCTCTACACCATGTAACAGTCAAATGTTTTTTATATCACTGCAAAATTTGTATTCAACCTTTTTTAGATATTTTGATGCTCTACAGAGAATATTTTTCAGATTGGGGGTTATTTATCAAAATTTTGAGTTAGATACAATTGTGAGAGATAAAGTACCAACCAATCAGCTCATCACTGTCATTTAAACAATAAATGTAAGTTAAAAGCAGATTGGTTGGTACTTTACCTCTCACAGTTTTGTCTCTCTCCAAGCTTTGATAAATACCCATTTACAATTGAGCTACCCAATATAATGTAACATTTCAATTAAAATAACAGGATATTCTCTGCATTTGCTCCAGTAGGAATGGAAGGCAAACATTTTGATGTGAATGCTGCAGTTTAACCTTGATGCATGGACCTCATTGAGTATATTTTACTTTCTTTGTTAAGCTGCAACATTTCATTGTTCTCTTTACTCAGCAATTAGTTGGAAATTAGTTCAGCATCACATAGCCAGGAAACAGCAAGTGGTAATGGAGGAACTCAGCATCAGATCAGTACAAATCAGTCTTCTTGTATTCAGGAATTTCTCCCGCAATGCATAAAAACAGAACCATTCAAATTAGATGAAACCGATAGTGGTTTTTTTGGGGGTGCTGTAGGTGGGAAAACCAGTTGGTACCTTTTGATATAGTTACCGTAAGTGTCCAGCAAATTATATTTTGGAGATGTCTGAGAAATAGTTTCACAGTTATAAAAAATATTATTTTATCAATCAGCCAATAAAGTTTCTAGATATCTATCATCCAACCACTATAGATTTGTGATGAGTATTCTGAGACTTTGTGCCTAATTCAGAAGGGCACGCGAATGCTGCTGCATCTTTTTGCATAGTCGCAGCGGTGATATGTAAATACTAGTTTTAGCCTCCCGCTTGTGTAATAGCGTGCGCCAGAAATGTGCAATATCTAAGACACCCAATTGGACATGCAAGTTACAACTGTACCAGTGATGCTGAATACTCCATCAGCACATCATCACGTTCACCCTCCTGAACTCCAAATAAACATGGCCTCTGTTGCTCCAGCTCTGCACCTGGGAATGCAGCCATTGTCCATGACACACCTATAACTCACCCATGAGACTGACTTTTTTACATTAATTTCAGACCAGCCCCAAGTCACTGCCAAGGAACGCCCATGGTTTTGCCTCACCATTTCTAATTCAAGGGTTCTGTAGGCAAAAGAACATTCCTACGTACACACGGTAACGCATGTGCCATAGGGGTTTTCAAAATATCAGTAGCAAATAATCACTCAGCTGCACAAACATCGGTGTTATGTGTACCTCTGAATAAGGCCCTTTGAGAAATTATAGTGTGAAATTTGGGATTTGAGAAATTCTGATTGAAGGGCCTGATTCATTACGGATCGCTATTGCGATCGCACCTGTGAATCCGCATGCAGGTCTGCTGTGAAAATATGCTAATGACTACAATCGCAAAGCTATTATAAAGACACCCAAAGCCAGCATAGAGATGCCCACTACAGCGTTCGCACATCCAGAATATTTTGCAATCCTGCATATACTTCGAGTAACATCTCCCCCTCATGTACAACTACAACAGGTCTGACCTTACTCAGAACTTGATAACCTTGTTGCATGCAGCTGCGTATGCTGTCGCAGTGGCAAATTTATGCACATCCGTGCAACGGCGTTCAAATGGACTGGCACACCTGTGTTTCTCCGACCACTCCCCGTCACCACTCCCAAACACTGACATCCCGTCTCTCTGTGATGGCTTTGTATCTGCGTAGGTGAATGCAGAGCGATCACAATGCTAACTTGCGCACTGCGATCCATGCGCTGTACACACCATCTATTGATCTGCTTATGCTGTTGCAGTTACGATCCATAATGACCAAGGCCCGGAGTTCAAATTCAAAATTTTTGTCTTAACCTTGGCTGCAACCGTCTCTATTTCTACATCAGAACTATACATGTAGAAAAAGGTCAAAGTAGCACAAAATGGTAAATTAACCAATACACCTAAAAGTTCAAGAATATGCTACATACTATGCACGGTAAAATGAATTACACCCATAGTGATTTATTTTGTAACAAAATAATAATAATAATAATAATAATAATAATAATAATAATAATAATAATAATATAGCTCTTTTCTCCAACAGGACTCAGTCACTTTACATCATGGGTGGGGAGCATTTTATCTGCAAAGGGTCATTTTGATATATATATAACATTATTCGTGGGCCCGGTACAGGCAACGCTCTCAATAGCTGGTGATTACTGCAATACACGGAGCATCCAGAAGATGCTCCGGTGAGCTGTAAGGGCAGCGGTGTGACTGTTTGAAGTGTCCTAAAGACTCTCCAGGCGGCACTGCTATATAGATTCTGGCTGCAGTGTGCATTTCTAGGCACCCTATTAGCCAGATGGGCTAGAAGAAAAAAGCTCAGAGGGCCACACCAAATGATTCCGAGGGCCTTATATGGCCCCCGGGCCCTGAGGTTCCCCATCACAGCTTTACATCATCACAAGCATAGCACAGATTTTATATAGTATTACAGCAAGAAGAAAACAAACCGAAAAACAATAAACATAGCAAACATTATGGGGGCAATGAACTTAATGCAGGGTTGGTGCAGCCATTTTAGGTAATAGATTCTACAGGTTACATAACCCAACCATGAAAGGTACCAGGCAAGGCATCCATTGTGGGTGTGCTACATAAGGTTCCCCTGAGTGGAATAGGCAATGCCTAGAAGAGATGACACAAAATGGGGAAATTGCAGCCAACTAAAGGTAGAAGCAGAAGCCTGACATAACCAACAGTTCTGAGTATTTTTCATCCCACCCACTAATCATTATTACTGTATTTTTTCCTAATGCGAGGAATGAGAACACAATACTGTATATATGATTATACACAATAGGCTGAGACCTTACCTTACGGAGCGATTGACTACAGCTCCAACAGCGACGGGAAAGACTCTCGCCTATTCATCCACACACAGAGAACCAAATCACCCGCTCGCCGCTACAACCAGCTTCCGTGCTGGCGGTTCCACACTCCCACAGGGACATTTGTTTTCTATCCGGAGGCCTGGATCAGCATCACAGGTCAGTTAGAGCTTGCATTTGTGCTGGGACGCCAGCATAGCTCATTGGCACTCTAACCTATACAGGTACGAATAAAACAAACAATCCCTATCACTTCCATACATGGATATTGGATTACAGTAACTTCAAACAATATACACAAAAACCATTTGTTTCTCTTAAAAAAAATACATTCAGTATAAAACTTGTTACATCCCAATTGGAATCGAATGCTTACACTCATTATTTTTTACAACATTGCAATTGTTTCCTTCTGGTCAATAGACACGTTCACTCTGCAAAATCCTATCTTCAATTTCAATTCACCGAAGTGCATAGCCTTACAAAGGTTTTTTACTAAACAATTTTTATATGTTTGTTATGTCTATTCCTGTACATGTACTGTCTACATTTATTTATGTTTATGATATGTTGTCTTTATGAGTAAAAGTTATTTACATTCTTCAAATTCCTGTTTGTGTATATTCTCATGAATAATTCATTGCTTAACCCAGAGGTTCCCAAAGTCCACCATTACAGTCCACGTTTTAGGGATATCCATGCTTGAGCACAGGTGACTTAATTAGTACCTCAATCCATTTTATTTAACCCTCTGGACTCAAGCTTGGATAGCCCTAAAACGTGGACTGTAATGGCTTAACCAGTTGTGATCATAGCGCAGTGCAATTTTGTGTTTTTGGGTTTATCTGTATAGAGGAGTTCACACCAAACTCCTTGCATTTGCTACTGATCACCATTGAAGATTTATTCATAACCTATATTAGCACCAGGAGTTGGGTAGATTCTACCACCGTTTTTTGGATACAATATATTTTTCTCTTAAAGATAATTCTTCTTCAAAAACTTCACAAATGGATGATTTTCTCCTTTCAAAACTCTTCATGACCAAAATGTTTTTGACATTTTAGTGATGCATCTTTTCTGTGGGGATTTTTTTTCATATTTGTATTTCTTAGCTCATATATTTTCATTTACATGTAAGCAGCATTAGAACTGCATAGCACTCGATTAAACAATGTTGCTGCAGATATTTGATCAGGTCCTTTCTCCACCTTGCAATTAATGTTTCGTGGACAGGTGATCAAGCTCCTCTCTACTCACTGGACCCCCCCTCTATTTATTAGGCCAGCTGTGATGTGACAATTGCACCGATGTAGATGCCCGCCAGTTCATCATCACCTGATTACAGACTTTCCCCACCATTTGCCTCTCTCCTCTATGTTTCATCTCCTCGCTAACAATATTGATTGTATTAATAATTGTTTTATTTGCTCTAATTAGTTTCACTTTCTGGCTCACAACAACATGAAAACAAGGATTGCAGACATGACTTCACAGAGATCCCCTGGAGTTCCTGTCTCTTTGTAATGTATTATTTCATTGCCAGATAAGAAAATAACCATAATTAATAAAATAGTTATTATTACAGGTGTACAAATTAAGGACAGAGAAATCATTGAAACTAAACAAAGCTGAGAACTGTTAGTACATTGGAAGGCAAAAATTACTATCGGTCTATGGCTTTTGTGCTAAATGTCAATAAACTCCATTTATATGAATATGAATCTTTTCTCCAAAGGAGTTACTCATTAAATTAATTAATTGCCATTGTGATGCTGCCAATCAGGATGCTGTGGCATGGAAACATTGATTAGATGCTCACTGAAAAGATCCCTGGGCTTTGATATAATGTGAAATTAATTTGTGTTAAAAATAGGGTTACAATGAGGAAGCATGATTCAGTATTAATAATAGGTATTTTGTTCCTCATTTCTGGAAGTTCTCACTTTCGACGAGTCTCTGGGGTAAATTTACTAAAGTGAGAGTTTTTAGAAGTGAGTTTTAGAAGAGATTTTGCCCGTAGTAACCAGATTCTACTTAACATTTAACTAGCACCTTCTAGAAGATAATAGCTAGAATCTGATTGGTTGCTTTGGGCAGCATCTCTTCTAAAACTCACTTCTAAAAACTCTCACTTTAGTAAATTTACCCATCAGTCTCTCAAACCCCTTTCACACAGAAAAGCAAATTACTGGGTAAAGTAGTTTTACCCGGCAAATTTAATTAACCGATCAACACAGGTCCTATTTCTGTGTGATAGGGTAAACCCAGGAGGTAATTCCCGGGACTTCAACCCTGGTTTTCTCCAGGGTCAAAGACCTGGCAATTTTGACCTGGGTTGACCCTTTCACACAGAAAAAAAACTTGTTTTGATCAGCAAATTACTGGATAAAAGTTCTTTACCTGGTAATTTGCTTTTCGGTGTAAAAGGGGGGTCAGGCTAGAACCGGCAAACCGACCCAGCACTCAAATGCTGGGTAAAAGCCGAGATTTGCACACATTCTGTGTGAAATGGGTAAAAGTCTCTCCCTCTCTATCCCTTTCACCTGTCTGTTCCCCACCCCCTTCCTTCTCTCTCTCTGATTATCAGAAGTATCTGGGTTTTCATCTTGAGGTGATGCATGAAAAGTACTTATGGGAAATAACAGAAGTTTTTTTGGCACTGTAGATGTGTGTTATGCCGGAACTCTCAGACTAACTGATTACTTCCTTACATTGCAGGTTCTTTGATGTTATTGAGCACTGCACAATGGGGGTGATTCAGCTTTAGACGGAATTGCAAAACTGCAAGTAGGCAGCTTTGCAATTCCTTCCTTGATAATATGTAAATGCAGCAGGAGGTTTATGACACCCCCTGTTGTATTTGTTATCCCAGCACTATGATCGAGGCCGCAGGCTGGACTCACCATTGCGACCATCGGTGGTGGACAGTGCTGGGCCACTGGCCAGCTGAGTAAGCTGAGGCTTACTCAGGCTGGCAGGCTTGCAAGGCCAGGAAACTGCATCCGTCAATGCAGCCTCTGGCCTTGCCACACCCGGAAAACCCGGCCGACACGCCCCCGTTTCTGCTGTCCCTCCCCACTCCTGCATCGCCCCTTAAATGCTGATTGACAGGCAGAGGGATAGAAGGGTCTGCATGCGATCAAGCAGGACCTGTTCTGATCAATCGCAGAACGGGTCCTGCGTACATGCAGATTCCCGATAACTGGGAATATGCGTTCCCAATAATTGGGAATCTGCATTCAGCTTGCACTTGCGTGCAATGCTGAATCAGGCCCAATGTCTTTGCTGCAGTATGGTATAGAAATAAGTCTAAAGGTTAAGGCTTAATTTATTTATATCTATTTACAGCCGGCACAAAAAAAAATGGATGAGGCCATGTAATCCCTTTAAATATTCAGAAGCTTTAAAAAATATTATTAGCATTGGTTGTTTTATTTTTTTACAGTCCTTACATACAGTATATTTACATCTAAATACACAATACTCTTTATTGAAGTCTCTATACCCGGAGAAACACATCAAGGACATTATTTGTGACACACCCAAGTACCTGCAAGGATAAGTACCTATCACTATTGCCTATCAAAACAGAGCTTGGCTGCACTGTAATACACCACAGAAACCACAGGGATTCAGTGATCAAGCTTGCGGTTTCTCCCTGTTCTAAAGAAAAGCGCAGAATGTGGCCGGCATCACAGGCGGAGCTCGTTACATTACTGTTGCATCTCCAGCTCTGATCTATGACATCTCCGCATTTTGAGGGCACACACTGGCTGGTTATTCCTCAATCATGGAGGACACAGCAGCACAGATGATTGATCACTGGACTGTGTCTACAGCGTCACAGTGAGATCTGGGTGAAAATATCTGTTTCAACAAGTTTGTGCATTTGCAGAAATTCCCTTGTTAACGTGGCACCCTATTACATTTGGACATTACTTTTCAGAGAGAGAGACCTTAACAGAGTACTGTATTGAAATCTGATTGTGTCCTAAATACGATCAACTTTAAGGGTTATATTACATCATTTGCAGGACTATGGGTGTTTGCTATTGATATATTTTATACAGTATATATTGCATCATGTTACATCTTTTCTGCTATAATCCAATTTAATGCATATTATTATACCATCTTTTATCAATAGTTCAAATAAGCTCTTTACCTTTTCTTTTTTACTTTTGTAAATTACACTTATATTGATAAACCTTTTGTGCTACTAAGGGCCGTATTCAATTCATTTCGCATCCACAAAAAAAGTTCCGCCTGCCTGACTTATCACCTACATAGCGTGTTTTGGACGTGAAAACGTATCGTGCGCGTCCCTGCTTTCTGCCATATTCAATTCCTAAACAGGAGAAAACAGCAAGCGGCGAATGCAGAACAGGCGGAAAGTACTGTTAGACTTGGGAAAAATCAGCCATACACCCCCAAAAAGATGCACTAACATTGGGGATCAATGTCAAAGTCTTCCAATATCCCTAATAAAGCTAATTGGGTACTGAATTTGTTAAACATCCTTGTTATTAGCGTCCTTGCAAAAGTGGTGAAGAATGGCATTAAGCAGTATTTTTTTATGAAAATAAGTAGGCATGTAAAATTTAGGGTACTTGAAAATGGGTACTAGCATATTTTAATGTCTCTAAAGTGAAGTTTAGAAAAGTGAAATTCTTCCATCATACAAGCACCTGCAATCCCAAAAACACTTGGCCCCTTCTTAAAGCACCCCCAGAAGCTTATTTCGCTAATTCTTGAAGTTGTCCAGCCACTTTTGTCATTTTGCCCCAAATTTCAAAGGCATTTTTTGGGGTGTTCCTGGAATTTTTTTTACTTTTGGGAGTGAAATGTTCTTTTGGGTGGGGGGGTGAACCAAGGGTTTTGAGTGGTTTCCCAACATCTGCACCGCAAAATATAGATTTTACTCTTTTTTTCACCTGCTATTCTGTGAAGAAAAAGTATCACCGATTTCAGTGCCTAGACTTTCCACATAGGCGAAAACGGACTGGAATTGAATACAGAGAAAGAAAAAAAAAAGCAAAATGATCACAAAAACACATGCGGAAACGGCTTTTCGCTCTGAATTGAGTACGACCCTAAATATACATTTGGATGTCCTGAACATCATCAAGTACAGAGAAAAGTTCAAGTCTTTGGGGTATATTCGTCATTGGGAGGCGGATGACCCCCAATAATTAAGTATCCAACTTGCCATGAGTTGTAGTGGTTGATACTTAATTACAAGAGCAATTCAGTATTTCTTCAGTGCGGGGCCAGCTGCTCAGAAAATCAGCTGTCTCCGTGATCCCTAACACAGCTACTGAAGCAGCAGTTATAGTTACCACTACCAATCTGGCAGACTGTGAATGCATGATCTGACCTCACGCATGTGCACAACTGCAGGGCACACAGTGCTAAGGTGGCAGAGGGATCCCATTGAAACCCTTTTTGCAACGCCGGACATCCTTCCCATCTGAAGAGGTCATTGGTTCCCAAAGGAAAATTCTGAAAGCTTTCAGTTTTTGGAGTTTGCTGAATATTATGTGGCCAAACTCAAAAGATTGTTGGATTGAAGCTTATTAAAAACTACTACAATATAATAACCACTTGACTTCGAAACAAAAAATTTAGACAAGGCTTCTTAGTAAAATATAACAAATTTAATATACATATTCAAAGTTAGCAAATGTAACACACATGAGATAACAATACTACCACATAGAAAAACACACATGAGATAACAATACTACCACATAGAAAAACACACATGAGATAACAATACTACCACATAGAAAAACACACATGAGATAACAATACTACCACATAGAAAAACACACATGAGATAACAATACTACCACATAGAAAAACACACATGAGATAACAATACTACCACATAGAAAAACACACATGAGATAACAATACTACCACATAGAAAAACACATTTGTATAAAATAGTGTCCGTTGTATAACACGGTGTAAAATATGAAACCAGGAAACTTGAGTATAGATCCTCACTAATAAAATGCAATCAGTCACAGTCTCCTGTATAGTTTAGTTGCGTGCATATGGTGTGCAATGCTCTCCGGCAAGTTGTAAAAGCACAAACTGAGATTCCTTTAGCTTAAGTGCACAGGATCCAGAGGAAATGCTTTCACTCAGTATCAGTGTCTGCCTCTCCTTATAATGGCGGCAGTGCGTCTCCGCTTTATAGCTCTCCTCCCGCGTCTGGGGAACCACGATGTCTCTGTTTACAGCGGCTGGTGTGGTAATCCGGCACTCCTCGCACCGGGTCCTCTCCGTGGGGATCACTTGCCTCTGGTTACAGCCGGTAATAGCCACTTGGTAATGTATGCACGCAGATGGAGCTTGGTTAGACTAAGGACCTGATTCAGACCCACTCGCAAGCGGCCGCTCGCTCGTTCGCGGACAATATTTCCAATCTGCGCATGCATATGCATCCCAATGCGCATGCATGAACCACTGCGAGTGGTCTGGAAGGGCTCGCTTGCCCAGCAAAGACAGCCCATCTGAATGAGTGACAGGAGAGGCAGTTTGTGGGTGGTAACAGGGGCAAGGCACTACTAACGGGGGAGAGGAGGTGCGAACACAAATGTGCCTGAGTGTTGCAATGCTGTTTCAGAGGCGTGCATAATTAAAAGGCAGCACCATAGTTCACGTCACTTGGTGGAACTTCACACTGAAGTGCTCGCAGTGCTTGTCGCAGGGTATAGTCAACTTCAAGCGATGCGATCGCATTTGATGGTGCTCGATGTACCAATGTTTTTAGGCACTTTCAGAAGATGATGTACGCAAGTGGGCATCTTAAGAATGGATGGTGGGCGTCTACATACACGAAGTGATCGCACGCCAAGACATAGTGGGTGTGCTTATGTATTGCCTTGCAATCGCTTGCCTTGCTGGGTGTTTGCCTGATTTGCATAAGCTGGATGCGAGTGATTGCATCTAGCCAGTGGGTCTGAATCAGGTCCTAAATCCTCCACAGGTCCACACAATGTGACAAAGCAGGTATATCTAGATTGCCTGGATGCAGTCTGTGGGCACAATTATCCTTTTGTTAACCGGTTTTGCTTCCTTCAGGGAGCTTTATCTAGACATGGGAGATGTCCTCCAGATCACTCTTAAATAAGGGAACTCACCTTTATTCATTTCCCCCAGGTGTGTTAGTTGGATCATTAATTGCATGTGTGTCTTAATTCAGTATATCAGTTTCTTAGTTAAAACCAGGGAAGCCTTGATATATACTTATTATATATTTAGTCTACAGCAAAAGTATAAACACGACTAAAAACATGAAAAATAAAATAAAAATAAAAATAACAAAAGTAGTCTAACCTAAGATGACAGAGAATCATATATATCCATTAGAAATTCCAATGGAAAATTTACTATAATGATTACCAATAATGCACAGAAATCCATATACATCAATTGTACTTAATAATCTCAGCAAAATCAAATGATATGTGCATATAAAGATGCAATTTAAATATACAGATTTATACCTTATGTATCATTATTCTGCACCTCCTTTATCTAACCTAAAATTCCTAAGTAACAGATAAATTCATATTTCTTAGAGCGTATTTAATCATTTTATTATTGGTTACATCTCTAACCATTTAGTTAAATGCTCAAACACATAAGTACAAAAATGGTGAATGGAAAACCATAATTACATTTATATATCTGCATTATTGTCTATTTAAAATACTGTTCCCATGAAGTATATGTCCCTAACTCAGGAAACACACTCTAGTGGTCTCCCATCCCAACAACAGCCAGGCTTCACTCTGCTTAGCTTCAAGAAAGGAAGGTAGTTCTTATGTATATCCCCACAGATAGCTTTCCTCATAATTTCGATAAAAACTGAGAGGGATTGTATAATAGGCAACTCTAATGGGAAGGCAAATTGCATACAAAATGCATGATAGTACATAATAATAATACATAATAACCTGCAGTGACGGACGTCATCTTGCAGGATTATGTATATACGCAAAAGTGTAGTTGAACAGTGTTTCCCTATAGAGATGGATAGATGAGTGATCATTCCAAAAAAGTAAAATCCAAAGCTATATTTAGGCCTTTTGGATGTGGCGTATCCAATTTGAGAATCCAAGAGGATTCCCCTAAACACAGCCTTTTTTTTTGGGGGGGGGGGTTTATTTGGTTTTGAGAAATAACTAGCCAGCTGGTACTGGCTGATTGGATTAGCAGCTGTGAGTGGGAAAACTAAATTATTTATGTTTTTATTTATACTAGCTCAAGGATTTCAGTGGTCAGGAAACCGTCAAGCTGTAACATAAAGAATATTATGTGGCACCTAATAATGAATGGGCTCTTTACTTAAGACATTCAGAAACTAGTGTTTACGCATGTGAAATGGGCTTATAATGGATAATTAAATGGCCCCTGCATGCATTTATCCAACAAGAAAACTCATCTTATATCATTCACAAATATTCTTTTAAAAGTTTCCATGCAGAGACCAATGCACATAGTGAATAATCTAATAGAATCATATGGTGTTTGGTGATGCTTATGTCTCCAAGGGTTGATTGCCTACAGTCTTCAATGTAATCAGGTCCTTAGAAAACGTATTGAAATCATTGTCCAGATTATTATTTTTTTATGATGAGTAGAAACTTGACATGTGATAACTAAGGTTTTGACAATATATAACAGTAGTTCTATCATCCCCTCAAACCCTTTGTAACCTCGTCTCTCACATTTTCTGCTTAGCTTTAGAATGATGATCAATAAATCAAGTGGGTGGCTAACAACAGTAATATGTCAGTGTGACAAAAGTAGCAATGAGCGTGTTCATTGACTTAAAACTTGTAATAGAAATTATAAAATCAATACATAAATTCCTAGCTGGAGCCTCTGCCAGCCAACACCATGAGCTTAAATAAGAGTTTTAACATGTTCTGAGTATACAATGGTCTAATGGTTTAAATGACAGTAGTTTCTGGAAGAAAGTGTGTCAGTTTGTTCTATAGTCGGGGCCGTAGCTAGTGGTGTGCTTAGGACTCTGTAGGCTGCATTGTCGCTGCCCTACATACCTTGTTTCTATGAATATAGTCTTACTGCCCAAAGGGAATGTTCAATGTGATGAATGCAGTTCTAGTTCTTCTTGTATGGGATCTCGCCAAAAATGGAAAAAGAGAACAAACAAGAAAAAAATATAGTGTAGTAATTCATAAAAAGTCTCTCAAATAACACAAATAAGTGGTGATTTCTTCCTCTAAATATGAACATAAAGGATGATCGTACCGCACTCACGTTCAAAAACTATGACTTCCACATATAAAGGTATCTTTAAATCAGATGGCCTCATCACCACTGTGCAGCATACCAATAGTGAAGTTCACCCATGCAAATGGTGTAGTATAAAGAAGGCGGGCGTACCCCAACTCACACTGATCATAAATTCATAGGCCAATAAAGGTATCTTTGAGCTTCGACACTTCTATTCGTTGTGGTTGATGACTTATCCTCTTACTCCAAACATATAAATATGGAATGGGATAAAGTGGAAACCAACCATCAAACGTCAGTTTAAAAAGTTTAATGGTTCACCATACAATACAAGTTTAAAAACGGGTAACCAAGTGGAAATAAAACAGATGGAAAATAAAAACAATGACCTGAGTGGATTAAAGGTCCGGACTTTTTCACCACAGGTCACTGCTGCAGAAATCCACAGGGTCCCCTTGTATCCTGCTACCACGGTGGTAGCAGGATACAAGGGGACCCTGTGGATTTCTGCAGCAGTGACCTGTGGTGAAAAAGTCTGGACCTTTAATCCACTCAGGTCATTGTTTTTATTTTCCATCTGTTTTATTTCCACTTGGTTACCCGTTTTTAAACTTGTATTGTATGGTGAACCATTAAACTTTTTAAACTGACGTTTGATGGTTGGTTTCCACTTTATCCCATTCCATATTTATATGTTTGGAGTAAGAAGATAAGTCATCAACCACAACGAATAGAAGTGTCGAAGCTCAAAGATACCTTTATTGGCCTATGAATTTATGATCAGTGTGAGTTGGGGTACGCCCGCCTTCTTTATACTACACCATTTGCATGGGTGAACTTCACTATTGGTATGCTGCACAGTGGTGATGAGGCCATCTGATTTAAAGATACCTTTATATGTGGAAGTCATAGTTTTTGAACGTGAGTGCGGTACGATCATCCTTTATGTTCATATTTAGAGGAAGAAATCACCACTTATTTGTGTTATTTGAGAGACTTTTTATGAATTACTACACTATATTTTTTTCTTGTTTGTTCTCTTTTTCCATTTTTGGCGAGATCCCGTACAAGAAGAACTAGAACTGCATTCATCACATTGAACATTCCCTTTGGGCAGTAAGACTATATTCATAGTATTGTATTGGTTTCTTTGCTGTATGGTGTGTGCTACTTTATAAGGAGTGCGCAGAGTTTTAGGGTTGCCCAATCTTTTTGGCTTGTGACTTATCTATTGGGGGTTGGTGATCCCCCCACGGTCAATCCTTCTTTGCAGCCCCCTTGTGCGCAGTTGTCCACTGTACCTTTATTTGCATATACCTTGTTTCTGGCCAGCAGGGTTGTTGGCAATAGCACTTTGCAGCCAGGATTGTTGCTGCAGGGCATCCTGGAATATGTTTTTGACGCTCATCTGGTCTGGCATGACGTCATCTGGTCAGGTGCCGTGGCGGGCACAGGGCATAGCGCCAGCTAGTTAAGGTGGTTTATAGCAAAATATATATATATATACTTTTATTGATATTAATCTATGTAGGTCTATGTTTTGTACCCTGAGTAAATATTTCCTAATATACATAGGTGTGAATATTATTAGACTCAACCAAGGAATTTAAAACAAAGCCACAATTTTTCTATAAAACTCTTTTATTGACACACTGTTTACAACTATGAATACTTTGTGTGATATCCTTTGCTGTTTATAATCATTTTAACTATGGTTTGGCTGCTTTTCATGAGCGTTTCACAGTTTCTCTTGTCCTCATCCCTATGCCATATTCGGATAACTTCTTCTATGAGGTCAGACTTGGTGGTGATCATCTTCTTGAGTTTTTTCTTTACAATTGCCAGAAGATTCTCTTTGGTTTGTGTCTGGGCTGTTACCTGGTCAGGGAAGGACAACTACATTATTTTCTGCCAAGGCTGTAACCTTCAAAAAACAAAATTTCCCTACCAAATTTTTTTTAAATAGATTACAGTACCTAGAATTTTAGGTAACACATGAAAATACCTATTTGCATTTCAAAACAGTTTCACAGTCTACGTTTGTGGCCAGTAAGTCAGGAAAACTATGAAAATTTTAAATATGGGCCTTGAATCTAATAAGTTACACACCTCTGTAGTTTGACCTGCAACCTTACGGGAGAAAAAAAGGTTAATTATTCCTATACCAACAACATCAAGCCGACTGTGTGACTCTCAACAGAATCAGAAAGGTACAGAAATTGTGTAGCAATGTAGAATTAAGTTTCATCGTAGATTATCAAACAGAAATTACACAACTGTCTCTGGGGCAGATTTAGTTGAATAACCAAAATATGTCCCTTGGCTGTCAGTGTAGCACAGTGTACAGAAGATGCAGAAATAGCTGCATTAAGGGACCCATTTGTTTTCCAGTTAACAATGCTAATCTCGAAATTGTGCAACAGAAGCAATGAGATTTAGGAAGTTCTCATTAATTACTAAGCAGCCAAGCTATAGAAAACATCCCTTGCTACCAAAGCTAATTTTAAAAACCTTTTTTCCCGTACTCTATCTGGAACTGATTACATGGAAGGCATTTCCTTCTAGACTGGCTAAAATAGAGATGTCATGCACAATAGACTCCAATCAGTGTTCAGTGGAAGTTTTGTTGATACATAGTAAGAAAGACAGAAATAAGAGGTGCCAAATGAGAGGCGATCCACTTAATGGGAAGCACAATAAACATTTTCAGTACCATGGACAGACTTAATAAAAGCTGCTATCTTCTACTATTCTACATAAACTTTCCACACTTTCATATAGCTCATGGGTTTATGTTTGTGGCACATCTGTAAACATCTGATAGGGCTCTCCTGAGTCTACCAAAAGAAACTGATAGTTGGATGTCATTTATGAAACACAGCTATTGTGAACATCACATTAGATTTGTACAGTTGTGTCAGGATGGTTAGCCTAGGGTACATTCAGGTGCATAGCTTCCCTGCCCTCTTTGTAGAACCACAAACAATCTAGACATGCACCTACAGTAAATGTACAGATGGGAAAACAACAGCTTCAGAGGTGCACTGTACATTACTTGGAGAGTCACATTGAATTCCAACTTCTTTAAGTGTTTACCTAAAGCACAGCTTGTCTTAGTCTCATTATGGCGTAACTTAATCATGACAGAGGGAACATCACAACTTGTTTTTATTACAAGAGGCAATAGTGTATATATGTATATCAGTCTGGAAAGGAGACGTGCGTGCTAGGTGTTGCCTATTACATACTATGCCTCTCCACCTATTTTCCCTGTTTTCCCTGTGCAAAATTTAGCTTCTCTGTAATTGTCTTAAACTCATTCCAAAAATCCATAAGTCTCTGCATATATGTAGATGCATTTGTGCAAACTGAAGTGCATAACATCCCAAAGCTGTTAACTCTGTGCAGTGGATTTTTCTTCTTTGTAAATGACCTTCAGTGCCTGTTTTTTGCCTTTTTCTTAACCTTACTGATCTATAGAAGCAGAGTTACAGAACCACAAGGCCGCAGGATATTTTCATAGAGGAAACATCATAGCAATAATTATCCTGTGGGAGTTGTGACATCTGGATGCATTGCCACAATGGCCAATTATTGTACCCATGATATGATCCTTGGGTAGTATATGCTTCTTTTACTTCAGTTTAAAGACAAACATTCCCAGTCTTCCACTTAATCTACATTGCATTCAAAAGATGCAGAATAAGTTTTCCAGAGAGAGCCTTGTATCTCCCCATATATAACATAAAAGTGCACATTCTGGGCGTGTTTCTGAGTTGCATGCAGCTCTATATGCAGCCACATCTATCGACTTTTAGGAAATGATGAATGTGCTGTAGAAAACATATACATCTTTGCCTATCTCTGGGCGATTCTAACGGATCTTTCCCAGTGTGAAATGGGAATTTCTCAGTGTTAACTGAGTGGCAACTGGGCAAATGTCTTGTGGGAGTATTTTGGGAATGTTGCTGGCGTATAACCATATATGTAACCTATTATGATTCATGTGTATGCTGAGCAGATACCTATTTCAGATGGATCTTTTACACCCAGTATGGCGACTGGAGATAGACTCTGGGTGGCGTGATCGTGGCGTGTACACCAGAAGACATGGCATTAGATTTCCATTATCAACACATCAGCATTCTGAATGTGGTCACATACCAAGCTGTACGTCAGACCCTCTGTACTTACAACAGTGTTATACAATAAATAGATATAATGACATTAAAGTAACTACTTTAATATAAGAAAATAAAACATAATTATTTTTATCTTGAAAATTCAAATCCTACTACGGCCTTTCACCTGAATTACTGTGTAGAAGGACATTTTTACTTTTGGCACATATAACCATTTCAGCAACACCTTGGTTACTAATCTACCATTCTCACCTATAGCTGGCACAATTCTCTTACATAAGAATGACACAATGTTTCTTGTATACTTAATACCAAATACTCGTCATAGGGCAAACAGAGTGTAGCTGGTGAAGGGGTTAGTTTTCCAAAATGTAGTGTTTCAACTTTGTCACCTGGGCAATAAATTATTCCTTAGGGAGATTTTTACTAATTTTCTCTAGTACAGCTATTTAATGTAATTACATCTGAGACCCAGGAAACAGCATCATGGTTTACACTAAATTCTCTTTACTGGAGAAAAAGTAATCAAAATATACCATTAATGAATATCAAAATGCATTATTTCCGGTAACGTTAGTAGTTTCATCTAAACTCATCAGTGAACTATGGGGGTGATTCAGCAGGGGATGCAATGACAGAGGAGATGTAGTTATTAGTCCGGCGGACGCAATGCCTCCGGTCTAAATACTGACATTTCCTGCCCGACACGGAACTTAACATAGGCGCCAAAATGCCTGATGCCTATGTTAATCCCAATGACGGAAGACCGACCCCCTGCCATCCTGATCGTCACCTGAGGGGTAAGTATAACTTTCTTATTATAATAATAGTTTATGAGTGCTTAACATGCAATTATCACCTCATGTCCCTTTAAAAAGAACGATTACTTTGATTTGATTCATTCCCACACCTGCTACTATTCAATAGCATCTATATATAGGAAGCATCTAAGGTTTGAAGCCACACCTTTTGAGAAAGTCACGTGAGCATGACAAAACGCGTTAAGGGCTTCTTGGACTTCTGACCTTTAGAGACACCGGAGTGTCTGGCCGCTCCAGCTACCTCTGCCGGCTTTTATTCATTGCACCTGTACAGTGGAGACAAGCAGATAACCTTGGTCCCTTATCGGAGACCACCCTGTCTACATCCAGGGAGACCGGAGTGTCCGGCTGTTCCAGCTACTATTGCCGGCTTTCCTGTCCTACACCTGTGCTGTGGAGATTAGCGGGAGACCTCTGGTCCCGCGAGCGGAGACCGCATCTGTTCACTTGGAACCACGTCATCTATCTGTCCCTTCTGGACCTACACCGGACTCCAGCACGGTTGATCCAACCTTCACTGATCTCCGAGGACGCTCGGATAGATCTAGTGCATCATTCTACAGTCGTTTGCTACTACACGAGCTCCATCTACAGCGCAGAATTTACAAGTCCGTGCTGTATACCGGGGATACACAGCTATACCTACACTCAAGGACTTATTCATCTAACTGTGAGTTGTTTCCTTTCCATTATCTACGGGACCCTATACATTGAAGTTTGTGCCTGATGTAGGTACTATTTAAGTTCCATCTTTCTCACTGTGAGTATATACTCACCATTTTTACATTAAGGTGAACATTCTGTGTACCAATTGAGGAACTGTGCCCAATTAAAGGGAATATATTCTAACTTTCAACTGACTATGTTGTGCTAAGGGGGCCTATTACCTTCTAAAATATCCTCCATTATTTGCTTTTTTGTACTCATATACAGAGGTAAACTTACAGTGTGCATATTGAGGATTTGCACCCTTATTTAGGGATTATCTTCATATCCTAACAGACTCTGTTGTGCCATGGAGGCCCACTTCTTAATTATAAGGAACTTCCATCGTTTTTTTATTTTTTTTTATTTTTTAGTCACCAGCTGGTTTTTTCTTTTTTCTTTTTTAAAGAAACAATACATTGTTTCATGTCATGGTTTCATTTTGAATCTGTATATCTGTTTATTTGGATTCAATCTCAATACGTGTTCCTACTTATTTATTTTTATAGATCTTCTCTTACTTTATAACTAATTTTTACCACATATAATTTATTGTGCATTTTATACTTTGATATTCCACTTTGGAATCTATTAATAAACAGTGATCTATTATACATCAGCAGCGCAAGTCTTCTTTGTATTCAAGTATAACTCTTAGCCTGGGGATGGGGGGGTTAGGTTTAGGGACCTCCAGGGGGACTTAGGGTTAGGCACCTCCCCCAGGAAAGGTTAGGGTTAGGCTATGGGAAGGGGGAGCTAGGGTTAGGCACCACTAGGGAGAGGTTAGTGTTAGGCACCCCCCCCCGGGAGGGTTAGGTTTAGGGTGCGGGGAGGGGGTTTAGGCACCCCTGGGGGGAGGTTAGGTTTAGGCACTCGGGGGGAGGTTAGGGTTAGGCACTCCTAAAGGAGGGTTAGGGGGGAGAGGGGAGGGTTAGGATACTTACCACCACCCTTCGGGATCTCCTACCATCGGGTTTTCACTGTCGGGTTTTGAACTGGCAGCTGTATTTAAATCCCATTCCATAACAGATATCATGCAGATTATTGATTATTGGGAATCTGCACATGCGCCTGACCCATACTGCTCATGACTCATACTGCGCATATGCAGTACGGGTCTGCGATCCAACACACAGTCCGGCAGCAGACAGTGATTGACAGTCTGCTGCTGTTTCTGGGTGAGAAGTGAGCAGCAACGGCCTCTATTTCACAAAACTGAGGTGTGTCACCACCATTTGGGGGAGTGCAGAGGGCAGGATCTCTGACAGCTGATGGAGATTTCCTGGCCTCCTTTGCTCATCTGCGAAGGTCTGCTCGCTTGACCATATGGGTCACTTAGCCAGCCGATGGACATGCAGATGACATGATGCTGCATCCTTGGATGCAGATCAGATCATTAATGAATGCAGGAGGCGTAATAGCAGCCGTGATAGCTCCAGCGTCTTCTGCTGAATCACCCCCTATGATAAGGCAACCTTTCATAGAAGAGTGCTCATTTTGATAAGCTTTTAAGCCTTCATTTCCAGATCATTTTTTTTTTCATCAAAGCTAGAACATTAAGTAACACCTCAATCAGTGTACTCATGTTGGGTACAAATGTAAGTTTTTGTTTCTCAAAGAAAAATGATTGCCTATTGTTGTGGAACAGCAGAACGGACTCATTTGCACAGGAATAATTTATTCATCCTATTCTGAACACTGTACTTATAAATATTTTGAGGTAGAGGGCCTGAACTATTTTTGAAAAACATAATCCTTATAAGAGCGTCTCTACATTGGAGACATGCTGTAATAATGAAGAAACATGGTCACATTGACATGTTCTCTGCATAACTTATAGAAAACACCTATTCATCCAGTGAGTCTTTATTTAGAATAAAAAAAGAAAGCCAGATTACTGGGATATTCATTAATTTCTTCACACTATGCACAAAGGAAGCTACACATAATTATTTATACCACTCAATGCTCAGATATAAAGAGCAAGTGAACATACTAGGAATAATGGTACATGCATCAATTTCCTCCATGCAATTAGTATATAATACATCATTATTTACCATGACTGGATATCATAAATGCAGTAGCACAGCTGTCATGGTATGAAGATAAAACAGAGGAATACTAAGGGCCAAATTTTGAGTTAGACGCTGTGACGATTATCACGCAAATGGTCGAATGTTCTTCAAGTGCTCATGTGTCCAGTGCTGTTAGTATACAAAGTTTCAGGGCCAGTTATGTATTAGAAAGGTATTAGGTGTTCCTGTTCGGTGACTGGGAAGTGGCCATTCAGATGCATCTACATGTATATGTAAAGGGCTTTTTAAAAGAAGAGGGGGCCCCTGTGTAGCCTCCATGTGGGCCCCTCCTCTCTGGCAGTGCATTGGAATATGGCTTACTGCCAGCATCTACTACTCATATGCGGGACTCCAGAAGAATCTACTGCACATGTGCGGGACTCCAGAAGAATCTACTGCACATGCGCGGGACTCCAGGAAAATGGCATCTGCTCCTTATTCCTGGGAACATCTCTGCTGTTCATGTGCAAGTCACAGGGAAAATGGCCGCAGCCATTTTCCCTGAGATTTCTTCTGCTCTGCAGTGCCAGCCTAGTGCTGCAGAGTAGCACTTTGGAGACTGCAAAGAGGTAAGTATAACTATATATGGGTGCAGGGTGTGTGGTGTGGGTCCTCCTGGACCCAGGGCCCCTTATTCACTGAACAATCTGCAGCTATTATAGATGGTAGGTGTGTTACAGGAGTGTGGAAGGTGTGCCTCTGAAGTGGTTGCATACTCAGACACTCAGTCGCTCAAATTTGAGGCCATACTCTGACAGAGATTTTACATATACCATGGGGCTGGTGCAAGTTTTATTAGTTGGGTCTTAAGATGTACCAAGGGGTAATTAAGCATCTAAAGATGCACAAAGTGAGCGTCTCAGTCTTTGCACATTTAGACGAATGGCTATACACCAGGGAAGGGCTTGTAGCAATATTTGCATAAAGTCACAGACACCCCTAGGTGTCATATATTACACTGCACAAATGTTGCATAGTGCGATGTCATGAATATATCGGTCATGATACTGATCTGTATGCACAATTAGTGCCATTTATGTCAAAATGATGAACATGAAAAAATAGCTTATCTACACCTATATGCTCAGCATATACACTGGGAAAATATGCACACATGAATAAAGCATGATATTTGTTATGAAATCTATTATTAAGCTATAATAAAATGATCATTCTCTTGATAATTATATTTAATGTAGTTTTAAAATAAATAAAGATAAATCTAAAAAAATAGCTTGCCTCGTTCCACTATTATTATTAGTATTATTAGTATTATTATTACATTTTATTTATAGTGCACCACAAGTGGTCCGCAGCGCCATACATACAGTAAACGGTAGACAGAACATTACATTACAATACAGTAATCAAAATATAAATAGAACACAAGTAAGAATTAGCAACACAATCCTCCATACACAGTACAGCTGGAAGGTGAAGGCTGTCATAGAAGTGCTAGAGAAGAAGGCTGTGAGACATTGAGGAGGAGGACCCTGCTCCTAGGAGCTTACAATCTAGGGGCATATGCACTGGTGCTCATACATATGCACTGGTGCTCATCAGCCTTGGCTGATAGTGGCAAACTTCCCCAAAATACCCATTACCAGCACTAGACAATTACTGGAAGATCTAGGGACACTCTAGCAGAGAAACACAAAGTTATAATGTATACCAGACAGGGACCCCTGTAGGAGAAAACAGCCCTGCGGGGCTTCATGCCAGAGCAGGAAGCTGGAGGAGTGCTATAACATTGCTATTCTGCCTAACTACATCTGCATCCTCCAGATCTTCTCTGCATGAACTCAACAATTGACATAAAAAATTGGAATTGTATAATATGTCTCCCCCCTAATTTTGTTAGATTTACAAAATAAAGTGTGTAGCAGAGGATGGGGAAGATGGATTATGCAAGTCACCCTGCCACACAGTTATCAGCACTTGTCTCTCAAGACCTCCCAGGGAACATACATAAGAAGTTGGCAACTATGTCTTTCATACAATTTACATGTTTTAACATATGTTGAGAGATTTCAGAGGTCGGAATACCTGCCAAAACTTTCAATGAAACACCTTTGCATAGCAAAACATTATACAGGAAAGTACATTTATTGAAATACCATTAACATACAATACAGTGACAAAGGTCATTTATTATTAAGTTATTTATATACTGTAATGATCACAATTTCTGCAGCACTTAGAGAATATTTGGATATTCACATCAGTCCTTGCCCCAGATGAGCTGACAATATAAACTAGGTGGCAAAGTATTATGACCACAAGGTTAGTACTTTGTTGGGCCACCTTTTGCCCTTAATACGACATGAATTCTTCTAGGCATGGATTATTTTAACTGTCAATATGGTTCTCCACACCAATCAAAGGGTCCTAACACTCCCATGAACACATGCACTATACTATAATGTTGCCTATTCCAGCTTGAAGAGCCATGATGATGCAAGAAGGATCCATTATCTTGGGCTGTTGCCTCTGTATCTTCACCCTACAGGGTCGAACTGGCTCACAGAGGAACAGGGGAACTCACTGATGGACCCAACTGGCTAAGGGCCCCCACCCTCCTCTAGGGGTCAGGTTCCAGACTATTGAGTGACAACACCCCTTAAGCATGGACCCCTTCCTTTGTATTTGCCTGGTGAGCCCTTCATGCCCCAGTCTGACACTGTCGCCCTATCATCTGCATGGTGTAATTGAAAATGTGATTTATCAGACTGCATCAGGGGCATATCTATGATGGGTGCAAAGTGTGAGGGACATACGAGCCCCCAGGTCCAGCGGGGGGCACACCCTGCACCCATAGGTAATTATACTTACCTCTCCACCGATTCCCGAAGTGCTGCTCCGCAGAGCCAGACCAGCGCTGTAGAGCAGCAAACACTTGCTGGAAAAATGGCGGCGGCCATTTTCCCACTGATCTGTGCATGCACAGAAAAGATGTCCCCGGGAAAGAAGGTGCAGGCGCCATTTTCCCAGAGACCCACGCATGCGCTGTAGTTTCTGGCATGAAGCCAGAATCTACAGCGCTCAGTGTCGTTGAGCCGCAGTCAGAGAGGAGGGGGCCAACACGGAGGCTGCACACAAGCCCCCTCCTCTCTTAAAATGCCCCTGGACCACATTACCCATTTCCAATAATTTTTTGTCCAATACTGTGTTCCTCAGCTACCTGGAGGCATGTCACCCTGTTTGCAGCAAATAGTAATGGGGTACGGAGAGGCCTTCTGCTTCTGTAGCCCATACCATGTAATGTGCAGTGTACTTTTTCTTGAGAGGCCATCTGATTGGTCCCTGATTCAGATTATTCATAAATGAATGCACTTTCCAGTCTGTTGGACTGCACAAGTCTGCCCACTCTCCATTCTGCTTGAGCACCCAGTAGCATTTACAACCAAGCCATGCGCTCAGACTGTTCTTTGTCTGCTGGTCCATTCTGTTTACACTTTACCAACTGCTGCCCTTGGACAATTCACCTGTGCAGTCATTTTGCTAATGCCCGAACCATCACTGCAAGCACCAATATTTATTCCACATTCAAAGTCCATCAGATTGCATCAATTACCCATTATTTCTTAAAAAATACACTTCATTAGTCTCTGCATACCTTCACCTTTATGTTCTTATTCAGATTCAAACATCCTACAATATGTCAGCATTATCTGCAGAATAGTTACTTTGCATAAAATCACCTGGTGATCATAATAATTTGGTCACTGAATGTATTTTCTCTACCACAAGTACATCTACACACAATTGGGTTAAACCTATTGTGGGAAGAAACCCACACAAAAACAGGGAGAATAGTAATGCTAACCACTACACTAACTGTGCTGTCCATTGAAGCCAGCATGGTGTCCCTTTAACAGCTGGGTTTGGCGCAATTCTGTTGGTCGCAGGGTATAGATTTAATCGAAGTAAAGGAAAAAAGGTGTTTATTGCTCACAGTCTTAAAGAAGACTAGTCCCTTCTAAATGAAGGGGAATAATCAGCATACAAGAAATCTTATCAGTCAGCAGTTCTTCTCCACAAAGGATTTTCAAAGATGTACAACTACAGGACTTACAGGCCCTCTTTTTATATCATTCTTACACACAATATCACAGGGGGGTAAATCCGCCCTGGGTTCCACTCAACCAATCAGGCTGTCTCACATAATATAATTTAACAACATATTACATTTCAAAGGAGTCACCCAATTTCCTCCTTTCTAATCCACCACCTAAAAGCAGTTGCTTCCTTAACATAAACTGATTTATCATACAGTATAACTGTGTCCTAAAATGTTGATATAACATTTCACAGGAAATAGTAAATGACATTCATCCTTCCCATGGAAGTATCAATCAGTTTGGCATTCCCAACCTTAATACATTCAATGACATCCAAAAGGTTCTTAAAAACAAACAAATTGTCTTTTCAAAGGAAGTGCTGTAACTGAAGGGTTTGCCCATATGACACCATTCACACCTTGAAACAAAAACCTTCCAGCCAGAGTTCACTGACCACAACAGGTCTTCCTATTCATCAGACCTCCTGCTAGGAAATCACAATCAGCATCTAGTTTCTGCAGTCACAAGCTTGTCATGTCTTATATAGGCATGTTCAAGAAGTGCATTTTCTCTACAAAATATACATTTAAACCATATAATGCATAGCCTATTAAATATACGTTGCTTCATGCACTAATGCATTGCAGATCAGCTGCAGTGCATTACAGCAATACATACATATTTTAATACAGTTTATTATAAACCATGTGCAGTGTGCTTTTAAACTGTCTCCTCACTGGGACCATAACTGTATCAGCACTGGTCGCAGTGGCTCCCAGCATGCAGCTACACTCTACCTACACTCCCCCAGTGCAGCAAGTCCAGGCCGCTGCATATAAAACTTTAAAAGCACACTTATTAACACTCAGCACCTAGCCCACATTTACAATGGGCGCCTTGTCCCTTTTGTCCTTTTAAAAATGGCGCTGCAGCACAGGGTTTAACCCCTTCAGTGCCACAGCCGCCATTATACATGTGGGGCCGGCCTCCGGCCACAGCCCCTATTTCAGGGAATGCAGGCCATCCTGACCCACACACTGACCCCCAAATGCTTGTGCCTGTCAATCAGGCACATGTGCAGACCAGTTACCATCAGAGATGTGCACTAACCATCCCGGCACCAGTATCCTGACCATTGGCATCCCGAAGGTGAGTATCGAGGTGCAGGGGGAGGGTAGCATTAGATAGCATGGTTAGGGTTAGGTACTAGGGGTAGGGTTAGTGTTAGGCACCGGGGAGGGAAGGTTAGGACTAGGGGAGGGGGAGGTTAGGATTAGGCACTAGGGGGGAGGTTAGGCCCTGGGAAGGGGGTGTTAGTTTTAGGGTGCAGGGAGGGGGAGGTTAGATTTAGGCACTAGGAAGGGGGGGTTAGGTTTAGGTACCGAGGAGTGTAGGTAATGGTAGAGGTTAGGGTAGGGGATAGAAAAGTACTCACCATTAGGATCTATGGCTGTCAGGATCCTGGCTGTCGGGAAGCCGCTGTCGGTATTCTGAACATCGGCATCCCGACTGCTGAGATATCATACCCAACCTGACTGGATTATATCATATACTCTTACAGGACACAAGAAAATCACATTTCTAAATCCACTTCTGATAAACACCTTCATATGCAGAAATGTGACACATGTAATAAAGCTATCCCCAATGTCCTCTCACTCTCATACAGTATTTAGCTTAAGTCATACATTGAAGAAAGAATGCTGTCATTAGGCAAAGGGTGATGCTAGTGGTTATTGATTTGTTGGTAGCAGTTCCAAGGTCCAAGAAGTGGCCACTCACCTTAAAATACACTAAGTGGACAAGAAGGCAAAGTTGTGCACATAATGAATCATAGTTTTTGAATGACCCTTGCTAAGTGGATTCTAATAACTCCAAATTACACTAGAAATCATCCATTCATCACCTGACATCATCGAGTTTTAGAAGTCATCAGCAAAAGTTAATGTGGTCTGTCTGTTAATACAAACATTATTGATTGATTGATTGATTACTTTATCTCTATAACATTTTGGTTGATGATATTGTCATTATTTTCTAATGACTGAACTTTCTCCCATCCATTTGTTTGATGAGTCCTCTTACTGTACTTAAATATATCACTCTATACACTGTATAGAGATGTGCGCTAACCCCTGTATTTTGGTGTTGGTGAAGGATCTGGATTCATCTTTATGTTTTGGTTTAGGGTCTGTTTTTTTTTTTTAAATGATAAAAAGTTTTAAAAACATCAAAAATCTTGTAATTCTTGCAATCCAAAAGACAAAATTCAGATTTAAAATTTGAATTCAGAACCACAGGAAGATCAGAACAGCGACTTGAATTTATCTGAATCTCCTCAGGAGATGTGAACCACAGTGAGTGACTTTGCATTACCTGGTGAGCTTTGTTTATAAGTTTGACAAGGGTAGGAAGTTGGGTGTATCTACTTAGAAATATAGCAATATCTGAAGTGAGCTACAAAACATTCTGGACCTTAATTAAGCCCTGTTTGCTTACATGTGTAATGTGGCAGTATGCCATTAATGTCAAATATCTGGTCATGTCCTTTCAGGTCAAACTCAGGGTGTATGGGTCACTGTGGGAAAATATAGGTACGTGCACACTGAGGTGCGAATGAATGTGAAACACAGGTAAGTCAGGAAAGACTGAGCACAGATACTGATGGAAACAATATTTTCAGGGGGTCTTCTTGAATAAGTAGAGAATATCCATTAATTTATTTACTGACTCCATACACAGTCTCTGTGAAATCTGACAAAGCACTGAGTCATAAGAAACATATTCCCTTTACATCACTGCAGCATACAGTAGGTTATCTTTTTAATTATACTTTTGCATCTGGTGGAAACATGTCCACTTGGTATTTTGCCACGTTCTACAGTGTGGGGTGACTTACCAGGTCTGGAAAACAGCAGATGATATTGTTAGAGCTCAGTTCTCCTCTGTCATCCATCCATGCACTGAGAGCTTATACTGTAGTTCCAGCAGAATTAGCTTTGGAATCCACCTATGGGTGTCACCATTTTGGTGAAGACTGAAACAGCTGCAGCTCTCTCTAGAATTCCCCCAGCTGACCGCTGAATCCAATCTCTGATGTTTCTGCCCTATTTAAACTTCTCATTTCATTACCTCCTTGTCAGATCCTTGAATCTCTCCTAGAGTGGCGATTCCCTGACCTCGCTGCCTCTATGTGCTGTTACTCTCTTTGGGGAAGATTTTCTAAAACTTCTAAAAATGAAATGTTAAGGTGTTGGCCATTGAAAACAAACAGATTTTAGCTATCATATCTGTATTGCATTCTAACAAATAATAGAGAAGATCTGATTGGTTGCTATGGGCAATACCTCCACTTGTCTGTTCTAGACGTTTTAGTAAATCTACCCCTTTGTATGGAGTCCTGTGTACCAGTATGGCTACTTTTTGACCTCTTAGTTTGCCTTCCATTTACAAACCTCTGCTTATAACCCTGACCCATGGTTTCTGCTTTTGAACTTCTTTATTACTACTTCCAGCTAGTTCTTTGGTACTCAACTGAGAGGCCGCAACCCATGGGGTTACATTGGTGATGAATTCAATATCTCATTGCTGGGTTTTCCTGTGATAACCAGTTCTTTATTAGACTCTGAACAACTTGGTCAGTCTCACCAAACCAATTTCAACTACAAGAATCCTACAAATTCCCTTGAATCCTGACATATTTAGAACCAACACTCACTTTCTACAGTATGTGATTGTCACTTACTCTGCTTTATGATTCTTCTCTTGCACCGCATAGGAAATTAATTATTGATACACATAGGATTTCAACTCTCCCATAGATCTGCAATACTATGGACTTTGGGCCTGATTCAGTAGCGGTCGCTAATGCAACCTACGTACTGTATGCAAAATGGACGATTGTTTGCCATTGCACATGTGTATAAGCCACCAGTGCTGTATCTGGATGACAGTGCACACTGTGCAGCACTGCCACCCCTCTTGCTCCCCTCCCACCCCCCTCCTCCCCCTGAGCACTTACCTTTCCATCCAAGGGGTGGAGGGAGGGCAGGATCTTCCGCCGACGTTCTTGGTGTGCTGTGCACCACTGCTGGAGGTCTCTTCCTGCAGACCTCCGGAGCCGGGAAGTGTGTGGCCGGGGCCACTGGAGGATTCCGCCCTGTGCGGAGGCACCGGCCGCATCACCCTCCCTTCGGCCCTGTAAGCCGCACTGAGCATGCGCTGCAATTGCAATGCGATTGCAAACACACAGAGATATCCATTGCAGAGTGATTGACAGGTTGTGAGCATTTGGGGGTGGTGACAGGGGAGTGGTCTTAGAAATGCAGGCGTGTCTTTCCAGTTGAACGCCATTTCATGGGCATGCGGAAATTATCCACTGCGATGACATACACTGCTTGAGTACTGCATGTGATGAGACTTGCAGTTTCTGTGGCTGGTCATACCTTGTGTAAATGTTGTGCATCGATATTACCGATGTATGCGAGGAAGTACGGATGTGAGAAAGCAGCAGTGGCCATTTCTATGCCGGCTGGGCTGTGGCAGGCATTAGCATACATTTGCAGCTGAATCTGGCCCTATATGTTTATTTTATAAGATCATTTCACATAAATTGCTCCCAAAATTCTCATTAGGAATTAAAATAGCACTCAATGAGTCTGAACCCACTAAGCGGGTGAGATAATAATAACCTATTGAGGTACAAAAATTTAGATCATAATCTGCATTGTTCTGAATTGATTAATGCATAGTGTTTTGTCATTTTATATGTATTCAAAATTATAAAAATATCATAAAATGCATCAAAGCCCAGTGAAAAGAAATTTGTTGCTCAAGTTGAAGTTGAAATTTCTCACAATTACAGTCTTTAAAATAATCCACTAATTTGGTGCCCACTTCTGATATAGTAAATTGATTTACCGTAATTGAAAACACAACACCAAATAGTTGAAGATATCAGTTAATACTACGTCACCATACACAGCTCGCCATACAGTATTTGTACAGAATAAAAAATATGCTCCACTCTGCATCCTTACTTACCTCTTCCACAAGCAATGACAATGACACAAACAACCTTTAATAAGATTACAAGGGCAATGTAAGAGAACAAAGTCCGTAGAGTGGAAAGGGATAGTAGTCTTACAGATTGCTATTTTATTATGTTGTGCTGTTTGTGGAATGATCTTTATTATCATCATAAATTAACACTTCTGCTCTCACACAGAGAGTATTAAACTGTTTTTATTTTCTCTGCAGCGGAGTGCAAAACGGAAATCCAATATTTCTCAATCTGCTGCCTTGAACAGACCACATTGCAAGCACAAAGTGAACTTGGTGCTGTCTTGGTTGTGCATTGATGCACCTCAATGGTCAAGACGGTAAACATCAAAGTATATGCCTACTAACTGCACTTGGAGACACCATCACACACTGGAAGTGTACCTACTGTAGGCGTATAGAGAAATGAGAACATCTTAAAAGGTGCACTGTGAAAAAATATAAATCACCCACCACTTTAAATCCACCCATTTTATTGACTTAATAATTGCCACATTTGCCTTAAACTGTTTGATTTATTTGGTGCATCCCTCCACACAGCAAGTAATACCCCTAAGTATGTGCCTCTCTATCCCTTTCCCTTGTTTTCTCAAATTAAATCTAATGCCTTCATCTCAATCAACACTTCCCCTTGTTCTGTGTAAACTTCTTGCTCCATAAACCTCAGCACTTTGGCGGAATGTAAGTGTACTTGCATAAGCTGAGGCTCAGGGGTTCCAGTCAATAGATCTACACTAAAAAGGTTGACAATGTCTAGATAGACCCCAAATAGTTGACGGAGATAAAAGGTAGACAAACAAAATGTCGACATCGATAAAGATAGACAGGGACAAAAGGTTAACAGGGTGAAAAGGTTGACATTGAAATGGTCAACACAAAAATGGTCAACACGTGAATTATTTTTTTAAGGGTTAGGGGTAGGCACTTACCGTGGGGTAAGGGTTAGGCTCTAGTAGGGATGGTTAGGTTTAGGCACTTACCCTGATAGTTAGGGTCAGGCACTAGAAAGGAATGGTTAGAGTTAGGCACTTACCAGTGGGTTAGGCGCTAGGAGGGAGGGTAAGGGTTAGGAGGTTAGGCACCAAGGGGAGGGTTAGGGTTAAGGTGAAGATTATGGTTAGAAAACAAAAAACTGTGCCAAACATTTTTCTGTTGACCATTTTAATGTTAACCTTTTGACCCTATCGACCTTTTTAACCTATCTTCATCCATGTCAAACTTTGTGTGTTGACCTTTTGTCCCTGTCAACCTTTTGTCCCTTTCTACCTATTGATTGTCTACCAGTTAGGGTCTATCTAGACACTTTCTATATTGTTGCTGTAGATCTCTTATACCAAACCCAAGGCTCGCAGCTAGCCCAAAGCTAATTTTGTATCTTATTCCTTGAACCAACATGTTTTGTTACCATTTCTTACTGCATTTTGTGTTGCACTCATTGTCAAAGAGTCAAGTGGGGCTGTATTGTCCAATATAGGGGTGTGCTGGGCTGTGTTGTCCAATGCAGGGGTTGCTGGGCTGTATTGTCCAATCCAGGCATAATGTGCTGTGCTGTGCTCTGTACAGGGGGCTATGTTGCCTATCAAGGGGTTTGCTGTGCTGGGCTGTGTTGTCGAATCCAGGCAGGGTGTGCTGTGCTCTGTCTAGGGTGCTGTGTTATAAATCATTGCTTTGCTAATTCAGGTGTGTGCTGTGCTGTTCATCAAGGGGTGTGCTGTCCAGGATTGTGCTGTCCATCCATGTGCTATAAATAAAAAAGTAACTAAAAGTTTTTAAAAAATAATAAGTTAAAAAAGGATAAAAATATTTTTTTGTGCTGTACCCCAATATCACAGTGTAATATTATTCATATAAGTATTGTGACAATGTTGTTCAGTAAAACCACAGCGTAATAAATTCATAAAAAATATTGTGACACTGTAAGGGATAGTGCAGTGTATTCATAAAAAATATTGTGACACTGTAGTTGGAAACGCAGTGTAATATTCAACATGTATTGTGACACTAAGTGGTAGCGCAGTGTTTTATTCATAAAAAATATTGTGACACTGTAAGTGGTAGCACAGTGTATTCATAATAAAATATTGTGACACTGTAAGTGGTAGCGCAGTGTTTTATTCATTAAAAATATTGTGACACTGTAAGTGAAAATGCAGTGTAATATTCAACATGTATTGTGACACTGTAAGTAGTAGCGCAGTGTATTCATAAAAATATTGTGACAGGGTAAGTGGTAGTGCAGTGTTTATCTGCAAATGTGGAGATGAGCAGCACAAATCAACATGCTGACATAGAAAGTGCACCAGGATGAGGAGGATATTTGTGTAGCTGATGCTAATTAGGATGTTGATGATGAGGATGTTGTTTGTGTAAATCAGGCCCCAGTAAAAACAGTTGTTGCAAATGATAAGGAAAAGCCCATTGTCATGCCTGGGCATAAAACAAAAAAATCCACTTCTTACTGTATGTATGCAATCATTTCTACCCAAATTTGGACAACAAATGTCATGCTATCTGTACCCATTGTCATGCCAGAGAAAGTAGAGGTAGGGACCTTAACCATCTAGGATCCTCGTCCCTGTTACATCATCTACAGCACATCCATCAAAAGTGTTTGCAAAATTCAGAAACTTTGGCTAAAAAATTAACTACAAGCAGTCCAGCATCAGCTAGCTCCCTTTTCTCTGCTAGATCCAGGCAGCTGGCATCTTCACCACCAACACCTTCATCAACAATATCCTCAATCATGATCAGAAGTTGTTCTGCATCCAATTTGATAAGGCTAACTCAGTCCTCTCCTTTCGTGGAATATTCAGAAGAATCCTTGAGCGCTACATCTGCTGATGCTTTTGCTGGGAGTGGATCTTTATCACAGAAGGGGACCAGGAAGACTACTGGTAGCAGTTAAAAAAAACAATTGACTGTTAAACAATCCTTTGCAAGGGAGTGCAAGTATGACAGCAGTCACCCAGTTGCACAGTGTATCACAGATGCCATAACATCTATGCTGGTATTAAATGTGTGTCCGATATACGCCATTAGTGCAGTGGGTTTTAGAGAGTTAAATGAGGTTCTGTGTCTCCGCTACCAAATCTCATCTAGGTTCCACTTCATTAGAAAAGCAATTGCTAGCCTGTACAGGGACGTTAAAAAAAAACTTAATTAGTGTCCTCCAAAATTCCATTGTACCCACTGTCCATTTTACCACAGATATGTGGACAAGTGGAACAGGGAAAACACAAAATTACATGACTGTAACAGCTCACTGGGTGGGTGTATTGCCTTCAGTGGCACCAGCAGCAGCAGCAGCAGCATCTAATAAAAAGCAGCTTATTCAGAGGCAGGCTACTGTATCACCGGTTTCAGTAAGAGGCATACTGCTGACAACCTCTTAGAATAACTGAGGGAAGTCATTGCAAAATGGCTTACCTTGCTTGGACTCTCCTCAGGATTTGTGATTTCTGACAATGCCAGCAATATTGTGATAGCGTTACAGCAGGGTGAATTCCAACACGTCCCATGTTTTGCTCATACAATAAATTTTGTGGTGCAAATTTTTTTTTAAAATGACAGGGCCATGTGGAGATGCTCTCTGTGGCCTGCAAAATTTCTGGACATTTTTTCCATTCAGCAGGTGCATGTAGAAGATTGCAGCACATGCAAGACATGTTGAATTTGCCCTGTCACCAGCTGAAGCAAGAGGTAGTTACAAGGTGGAACTCCTCACTTTATATGCTTCAGCAGATGGAGGAACAGCAAAAAGCCATCCAAAGCTACACAATGAACTATGACACAGGAAGAGGAGGTTGACTGTACCTTACTTAAGCTCAGTGGAAAATACTTTCTGTATTGTGCAAAGTGCTGAAACCCTTAAAAGTAGTTACCTGTGAAGTGAGTTCAGACACTGCCAGCTTGAGTAAGGTAATTCCCCTAATTAGACTGTTGGAAAATCAGCTTGAGAAACTGAAGGAGGAGCTGAAATGAATCGATTACATTAAGTGTGTCGGACTTGTAAATCAAGTCCTTTATTTTCTTTGCCAGGATCCAAGGGTTGTCAGGATCTTACAATTGGATCAATACATTTTGGCAACCAAGCTGGATCCTAGGTTTAAGTCATACATTTTGTCTTTCTTCCCAGCAAACAAACATCTGAAGAGATGAAAAGAGTTGTTGGTAAGTAAATTGTCAGCTCAAGCGGCACATGGTGCAGCGATGGCTCCTCCTTCAGTTTCTCCAGCAAGTGTGGCTACCAGGAAAAAACTAAACTTTCCAAAAAAAAATTGGTTTAATTTTCATTTTACTGACTCCCTGCAACTTTATTACCTATATAATACACTGTCCAGTAACGTACTGTAACCCATGTGCAGTGCAGACTGACATTTCCCATCACTGTGAAGTCACATTTACTCTCACTTTCTACGCATATGTGTTGTCCTTTGGAGTAAGAAGGTGAATTTTTCTAAACTCACCACCTGGACACACCTCAGCTCTGCATGGGTAGCAAATTTGCATGTTTTTCAGGAGCACATTTTGGGCCTAATTCAATGGTGGATACAATGGCGACACTTGCGAAGTTAAGTGATTATTTGCTACTGTGCATGTGTGAAAACTCCTGAAAACTCCAAAAGTGCATACAATCCCTTGAGAGTATACAGATACATTTTAACACTTTTACTGTTTATTATATTTGTATTTTCACTTCTCCATCTTATATATGCAGCCATAGCTGCTCTTACTTATCTTACTTTACACTTCACCTTTCTCATTAGAGCGATGCCCTGGGGTGGCTCGGCTGAGCTGGTTTGCGGGTGTCCTGCACTCTGGATTTGAATCCTAGTATGTTAGGGACCTACCCTACAGAGGTTACCTGGATATGGTGGGTAGGCCCAAAACCTTGGCCATGATTATACTAAAAACCTCTATTTATTTATTGCTAAATTTTATTTAATAATGTGTGTACTGTATATATAATTAGTAATTTGTAGTTGAGCACCTGTGATTTGTCTTTTTCTGTGCCTGCATTAACAGCTAGCACTTCTTATTATATATATTCAGGGTGTGCAGTCTATGACCTTTTCCTATACACTCCATTTAGTGTGCTTCTTAGCACACCTGAAGGCATGAGACACCTTCAACCTGGACTAGCACGTACTGTAATCCATGTGCAGTGCAGACTGACATTTCCCATCACTGTGAAGTCACATTTACTCTCGCTTTCTAGGTACATGTGTTGCCCTTTGGAGTAAGAAGGTGAATTTTTCTAAACTCACCACCTGGACACACCTCGCGTTTGCAGCAGCTCTGCATGGGTAGCAAATTTGCATGTTTTGGGCCTGATTCAATGGTGGACACAATGACGACACTTGCAAAGTTAAGTGATTTTTTGCTACTGTGCATGTGCAAATAGTCCTGAAAACTTCGATAATGCATACAATCCCTTGAGAGTACACAGAGACCACTGTCATGTAGATAGAGCTGGCATTAGAGCTGGCAAAGCTATTACCCTTCCAGGGCAGTGCCTGGAATGAGGCCTGAAGTTAAAGTAAAAAGGTCTGTCCCATGTGAATGTCATAAGCGTCTCAGATATAGGTAAAAAGAAAAGAGATGTCTGCGCAGTCGTCTATGCACAAATGTAAAGACTGTAAATTGTTATATAAATTTATTCAAACATATAATTGAACTGCAGTTCAGTATAAAAACATAATGTAACATCACATGAAAAGCCTCACATAAAAATCACTTAAAGTGTACCAATTAGTATATATTACTTGATTGAAGGTACACTGCAAAAACATCCCAAACCAATGGTTACGAACATTAGCAGATACAATAATCAAAATGGTAATAAATACCCTCTATAATTGGGGGTAAAAATAGTTTTAATTGGATAAGGTAGCTGATATAGTCACCAGTGCGGACCCCGATATCAAGGTTAGTGTCCTGTAGGCTACCTTTTGCCTACCCAAATAGAGAGGGTTCTTGTATCCAAATGTAGCACTGCTACAGCACTCACCAGCTCCGGCGTGTGAATGTGAACAAAGTCCAGTAGCAGGTGCAGTGCACCGCTCTAATGTAAACCCCAAATAGCCGCTCCAACAGCTGATGGCTCCAGCATGTAGAAAGGGAGCAGAGTCCAGCTGCTATGTTTTATACTGAACTGCAGTTCAATTATATGTTTAAATAAATTTATATAACAATTTACAGTCTTTACATTTGTGTATAGACGAATGCGCAGACAACTCTTTTCTTTTTATCTATACATTAATGAGGGTTATTGGCAGAATACCCTCTGGTGTCAGCAGCAACTGTCTATACTAAACAATAGTTGAGCAGATCTAGCGCACCCACTTTATTTCTGGTCTCAGATATAGGGGCTGCATTCCCAAATGCAGAGCCACAGCCAGAGAGACCATGTTCAGAGGGATTTCAGAAGGAGACATTGTGCTTACCATAGGCTGGTGCAAGTGTCGATGGTGAATGGGATCGTGCACCTATGGTGGATTGTTTTGAACCACCAGGGGAGATGCACTATCCATGGGCATTGAAAGTAGGTTTCTCAAGGCTTGCACAGTCCAGTGCACACTATTACACAAGCCTGAAACTAGAATCTGCATCTTATTGCCAATGCGACTCTGTAAAAAGCTGCAATAGAGTTACTATCTGAATCAGGCTTTTATATTTGCTATCAGGTGTACTGTAACTTGCCTCCAGCTCAGCAAGGACCTCAGTTCATTCTACCTTCCAATTACTTTGTCAAAACTAGATTATTGGCTGAGACAAGATCAGTTTAAAATTGAATCGCAGTGACACCATCTTGCGACTGGCCGCAAGATGCCATGTTGTGAGATGGCCGCCTAAGCGCCATTTTAGATAAACTCACACTTTAGTACATGTGGCGATAATACTATAAGCAAGTTACGGCGATTCACCAGAAGCCTATTTCATGACTTTACATATTATAAAGGATATATTTCAGAAATGACTTTACAGTATGCCAAAATTGATTGCATTAGCTGAATAAAGCCAGTGACTATGTGACAACTAGCTTGTGTAGATAAGCTTCCTGGACAGTGTTTGCCCTCACAACATGTGGTCTGGCTCTAATACACACCTACATTAGCAAGCTTCCTGCAATGACATGATTTCAAAGACTAGAGTGTCATCTTATGTCTGTCTCTTGTAGCTGGGTTATTTGCATTTCACAGAAGAGACTGGAAGAATAAAAGAGTTTTTCTTTTGAAGTCTGGGATAGGTGGGGGGGACTGCTCATAGAGTGGGCATGTGGAACTATCTGGCCCAGCATGTCACACTGCTAAAATGTTCACTCAGTGAGAGTTAACTGCACCCCTTCCTCATGCACACATTAATACGCCTTTATACCAAACCCCGAAAACTCACACATTACATATTCACACATAAGGTTTAATATGCTTTAAAGTATATGATTTAAGTTGGTTCAGTTAGTTTAAATGCTGTGAAATAAAGATATTTGATAACTAAGGTTCTATACATGTTAAGACAGCAGTGTTTGGGTCCGTACTGATGCATACTCTTTCAACAGAATTCCGGTACTATCGGTGTGGAGATCGCATCAAGCATTCTCAACTTATGGATCGCAGAGCCTACAAGCAACAAAATGTATTTTTTAGGAACAACTGTTAGGATGCAGCATGGGGAGGCGGGAGGGAAAAGACCCTCAGTTGTTAGAGGCTGGGCGAGTCTATTTGAACCAGCCTGTTAAATGCACTGTAACATATGCTTCTCCCCTGGGAACCAATGGCATAAGCAAGAAACTTCTCTATTGTCCTGTCTATTCTGGGGGGGTATAAATATGTGTGCTCAGGCACTGAGTCTTTAGTCTTCTTGCTGAATGCTGAATGACGATGGGGTCTCTTGCTGATGCCTATCACCAGGTCCGGAAGCGCGGCGTATGTATACTGTACTTGGGGGTCTGTATAATTCCTTTGCATCTAATTGTGTCTGGATCAATAGCGTGTAACTGACAGTACTTTTTACTTGAATAATACTTTGTGCTTTGGAACCACATGTTCTAAGTCTGGAGTCTCTATTTACTGTATGATTGCATATGCAAATTAAGCATCATCCTTAGAGGTTTATAGGTAGGATTTTAGAAGGTACAGGCAGGGGTATATAGAGGTTCATTTTAATATTAACAACTTTGACATATTTTATTTATTTATCACTATTAATATCAGTTTTCCTTGTAGTAATTTCATATTGTATAGCTAAAAATACTAATTTTCCAAAGGAAAATTGCTGAAAAATAGTGGCACAGCTTTGTAACAGCAACAGCAATTCATTCATTTCTAAAATTACAAAAAATAACATTCTACATATACTTATATTAGTCCTCTCACCTACTATTCTCCAGAAATGTTAATATTTCACCAAATGCCTGTAAAAATGATTTTGTGGAAGTGACACTGTAATTAAATTATCTATGCTTGAATCGCATTGACTTAGCCTGAACTGCCCTGATTATAAAGTTTAGGCAACAGTTCAGTCACATATGTCAGTTGATTTGGAAATTTGGGGGAATTTGATGGTAGTCTACATCTGTGCTAGGAATCCAATCAGCTAAGAAACACTAATTGAAGAAGCCATGAGAACCTGTCCTCTCAGAAGTGGGATATAACATTTGTCCTATCAATAGTATAAGGGTGCTGAGCAGGTTCTCAGCACCACAAGCTGAGCATACAATACCAAAATACAGTAACTGGACCGTCCATGTTATGTTAGCAGTACATTTACCAGGGTGGTTAGCAGTACATTTACCAGAGGGCTCCAAACCTATTCAATTCAGGCTACTTGTTTTCAGTGGCTTGCCCACTGTTTGCATCCATGGCCCTCAAGCTCCTCCCACAAACTGGCTGGTGGGTTTCACAGATCATAAGCCCGACCAGTGCAGTTCTGCTCTTAACACGCAGATTACATCCACAGTTCCCAGCCAAATATAGGGAATCTGGCATATCAGTATGGGGTTGATAATTACAAGTCTCATTGGGGGCGATTCATTTCAATGCAATGTTTAGTCGGGCTAAAGGATTTCTTCTCGCACCCTACTGGGATGCGAGGAGAAATCCAACAAAAGTGCCGGCGCTGCTGTTTTCTGGCTTAGCATGGCAATGACAGCCGCGCGGCCAGCACTTTAGTTGGAGAATACTGGTTTTCATGACTAAACACCCAGGTTAAGTCATAAGAACCAGCATTCTCCAACTGAACAGCGCACTGAATTGAGTAGCTCCAGTTTCCTGATTAATCTACTGTGAATCTGACACTTGCTATTGCTAATGACTACTTCTTCTGAATATCCCTTGCCTGTTGCTCTGACATGGTGTATAGTCCTACTGTGTATGATACCCTAGCTCCCCTACTGGTTATATTGCCTGGATTTCCCTAGATCAATAGTTCTCAAATTTGGTCCTCAGGACCCCCAAACAGTTCTCATCTTCTATGTTTCCTAGCAGGTGTACAGGTGTATTTATTACTCACTAACAGATGGAGCTAGATATTTCAATTGTGATTATGTGAATAGACCTGGAAAACATGCACTGTTTGGGGACCTAGGAACCAGTGGTGAATTCTATCTAGGGACTGCAGGGATGCAGCCCCCCCCAGTAAAATCCATCAATTCAGTGAGTCATTTGTGACTGCACTGGCTACACTGTGACTGGCAATAGCTTCCCATTGGAAGTGCTACCTGCCAGTCACAAACAGGACAGGCAGCCCCACGGGGAGGTATTTATTCCTCCTGTGACTGCCAGTCCAGGCTGTGATGAGCAGAGAGCGGCTTCCAGTGGGAAGATGCTCCTCTGCCTTTCAGGTAGCCTACACAGCTTCTAGGGGCTGCAGCCGATGTAGCTGGACCGGCAGTGACAGTCCCCTGACTTGCAAGAGGATAGGAGCTCCTGCTGCTGAGGGTCGAGTTTGAGACCCTATGCCCTAGACTTCTATTCTGGCCTAGTATATTCTCCTGGCTTACCTAACTAAAATACCTCATCATCTGCAACACACCTGTATCCAGCTACTGAGATCCAATTCCAAACAACAGGTATGATTGCCTATATTTTCTGACACTCAGTCCATCAGTTTAGTAAACACAGCTAAAAGTAACATACTATAGACTAATTGTTAGATTTTATGTAAATGTGATGTCTGGGAAGTATAAAGTTTACATATTCTGAAGATATTAGTTGGGAGTATTGACCTGCTAAGTGTGGATGAAACACACAAGTGCCTATATAGTATTTTTGCGCTTTGCAGGATGACTTTGCTGCACTTTTCAGTTGATGATCTAACAGAAGTAGACAATGCACATTTGAGGAGCTGGCTTCAACCAGGCCCTGGAGTAAACTTACTAAGCAGAGCCTTATGCAAGCTACAACTTCACATGGTGTTTAACCCCAAAATTGTAAACAGAAATAATGTTAAAGCAAAACATGCTATAAATTCACCCCTTGTGTGGAAAGTCACTTTTATTGGTGCACTTTGGGCAATGTAATACAAAGCTCATGTTTAAGTATTTAATCTTAACTGAACAGTGTTCTAAGGATAAAACACAAGTTGTAATTTAGAAGTGGTCCTAAAATGTAAATATGTAGTTCTTGAGTAACATTTTTACAATTATTTTCACCATTATCATTATCCACAAAATCCACAAACAAAAACTGTAGGAACATTCTTGTTTGAAAAGGGTGATTTTAAAGATCAGATGGTGAGTGTGCAACTTGATATGTGTTAGCCTTGAAAAGTCACCGCAGCAAAGATGTATTATCTTCTTTAAAGCAGAGATGTGAGCAGCCCCCCATGTTCTGGTTTTGGAAAAACCATTCTCACTGGTAGGGTTTTGGCAAAACCATCCACAAGTGTTTTGGTTTTGGATTCGGTTTTGGACTTCTTTAAAATTTATAAAAACAAATAAAATCAGTCATCAAAATCCCAAGATTTGGTTTTAATTCTGAGTTCTGAACTAACAGCAGATCTGAGCCAAGACTTGCTTCTACACAGAACTCCAAAAGTTTTCAGAGCCGGGACTCTATTCGACTCGGAACCCCAAAGTTCAGGTGTGTTCGGTTTTCAGAACCACACATCTCTACTTTGCCAATGGGGCAAACATGCACATGCATTGCATCAAGTGATTTGCCATGCACGCATATGCCACAGTGTGCCAGGCCATGACAGCGTTTGTACCATGCATTCCTATGGATCGCGGGAGAGAACAAGATGCATGCACCTATTCACTGGCACGCGACTTGCGGCATACATGCCGTGGCAAGTTGCAGCGGCAGCAATGATGAAGCAGGACACATCTGTAATATCTGTAGGTGAGAAAGAACAGTTACATCTGCAAGTTTAACAAAAAAATAATGTAACATTCTGAATATTTATGCTTTATACTCTTATTATTATTCACACACAATAGCTATTAGTGCTACGAAACACAATTATGATAAAACTGCTTAGGTAAAATATCACAAAATCAGGAACAAAACTATTTTTAAATTGTTCCCAGTCAAAGTACAATTTTCTTTTAAACTCAGCAGCTGACAAACAGAGGAGTTAAAGTTCAAAGTCAAAGAGAACAGATAAGAGAAATGTATCATTTTATTATAATGTTATTTGCTAGATAATGCTGTCATCATTAAAAAAATGTTTAAAGTTAATTTTTAAACTCGTCCCCTACCTTCTTCCTGACAAATCTTCAATGTTAGCTTCATAGCGTAGTCTTTGTTTTAACTTGAATGCTCTGTTCCCTCATTTGCATTTCTTTTGAACATTTGTAGGAATTATTTTAAGCAGTGTTAGGTGAAAGTAATAATTAACATGTCGAAATTAATGAGATTGTGCAATATCAATTACTTTTACTTTTATAGTTTATGGGAGATCCCCCTGCATCCAAATCTGATATTAAAGAGATTGAGGATCGTTGTGTGATTGAAGCAAAGGCTCTCGGTGAAAGAAAGCAATTCATGAATGGTTGTAAATGTGTCTTATGCTACCCGGAATATATAAGGTGTATAAAACACAAGGGTGGCACTGCCATAGGGTGCACAAGATGAAGGAAGAGTTGCAGTTTGTTTCAAGAGTCAAGAATTCTGCAATGTGCTTTATACATTGGATGTGGCTACATGGCAGGTATGAAATAATATCACATTAATCCATATACTGACATTGTGAAACAAAGTCTAAAAAGTACTGTTACAGACCTGTGCTCAAAGTCCAAAAAATAATTCCTGATAGCTCTTTATGGTAACACTTGGCCAGTTCTTCCAATATGACTGCAATACTCTATGCCCAAATTACCTACTTTCTATTATTATCATTTACAGTATGTATAAAACACCAACATGGGATACAACATTATTTTGGAAATGTTTATTCAGAATTGGACCTTACAGTACAACTTCTATATCAGAGAAACACACACACCTATGCACACTAGGGACAATCTCTGTAGAAGACAATTAACCACCCAGTATGTTTTTGGACAGTGGGAGCAAAGTGATACACACTGGAGGACTACATGGATACATATTGGTTGTATTTCCATATGGGGGGTGTTTGGGTGATCACAGGTGGGTTTCAGTCAGATTATGGGCTGGGGTTTAATTGGTCTTTTTGTCTTGATGTCTCAGTGTTGGTAGGTTTGTGTTGATTTGAAATTGTAACAGACCAGGGTCTGGGTACATCACGTATCCATTGCCAAGTTCCAGCATGCCATGATAGCCCCATATATTGGGCATAACAGTGCTAGCTGGGATCTCTAGTGCATCAGTAAGGATTAATATAATTTCAATTATTTATCATAAATAACCCCACTCCCACAGCCTCAGGAGTGTGGGGACAGCACTAGTGCTATTAGTACAGTCCTGGTTGAACTTGGGGCAGCTTTAAAAAAGCCACAGTAGTGGCTCAAATGTGTTGCTGCTCTACACTACCTACTCCTGGATATTTGCTGCACAGTCTCCTGTTGGACATTTGACCGCTGTACCTCTTGATCAATTAAACCAACTTGGTTTGTGAGCACCTCTGTCAGCTGGCCCCTTATGCGGCAAAAAGACTATTTTAGCCTGACAGGGATCTGATGCCATGGCAGCAAGTCCATCTCCAGCTTACCTTTGCTTTAGGAGACCACATAGCCAGTGGACTCCAGGGAAATCATAGTCTTGCTGACTACTCTGACCGCGGAATGCCAACTGCGCACAGTGGGTATTCTATTAGTAGGTGACACTGTACAAGGAGTCATCACAGCTGGTGGACTCCTGAGGTCATATGGCACCACTGCTACCCTGACTGCGGCATTCCGGCTTCCTGCAACCGGCACCCAGCCGCAGGAGACACTGTGTAAGGTACAGCTAAACTCATGGTTATTAGGCCAACACAACCACTTCTCCACAGGCACTATATGCTAATATTGGAGGATATTCCAAAGAAATATATAATACAGTACCGTATATTGAACTTTTTATATCCTGGTTACATTCCAATGAAGAGACTGTGGCCAATTGGCTGAATGTTGATACATTGTATTACATAATTGCTTCATATAACATAACACTAATCTCCATTACCTTGGTTTATTGAAAATACCAAAAGAAATATTGTTGCTATACAAGGGGCTTTTATCAACTTATTAGATACATTTATTGTATTTATTGTGTTTGTCTCTTATGGACTAATTTTAAACTTGTGGCACTGTATTATGATAAATAAATTAATGCTAATTAATTAATTATTTGGAATTTTTAGTGCACACCAGTGTAGTATTTTGCTTATTATTACTGATGTTTGGTGAGGTTGGCAATACCTTTTTATTTACTGCTGCAGGTGTGCCATCATCCTTTTTATTTCTCATGCACTAAATATAGTTCAATTTATTGTCCCTAGGGGAAGCCCAATATTCTTTTGCTGGACCCACTTCCAAAGGAATTCCAGCCATGTGCTGACTGTCTTAGGGCTGGTTGACATTATGGTGGGGTACTTCATATATCAGTATTCCCCTGATATAGTGTTACCTGTCCTGGCTGGTAAAGCCTAGCACTGTTAGTAAAAATTATCTCACTACCAGTCTAGGCTTAAATGCCTGGGTCTATTTAATAACTTAGGTGGTACTCCTGCCATTTTTTTTATTCTTGTGAATTTAAAATTTTTTAAATATATAAGCCAGCTTGGATCCTAGGGCTTTAGAAACCAATGAGTATTAATAGAGGCTTCAGATTAGAAGTGTCTTTAAGTAAATGTTGTATTTTGAACTTGGAGACTGATTCAGCTTTAGGGATAGAGTGAGAAATAGCACGTAACTGTGTACCTGGACAAATCATATTGCAATACAAGGGGTGTAAATACATAAAAAAAATTGCATGTAGGGTAAATACTGGCTGCTTTTGAATATAGCCCACAAATAATGCAGAGCTTTGTTCTTACACTGCAATTTAGATTTCAGTTTGGACACACCCCTCCTAAATCTAACTCTCTCTGCATATTTTACATCTTCCCCACCTGCAGTGCAGCATGGTGTCACCAAGATGATCAGTTCCATGCTATATCTCACTCTATTTCCAAAGCTGAATCGGGCCCTTAGCTAATGCCCATCAGTTTCTAAACACTATGAGATATGCTGCTTAGTAAATTAAGATAATGTTTTAGTAGCAGCACTGCTTTTTTAGACAGTGGGAAGGCTAAAGATACAACAAGTCATTCAAACATGGTGGGAAATCATCATCATCATCATCATCATCATCATCATCATCATCATCATCATCATTATTTTGGGACTTGTCCCAGGGGTTGAGCACCTGTACTTTTCCAGCCTCATGTTATGCACATGTGCATCTGTGTATCAGTCTCCATAAGTTGCCTTTGTATACTTTGACCATGCTTATATGCACATACCTTCCTCCATCAGCTTCTTCAATAGCAAGGATCTGCAATTGTCCATGAATGCAACCACCGGCATAAGTAGTGCTTTGTATGCATGAGCAGAAGTCAGAGCCAGATTAAGGGCCACATGGGCCAGGGCCTGAAAATATTCAAGGGCCTATACTGAGAAGGGGAGCATGATTTATGGCCAACTGTGTGGCCAACTAAGTAACTGGTCATTATCATGTCGGCATGATGATGGGCCAATTTGTATGTGGCGCACAATATAATAAAGGAAAATGGGGAAGGGAATCTCAGTAAGCACTGTCAGGTGAGCAGCTGGTTCAAGGGAGGTGTCAAATCTTGTCAATACATATGAAACAAACAAACAGATAATTGAACAGCACTAATGGTCTAAGGGCCTGCTTCAGACCCGCTCGCAAGCGCTTGAGCGCTCGTGAGCGGGTTGATGGTGTGCTCTGTGCACGTGCAGCAGCCACACTGTGCGTGCGCAAGCCTCGGAGCGAGAGAGAAAATCTCTCGGTCTGTGGCTCACTACCATTTTGTAGGCGTGGCGGGGGGTGGCTTCACGAACGGAGGTGTTCCCAAGTGAACGCCTGCCATTTGTGGGCAGACCCACTGACATTACCAGTGATATCAGTGAGAGAGCTTCTGGCTCTATTAGAGCCAGAAGCTCTCTGGGGCTTGCGGCCACGAGACCCTACCACAAGGGTCTCGTCGCAAACCCAATGGTCTTGACCATCGTGACCATCATCCATGGCTGCTCGCAATAGCTGCGGGTGGTCACCCACAGCTATGTGAGCAGCCAGAAGGCCGCACTAAAAAAAAAATGCCCAGATTCAGAGCGAGCGCTCTGTCTCTGAATCAGGGCCTAAGTGTATTGCATATTGCATATAAATCATAAATAAAGGTATAAAAGGATGTGAATATCCATATAAAAAATTCTATACAATAGATGAGTATAACATTAGAAAGATGACGACTCTATATGGCTTGATTAAAGAGTAGAACTATTTATTTTTAAAATAAATCTCCAAAATTGTACAGTAGATAAAAATTCACTTATGAATTCATGTGAGCATTCAACACTCAAAATATATAAATATATAAAAAATTGCAGTAAGAGTCTCGGGGGACAGTCTCAATCCAATTGGCAAATATAAGTAATACCAGTCACTGACCTATATAGGTGGGTCCAGAATTATATCCAGCTAATGGTATTTACCAGACTTGATCGAATGTCCACAGCCTGAAGTATATGCAGAGGTTGCTTTACTGGTGTGCTGATGGTACAGGAAAAGACTGGAAAGTAGATAGTTTATGCTGGTCCGGAAGCAATTCCACAAGACGCTGCAAGTGCTGTGTTGGATAATGGTGGGGGGGCTAAACGCGTTTTGTATGTGGAGACCTGGAGCTGTAGCTCCATCCACCCCATTGTTAATCTGGCCAAGGCAGAAGTATAGATGTGTCCTCACTTACTGGGCACCTGTACGCCATGCAGCACAATATGCCGATACAAATGAGATGCTCTAACAGGAGTAGCATATAGTACTATATATTTCTTGAAATTGTGGATATTAATTGCACCAAAGATGCAGTGAAAAGCCACCCACAGTGTACTAGAGGTGCTAGCCTGCAACTTTACCGCACATGAAATGGCTTTACACACATACAGTACAAAGTCACAGATGAAGCACAGTGGAACTTGGGGTGAGGAAAAGCATCAGTGCCCTTCTTTATAAACAGATTCAGACTCAGTCACATACAGATGTACAAATGTCAAACTCCAAACTTATCAGTGGTCCTGATTCAGAGATGTATGCTAATCACACAGCTGCTGCATCGTGACTAGATGGGCCAAGTGGTTCTTATCTTCCGTCAAATTCTATGTTTTTATCTTTGGGCCTGATTCAGAGATATAGGCTTAAGCTGGCCACACATCTAAAGATTATCTGTCCAACAGCCAACTAGTAGATTGGTTGGAATGAAAATCTGGTAAGGAATACAATCAGCAATTTGCTCCCAGACGCTGAAAAATGGACCAAAACTGTTGTATGAATAAATAGTTTAGGTCAAACGTTTTACAAACTTTTCTGAATGACAATTTTCATCTGTTTTCTGGCATTTAGGAGTAAATTGCTGATCATTTACTCCCATTCCTTACCAGATTTTCATTCCAACCAATCAACAAGTTGGCTGGTTGGATGTAAGTTGTTCTAGTGTGTGGCCAGCTTTATGTAGATGATCATGCAGTTGAGCAATTATCAGCCTACTAGCCAGGCATCACAGCCGCAAATGCATACATGGGCAGAGATTGAATTGCGAATACACTAGCCCATAGGGTTTATTAGCAAATGATTAACAGATAGGGGCCATTTTGTGGGAGGTAACAAATAGGGGGGGGGCTAAACGCAGGTCTGTTGTGACTGTTTTGGGGGCATGAATCAGCCACCGACTGCGATTTTATATTCAGGAGACATGGCTTCAGCATCTCAATTACGGCGGCCATTCTTAGTGACCATAGACTCATTCAGGTAGTCAGTGTGCGAATGACCTGCATCTGTTGATGCGTATGTGTATGGAGTTGTGGACAGCTGCTATGGCTCAGGTGGGTGTCTCAGTAGAAGTTTCGGCCGCTATTGCTTTAACATATTTTTGGATATGCACAAGAGGAAAAATTTCAGCTGCAGCAAAATTAGCACACAAATGTGAATCAGGCCACTTGTATGCAGTGTGATAATATCTTAATGATCAACTGCTGCATCTGGAGACACCGCATCATATTATCAGCATGAACATTCACTAGCGCACGCAGGGGGGGTTTCTGAGTACCCAGAAACACCCGTGACAGACTGGAGAGCAGGCACCATCTTCTTAAGCCCCGCCCCCTCACTGCAAATTGCCACAATTCACAGGTCAGAGAGGAGGCGGAGCCAATATAATGTGATTCCATTAGAATCGTATCATTTGGCTCCACCCACTCCCAATTGACCTGCAAATTGTATCATTTTGTAGCTAGTGGGAGGTGCCTAGTGACATGGTGCCAGCCTGCCAGGTCCCATCCTTATCAGGTCTACAACCCACAGCTGCTGCAAGGTAAGTGTGCGTGTAATGTATGTGTGACATACAAAAGGTGTGTGTCTTAGTGCGTGTGTGTGCATGTAAGGTGTGTGTGACATATGTATGTGTATATATATATATATATATATATACTGGTATCCTGCATGGTGGTCGCTGTTATTCTATACTTGTACACGCTGTGACTCTTGAAGAAGGTCTCATATTGTGACCGAAATGTTGAGGAATTTCTATGTGTCATCACTGGAATAAAGGTTGAATAATTTCTCTTTTTAAGCCTGGTGAGTGCCCCTATTTTTTTTATATATATATATATATATATATATATATCAGGGCTTGACAAATTTTTGTAAAACCTAGGAGCCAGGATCAAAGTGTGGGAGCCAGACCCCCCCATTCCCCGGGACAGCATTACTGAACACCTACGCCCCAGGAAAAAAAAACCCATGGCCACACCACTAACGGGGTACCCCAGGTAAACCACCCTCCCACAGCCTCATTATTGAGCAGCTAACCCGCCTCTCCAGGCAACCAACCCCCAGAAAGACCACGCCTCCACAGCCAAAAACCCTGGGCAAGCAAAGCTACCACCGGCAGGGGTCAAACTAGAGAGTGGTGGGCCCAGATGCAAGAATATGCTCTTGGCACCCCTATGCAGTTCCCCCAGTAGTGGTCCCCCTATGCAATGCCCTCAGTAGTACCACATATGCAGTGCCCCCTGGTAGTAGGCCCCCCTCTGCAGTGCCACCAGTAGTAGTCCCCCTCTGCAGTGCCCCCAGTAGTAGTCCCCCTATGCAGTGCCCCCAGTAGTAGTCCCCACTATGCATTGCCCTTAGTAGCGCCCCCCTATACATTGCCCTAGTAACACCCCACTAATACAGTGCCCCACTAGCGGCCACACCCCCCGTACAGTGCCCCCAGTAGCAGCCACTCCCCCTATGCAGTACCCCCAGTAACGGCCACCCCCATATGCAGTGCCCCCAGTAGTGGTCCCCATATATAGTGCCCCTTTAATCAGTGCCCCCAGAAGTGGTCCCCCCTATGCATTGCCCGCAGTAGTAGTCCCACCTATACAGTGCGCCCAATAGTAGTCCCCCTTATGCAGTGACCCCAGTAGTAGTCCCCACTATGCATTGCCCCCTAGTAGTGGCCCACCCTGCACAGTTCCCCAGTAGTGGCCCTCCCATACAGTGTCCCCAGTAGTGGCCACCCCCACCTATGCAGTGCCCCCACAGTAGCGGCCACCCAAACTATGCAGTGCCCCACAGTGTACCCAGTAGTGGCCAAACCCCCTATGCAGTGTCCCTTAAAAAAAAAGAAAATGCAACTTACCTGTTCCACACTCCTGACGATGACCACCGCTGTCCGCTCCTCCTGGCCACTCTGCACTATGGAAGAGACGTTATGACGTCTCTCCCAACCTGCTGCAGGGTGAGCCGGAAGGTGGAGCTCATGAGTGAGCTCCAGCCGGCTCACTCCATGGACCACGCAGTAGCCAATGAGAGTCTGACAGACTCCCATCGGCTGCTATAACAAACATACAGCCTGCCACTGGCGGCTGTGTGTTTGTTACTCTGTAGTGTGGACTGCGCTCGCGGTCTGCACTACAGGGCCCGGAGGGTTGCTGAAAATCTGGTCGCCGTGCAACCAAATCTGGTCACCACGGCGACCTGGCCCCCGGATTTTGTCGAACCCTGATATATATACACATATATATATACATGTATGTGTATATACAGTATATATATATATATATATATATATATGGAATCGGTGAAAGATACAGCGACAGGCGTCTCTAATGATAAAAGTGCACAGTGCAATAAATATATAAAATAAAAACAATTTATTCAAAATTCATAAGGACATAATATAAATAAACAAATAAAATGCACAGAATAATAAAAAACACTAATTGATCCTTTAAAAGTGTCAAGCTAGTTGGTATAATATAAAGGAGCAAAGATGAAGCTAATTAATGATAAGCTATATTAAAAATGCAGGTCAACAAGTCTCAGCACCACAATAATTGAATAAAGTGCAGATAGACAATAGTATATATTGCACAGGCCCAATAACATATACTAAAAGCAATTAAAGAGAGAATTAGGTTCTAAAAGCAGCAGTAGATAAAAGTGCTTATCTTGGTAACTCAAAGGCAAGAGGTCAGCTTTCCAACGCGTTTCATCCAATGGGACTTTTTCAAGGGATGATAGTAGCAAACATGAGTCCATATTTATACCAGGTTTAAACAGAACTGATTAATCCACCTAAGGTCAATTAATGACCTCATATCCGATCTAACGATGGGATTAAACAAAAAGGAAATTCCAAAGCACTCCTAAGTGATAATGCATTATTTAAAAAATGAAAAAGGATTCCAGTAATGTCCAAATAATGCTGAAAATATATAAAAATAAGCGTTTAGCTTGGCGGTTACTTCCACCCTATAGAGGTGAATTTCCGCCCTTAGCATCAACATCCGCCCTCTTCTGGATCTGGACAGAGACCCATGGCAATGAGTTTGACATCCGCTAGATGTACATGACTTCCACCCTCACTGTAGGCTCCACGCGGCTTCCATTCTCCTAGTAAGCATCCGGGAATAGTATCACGGGTGCACAGCTCACGTCCAGTCCACGTGACTTCCACCCTGGCTCGATCGTCCACCATCTCTGCGAACATCCGCCCATAGATGACATCAGTGCGTCTCGCCTAGGTCCAGCACTTTCTTCACTTAACGTGGTCAGGATCTTTAATAGGCACAGCCATACATCTGCGGAAGCAAAAGACTTAGTAGATTTTTTGAATTTACAAGCGCCATTTTGGAAAAGGGTAGCTTAGCCCATAATTAAGAGACACACCAATTAAATAGGCACATCATAATAATAACAGTAAACATGGTCTAAAAATGGGACTGACCGTGATTCATGGTCTAAAAACTAGATGTGGCAACACAGTTTTGGAATCATAAAATTATTAATTAAAAGTGATATAAATGAATATAATTAAAAATGACGACATTAACACGATATCTAATTAGATAAAACTAGATAAAAATGAATAACTGAGAATATTAAAAATAAGCATATTAGCAATTTGAATATTATTAAAGAGCAATAGTCTTTCTAGTGAAAATGATGGAGGAGGGGATTGTAGATGCAATTCATATTTAACCATGGAACAAGGGTAGAGAGTTAGATCCATACAGAGACCTAGTGGCTGTCTCATGCCCTGTTGTAAATATGTAAGGATACTACAACACCTGGTATTCCCAGGAGGTCTCCCATCCCAGTACTGGCCAGGCCCACATATGCTTAATCTAACTCTCTACCCTTGTTCCATGGTTAAATATGAATTGTATCTACAATCCCCTCCTCCGTCATTTTCACTAGAAAGACTATTGCTCTTTAATAATATTCAAAAAATTGCTAATATGCTTATTTTTAATATTCTCAGTTATTAATTTTTATTTAGTTTTATCTAATAAGATATCATGTTAATGTTGTCATTTTTAATTACATTCATTTATATAAATTTTAAGTCATAATTTTATGATTCCAAAACTATGTTGCCACATCTAGATTTTAGACCGTGTATCACGGTCAGTCCCATTTTTAGACCGTGTTTACTGTTATTATTATGGTATGCCTATTTAATTGGTGTGTCTCTTAATTATGGGCTAAGCTACCCTTTTCCAAAATGACGCTTGTAAATTCAAAAAAACTACTGTCTTTTTTCTTCCGCATATGTATGGCTGTGCCTATTAAAGATCCTGACCACGTTAAGGGAAGAAAGTGCTGGACCTAGGCGGGATGCACTGATGTCATCTATGGGCGGATGTTCGCGGAGTTGGTGGACGATCGAGCCAGGGCGGAAGTCACGTGGACTGGGCGTGAGCTGTGCACCCGCGATACTATTCCCGGATGCTTACTAGGAGAATGGAAGCCGCGTGGAACCTACAGTGAGGGCAGAAGTCGTGTACATCAAGTGGATGTTGAACTCATTGCCATGGGTCTCTGTCCAGATCCGGAAGAGGGCGGATGTTGGTGCTAAGGGCAGAAATTCACTTCTATAGGGTGGAAGTAACCGCCAAGCTAAACACTTATTTTTATATATTTGCAACATTATCTGGACATTACTGGAATCCTTTTTAATTTTTAATTAATGCATTATCACATAGGAGTGCTTTGGAATTTCCTTTTTGTTTAATCCCATCGTTAGACCGGATATGAGGTCATTAATTGACCTTTGGTGGATTAATCAGTTCTGTATAAACCTGGTATAAATATGGACTCATGTTTGCTAGCTATCATCTCTTGAAAAACTCCCATTGGATGAAACGCGTTGGAAAGCTGCACTCTTGCCTTTGAGTTACCAAGATAAGCATTTTTGTCTACTACTGCTTTTAGAACCTAATTCTCTCTTTAATTGCTTTTAGTATATGTTATTGGGCCTGTGCAATATATACTATTGTCTATCTGCACTTTATTCAATTATTGTGGTGCTGAGACTTGTTGACATGCATTTTTAATATAGCTTATCATTAATTAGTTTCATCTTTGCTCCTTTATATTATACCAACTAGCTTGACACTTTTAAAGGATCAATTAGTATTTTTTATTATTCTGTGCATTTTATTTGTTTATTTATATTATGTCCTTATGAATTTTGAATAAATTGTTTTTATTTTATATATTTATTGCACTGTGCACTTTTATCATTAGAGACGCCTGTCGCTGTATCTTTCACCATTTCCATATTTCTGTTTGGGATTTATGCCCCAATCCATATCACTGATATCCAGCTGACACCTTTTGTCAGAGCGTCCTGTTGTATTTTTCAAATAACATTCATAATTGTTTAAATTTCATTTATTTATTTGTACACGGTTAATGGCTGGCGCCATAGCCATCACATTGGTATATATATATATATATATATATATATATCTTGTGATAGAAGCACTGGGAAAGTGGTAAATGGCAGGTATGTTTGTCCTAGGTTTTTGGCCTATGTGTTCTAAAAAACCCCAGCAGAAGTCTGTTTTGTAAACAGATCAGAGTATTGGCTTTTGGAAAAACCGGTTTGGGTCCTGGGGGTGTCGATGTGAGGAGAGGGAGGGCTCCATCCACAGGCCACTCCAGGTTTTGGGCCTTTCAGCCTGGTAGCAGGCTCATTAGGGATTACACCTGGAACTGGCTAATTTAAGCTGTGTTCAGTTGTAGCTGAGTGTCTCATACCTGGGAGAGCAGGCCACAGGTTACCTTGCTCTGAGACACTCTTGGCTGTAAACCAGAAGGTACTGTGGACGGGGATTTTGTTTAGTGTTCTGATAGTGAGGGAACTTACTGTCTAGTTAGAACCCAGATGGGTTAGGATTTTGTTTATGTTTTGTTTTATTCATGTACCTGGCACAATAAAGACTGGCTCCGACCAGCTTGTACGAGGACCCCAGAATTATGTCCTGTTTCTCCGGCTGCGGTGTGTGTAAAGAGGGAGTCCATCTACCCCAGGAGGGGGACCACTATCCTGACTGTGTCACTATATATATATATATATATATATATATAGTATATATGTGTGTGTGGAAACCCCCCCTTGTAAAAACAATGCAGCCTCATTCCACCCTCAAATTACCATGGCTTGTCAATCAGACTGCTGCAGTCAGGGCACAGTGAGTGATCTTACAGAACAAGATCTGCACATGCTTAGTGTGGCATTTGCGCAGCGCTGATCTCACACCATCAGAGATGTATGTATACCATTGGCCTAGGTAAAGCTAGCAATGTAAGTTTGGCACTTCATTGGGTTTTAATCATGTGAATAAGATGCATATTTTGAATGAAAGAAGCACAGGGCCTGGCATGCCGATAGGGGCTATTTGGCAACAGTAAGAAAGGACACTTCTGTAAATTGCATATTTAACACCGCAAAACTTAATTTGCTTCTGACTCAACAAGATCCCCATAAACATTCTTTTATGAATTGATGAAAAAAGTTCTTGTTTGTTCTGTTACTTTTGTATGTTTTATTGATGTTTACTCCAGTGACTTATTCAATAGTCACAAGGACCAAATATATTGTATTCATAACAGAATAACCTGTAAACAGTATACACAGTGTAAAATTATTGTTGAAAAGTCATTTTAACCTCAATAAACACCGACTACTAATTCAAGCTGGGATAATGACAGTTATTCCTAAATTTTTTTCTCAAGGTATTTCCATCTGACTTCTAAATCTTTTACATATTTTTACAAGTTTGATACAATACAATTGCATAAAATGCTTCAAATAGTTGTACAATTTTGACAAGGTCCTCTACATTATGTACCTCATTCAGAGCCACTCGCAAAAAGCGAGCGCTCGTTCTGAATGAGGGCGGCCACTTTTTTTTTTAAAAGCCGGCCACCTGGCCGCTCGCTAAGCTGTGGGTGACCACACACAGCTTTTGCGAGCAGCCAGGTGATGGTCATGATGGTTGTGACCATCGCAACCTTCGGGCTTGCGACGAGACCCTTGTTGTAGTGTCTTGTCTGCCGCAAGCCCCAGTGAGCTTTCAGCTCTAATAGAGCCGGAAGCTCACTACTGACATCACTGGTGATGTCAGTAGGGCGGCCCACAAATGGTAGGCATTCCTTCAGGAATGCCTTCGTTTGTCCAGCCACCCCCCCAACATCGACAACCACCCCGTTTGTAGCAAGCCCTGGGGCAAGTGAATTTTTCACTCGCTATGGGGCTTGCGCATGCACATTGCGCACGCTGCACGTGCGCAATGAACAATCATTGACCCACTTGCCAGTGCATAGCGCTTGCGAGCAGGTCTGAATGAGACCCTATGTGCGATAGTGGCAAACCCTTTCAGCCATTTCATGTGTACAAAAAATAAATAATAGAAAAAAATGAAAACTGAATGAATCAATGTTTTGCACTAAAGATCACTAAATACTTGTTTTGTGTTTTGGTTTTGGATCTGGATCTTTCTTCGTGTTTTGGATCTGGATTGGTTTTGCCAAAACCACCCTTCCGTGTTTTGGGTTCTGGGTTTTGTGTTTTGGATCTGTATTTTTTTTTAAAAAAGCATTTAAACAGCTAAAATCACAGAATTTGTGTGTTTTTCTGCTCCTATGCTATTATTAACCTCAATAACCTTAATTTCCACTCATTTCCAGTCTATTCTGAACACCTCACACCTCACAATAGTGTTTTTATATCCAAAAGGTTGCACCGAGGTAGCTGGATGACTATGCTAAGAGATACGAGTGGGCGGCACAAACACGTGGTCCATCTAGGAGTGACACTGCAGTGGCAGACAGGATGGCAGTTTGAAAAACTAGGCCCCAAACAGTAAATAATTCAATGAAAAAAAAGAGGTGCAAGATGGAATTGTCCTCCCACCCACCCTTATGTTGTATAAACAGGACATGCACACTTTAACAAACCAAACATTTCAGCGCCAGGGTCTGCCACACGACTGTGGCTGAAATGATTGGTTCGTTTGGGCCCCCACAAAAGAAGCTGGCAATTAATCTGTCCCTGCACAAACTGGCTCTACGGAGGCAAGATGTCGTCCTCATCCTCCTCATCCACCGATTCCTTGGATAAAACAGGAAAAAGGGATTTAGGTGTCTCTGGACTGCTTACGGTCTTAGCCAAAGTTTCTGAACTTGACAGTAACTTTTTATGAACGCTCTGCAGGTGCCATATAAGGGAGGATTTTCCTAGGTGGTTAACGTCCCTACCCCTACTTATTTCACCTTTACATATGGTACATATGGCAAGACAGTTGTTGTCCGGATTTGGATAGAAATATTGCCAGACCAAAGAGGTGGAATGTTTGGTCTTCTGCCCAGGCATGACCGTGATGGGCTTTTTCATCCCACGGACAACAGCTGTCTCCCCCGGAGCCTGATTTAAACAAACCACATCACCATCTGAATCCTCCTCGCCAACTTCCTCCTCAGTGCCAGCTACACCAGTATCCTCATCCTGTTGTACTTCAACAGTGACATCTTCAATTTGCATATCAGCAAGTGGACTGTGGGTGCTCCTTTCAGCACTTGCAGGGGGTGGGCAAATGGTGGAAAGAGCCACCTCTTCCCGTCCAGTGCAGGGAAGGTCAGGCATCGCAACCGCCACCACACTTGGACTCTCCTTGGGGATTTGTGATATCTTCTTAGAACGCACAGTTCTTCGCTGTGCTTTTGCCAGCTTAACTCATTTGATTTTTTTAGCAGGAGGAGGGCTTACATCGTCATGTGAAGCTGAACCACTAGTCGTGAACATAGGGAAAGACCTTAACCGTGCCTTGCCACTCCGTGTCGTAAATGGCATATTGGCAAGTTTACGTTTCTCTTCAGATGATTTAAATGTTTTTTTCAAGGTCATTTTCCTCAACTTTGTCATTTGGGATTGTATGTGCCCTCTACTATGACATTGGGCATCGGCCTTGGCAGACGACGTTGATGGCATGTTATCGTCTATGTCATGACTAGTCGCAGCAGCTTCAGCACTAGGAGGAAGTGGTTCTTGATCTTTCCCTATTTTATTTTTGTCGGAGAAAGTTTGGTCCTCCATTTATGTTATATTGATATATACGTGCGGCTAAGGCGCACACAAACACAGAAAATATTTTTTTATTTTTGCTGGAGAGTAGTGCACTTTGTGGGTTACACCACCCTTTAAGAAATGAGCCAGCCGGCTCTTTACTTATGGGACACAGGCGCACTCTTGGCGCTGCTCCTTTGTTGATGCACGTGCAGCCACAGTGCACACAATTCACAAACACAGAAAATATTTTTTTATTTTGTTTGGAGTGTACTTTGGGGGTTACAGCACCCTTTAATGGTCAAGCCAGCCAGCCCATTAATTATGACACAGGCGCACGCTTGGCACTACTTTGTTGATGCACGTGTGGCTACTGCGCACACAACTCACAAACACAAAAAAAAATATATATATTTAGTTTGGAGTGCCCTTTGGGGGTTACAGCACCCTTTAACAGACAAGCCAGCCGGCCTTTTACTTATGGGACACAGGCGCATGCTTGGTGCTGCTCCTTCGTTGATGCACGTGCAGCCACAGTGCACACAATTCACAAACACAGAAAACATTTTTTATTTTGTTTGGAGTGCCCTTTGGGGGTTACAGCACCCTTTAGCAGTCAATCCAGCCTGCCCTTTATTTATGGGACACAGGTGCACGCTTGGCACTACTTTGTTGATGCACGTGCGGCTACTGCGCACACAATTCACAAACACAGAAAATATATTTTTATTTTGTTTGGAGTGTACTTTGGGTGTTACAGCACCCTTTAATGGACAAGCCAGCCGGCCCTTTACTTATGACACAGGCGCACGCTTGGCACTACTTTGTTGATGCACGTGCGGCTACTGCGCACACAATTCACAAACACAGAAAAAATATATATTTTTTTAGCACTTGGGGGGAGCACCCCTGATGGACAGAGCACCCCCTGGACAACACTACAGCACCCCTTTAGGACTGGGACACTGCACAGGACTTTGGAGTGGACACAGCCCCTATGGACAACTGACTGCACAACACAGTCCAGCCAGCCCCTATTGACTTTGAAGTAGTGGGCACAGCCCCTATGGACAACAGCAGCACAGCACAACACAGCCAGCCCCTATGGACTTTGAAGTAGTGGACACAGCCCCTATGGACAACAGCAGCACAGCGCAGCACAGCACAACACTACTCTGCACTACACTACACTACACAGCCCAGCCAGCCCTAACTCCCACTCTCCCTCTTCACTGTCCACAGCCGATTGAGAAAAAGGCGCCGACGCGGGTACCTTATATTGGATCCAAAACCCGCGAGACCCGGAAGGCGGGATGATGACGTTTTGCCTCGATTTCAGATCCGAGTCAGGCAGGAAAAGTCTAGCCTGACTCAGATCGGCCCGGATCAGGAGGGACCAGGGGGGTTCAGATTTCAGAAATCCGAGCCCGCTCACCCCTACTAAATATTAAGGTATAGAGATCAAAATATAAATATAGTGAACAATATAAAAGTAGCAGATACTCCTTTTGATAGTCCTTAATCAACAAGGGACCATAAGCTAAACAGAAAACAGAAGAGAGACAAAAGGGGACTGTTTAAGTTGCAGTATTGAGGACTGAAGTACTACAACAATAAAATGATGAGCTTACCAGAATATGTGGTTCCTTTTGTCAAGGTTCAGTGCACACACCTTCAAATAATTGTATCAAGTTTAATAAAGGCTCACACAAAGCAATAGACTTAACTGTAGAATTACTTTGAAACCAAGGCTTTCCAAGATATCACACTATAAATGCTGCAGCGTCTATCATTGTAATCTTTTACAGAAAGGTCAATCAAACAAACAGAATGAAAAAGGCATCCAAAACACAGGTAAGACCACACAATGTGTTTTGTGCAGACAATTTCATTAGGTATGTGGCCCCCCTCTCTGGTGGTTTCTTTTTCCAGTGCAAAAAGATGGTCTAACATAATAGTGCCCTATCCTAATAGCTCAATGCCAATAGTAAAAATAGTCAAACAGAATGCAGAAGGACAAAGGGACTTATAAATGTATCTATGTTTCAAGTGGATACTAGCGTTAAGCTATAAAATTTGTAAGTTGAATCCCAACTGCAGAGTGTCAAATGTAGATGTAACAAGAAGGAGCAACTCAATGAAATATAAATAAGCTGCTCACCTGTCAGACGGTTCTAGGCAATCAGTTCAGGACTTAGTAATACAAGTGTTAAATGTGCAGCCAAGCTGGCAGCACCTGACAGTAGGAGGTTGCACACAGTCCAAGACAGGCCACAGGTTTCCAAAAATAAAATCACAGTCAATAGCAAGTCAGAGGCAAACTGGGTCTTGCAACAGGTACCCAACAACTAAAGGCACAGGTAACAGCAAGTCAGAGGCAAACCCAGTCTGGCAACAGGTATCCAATGAGTAAGGGTAGTAGTGAGTCAGAGGCAAACTGGGTCTGGCAACAATTACTCAACAAGCAAGTGCATAAACCAGAGGTTCCCAAACGTGGCCTTCAAGGTTCCATGCGCACGCAAGTGGGTCGATGGTAGCCCAGTGCGCACACAAGAGCCCCGGAGCGAGTTCAAAAAGCACTCGCTTCGGCGCTCACATCCAAAAGGGGCAGCTGTTGATGTTGATTGACAGCTGCCCCGTTTGGAAGTTTTAGAGATAGCCATGGTTGAGCACAGGTGGTTAAATCAAATTGACTGAGGTACTAATTAAGTCATCTGTACTCAACCATGGATATCTCTAAAACCTGAACTGTTGGGGAGCCTTGAGTACCGTGTTTGGGAAACTTTGGCATAAGCAATAGGATGTTAAAAGTAAACTTGGTCTGACAACAAGTAAGGGCACAAGCAATAGCAGGTCAGAGGGAAAACTGGGTCCAGAAGTACTGCAGGTCTCCAATAATTAAGGCATTTCAGGCTCAGGCACAGAATCTAGGGACCACAGCATCCCAAAGGTTACTAATCACCTAACACCTGGTGTCTCCTTAAAAGCTGATTTGCAAAGGGTTTAACTCCATACCTGATAGCTTCTACTTTATAGATGCCCAAACTTCCAGCTTCTGCATTCCAACAGGTGGAAGCATCTGTGCTTCTGTGCAGGCACCCAAACTTCCAGCACCTATCTTCAGCTGGTTGAGGTACTATCATGGCTGCAGGAACTGAGGACAGCAGCCCATAAACAATATGACAAAAATAAATTATATATGCAGACTACTGCCTTATTAGCTATTGGTAAACACCCATTTATGTAGAAAAGGGATGCATAACCAAAAGGTTGTATAAATAAAACATATTAATATTTCCGTTAAGGGCAACATTTTAAGAAATATTTTTTTTAATGACAACAAATATTCCAATTGCAGGGAGACTTCACAATGTTGCAAATATTCCAGATTATTATCATTTTTTTTTGCTTTTCACAACAACATATTCTCTTTTTACTGTAATACAGTGTCTACCTTCAATTTGTGAATAAAATCACCACAAATAAATACAATACATTAATCATTCTCCAAACCAATCTATCCACACTTGTATTAACATTACATCATAGCTGTTCATAAATATCCTGATATCTTCATATATTTACAGAAAATACTTAAAGTGAAAACTCAGCTCAAACATACCCCAAAAGTCCAAGGAGATATTTGTGTATTTATCACATGTAGACTATGGTAGCTACCATATATTTTATGGGCACTATTGTGTATTGTGTGATTGTATAATTGAAACATATAATTTGATTTCAGAAATAAGTGATTGGGCCATCTAGCTTGCTGATTCTATACATTACACTATACATGTTTTTTTTTCCTTTTTGTTTTTCATTTCTGATTTTTTTTTTTACATTAGACATTTTCTTTTACACAATGAGTCCTCATAAAGGCCCAGTATTATTCTTATTCTTTTCCTTTTTATTTTAATTCTTAACTTCCTCAACATCTCTACTGTGAGGCTGTTCTGTTCTTTTCTTTATCTATCATGATGAACTATATAGTTTATGGCATTATGTGACTGTAAAATAAAAATACATAAAGTCATTGAATTCAATAGCAGAAAAAGCTGAGCAGTCCCTCATTTGTCCCTGTTTCATTTTCTATCCTTGCGTTGATATTTTTATTTTATATTTTTTTAATCATATCTGTATTTTTTCATATTTGTCTTTTTTGCGAGACAGCAGTCCACTACACTATGGGCCTGATTCAGTATGAATCACAATTGCGATTGCAGCTGCAAAATCACATGCAACACAGCTGCAAAAATTTGCTAATGCTTACATAATCAACGCCGACATAAAGACGCCCACTGCTGCTTTCTCACATCCATGCACTGTCGCTCTTCTGTATAAACATCAGTACCATCGACGCACATTTACACCAGGTCTGACCTGCTGCAAGTCTCTTCGCACGCGGGTGGGTCACAAGCTGCGTATGCAATCACATTGGCTAATTTATGCACACCCAAGCAACGGCGTTCAAATGGACAGGTATGCCTGCGTTTCTCTGACCACTGCCCCATCACCACCCACAAATGCTCACAGCCTGTCACTCACTGTGCAATCGATTCCTCTGTGAGTCTGTAATCACAGTGTGGCTTACAGTATATGCATGCACAATGGCTAACAGTCAACGAACTGTGGCCCTGATTCAGAGCCGCTCATAAGCGGCCGCTCGTTCTGACTGATGTTCGCACACCTGCGCATGCGTACGGATTTTAATACGCATGCGTGAACCTGTCAGTGCGGCCGAAAATCGTTTGTTCGCTATATAGCGAATGGCTGCTATTTTGAGTGACAGAAGGAGGCATATGTGGGTGGTAACAGGGGAAGGTGCTTGAAAAAGGGGGTGTGGAATTCGAATGCAGGCGTGCTTAAAGGTCAAAACGCGTGTTTTAAGGGCGTGCATAATTAATACAGCAGCATCATTGACCACGTCACTTGTTTTTTTTTTACTCAGAACTGCTCACAAAATAGCGGTTGAAAAAACCAGCCACAAGAATAGCGAGCAGTTCATACGCTGTTTGATGTACTCGATTAATCTAATAAATAGCGGACATGACGTATGGTGCGAGCGGCAAGGGGGCGTATTTTTCAAAATGACAACCGCAAGTTTTGCTCGCTCGTTCAGACTTAGAGGCGTGAACAGACCGTAATTAGCGAACGGTTCATTTGAATAGCCACCCCTTGTTTTAGAACGAACGACCGCAAATAGCGAGCGGCTCTGAATGAGGGCCTGTGTACGTAGTTGCATTTGCGATAGCTGACTAATAAGGCCCTATGACCACTCAAGTTGCAAAGTTGCCTCTCCATGGGTCCCACATTTAAAAATAATCCAATACCTATAGCTCAGGCCCTTTGGAGAGTGGTTTCCTGTTTTTTGATCCCTTGACCAGTTTGTGACCTGATTTATCACTATGGCATGCTTATAATCTACATATTTTATTTTATTATGATCTCCCAAAAATTGCTGCAATTCAGTTACAGTATTTCATTTACCTCTTTTGCCAACACACACTTTACCTTGTAAAATAAAGTACAAGTAAAATAAATACAGTACATAGAATAAATACATTTTAAAAACACAAACTTAATATTTGATAATAATATTTTTATTTAATCCCTAATACAAAAGAAAAATCTATAATGAAGTACTTGCATTTTTTAAATGCTACAAGGGACAGAATAAAATGACAAAACATATTTTATGGGCTGAATTAATTGCATGAAAGTAAGGCAAGGAAAATATATATTTTTTCCTTTCTTTTATACATAATTCTAATGGAGTAAAAATATATTCACTTATCCCAAAATAAATCTCTGTCAGGTGACCAAATTTGCTTGAGTAGATTAAAAATTATGACATTTCCATTGAAACTGGCAGAGAGCAAAAATTAGGATAAATACTGGTGCGGACCATGACAGTGAAGCTGCGAACATTCTTTTTTTTTCTAATATGACATTAATAGTTGTAATATAGACATATACAGGTTGAGTCTCCCATATCCAAATATTCCAAAATATGGAATATTCTGAAATACGGAATATTTTTAGCATGACTGAAATAGTGAAACCTTTGATTTTTGATGGTTCAATGTACACAAACTTTGTTTAAGGTACAAAATTATTAAAAATAAAGTATAAAATGACCTACAGGCTGTGTGTATAAGGTGTATATGACATATAAATGAATTTCATGTATCTACACAAACTTTGAGCCACAAAATTATTGAAAATATTGTATAAAATAACCTGCAGGCTGTGTATATAAGGTGTATATGAATCATAAATGCATTATGTGTTTAGATTTGGGCCCTCTTCCTAAAACATTTCAAAATGGTATACAAATATTCCAAAGTACGGAATATTCCAATATCCAAAATACCCCTGGTCTCAAGCATTTTGGATATGGGAGACTCAACCTGTATGATAAAATATAGCCTTTACATAAAGCTAACTTGAAATGTTCAGTATGAATAAGGTGTTTTTTACAATGCTGTATGCGTATACAGTTGAGAAAAAAAAAACTTTGCCGGCTTCAAAAGGAAAGAAATCCATTTGAGCAGAGTATCACAAATTGCCTTCCTAAATAATTAAGCAACCATTAAACAATGGAGGGAATGTGCTATGTGGTTGAATGCTTTTATTTTCAACTCTAGTACATGTGAGCAGGATCGCACCATTACAGATACAAATCCTCAGCAATCCAACTGATATATGTATCAAACTACGATGATTATTGTAATAAATATCCAGGGCCCTTAAGTGGTAAACTCAACATTGCAAGGAGACATTTCGATTACCGGCATAAAAAAATAATAATAAGAGGACAGAACTTATATAGGCAGCATAAAATTGTTTGCAGCATAAACATTATTTTTGAAAAGAACATTATGAAATGCACTTTGATTAGATATTACAGGAAAAGCAGTGATGGATGAGACAGGGTGATTATGATGAATGAGAAACCCACATAGTCAATAACCCTTTGTGATTGTCACAACACAAAATAAAATGGGAACGCCTAGAACCCTTTGCTTCCTGATGCTCTCTGGCAATTGCTCAGAGTTTAGAAAAAGCAGGAAGGAGGGTATTATTGTAATTGATATATATATATATATAATATAAAATTATCCTCGGAAATAGGGTTTTTTTTCTTTTAATTATTTGTTCTCCAGTGTGTTGAATTTAAATTCTCTTCCTAGGTAGGCTCCTGATCTTTCTACTGAGGGATTTCAGGCACATAAGATTAATGAGTTGTGTAATGAGAAGGTGATATTTACTACCATGAGATCAAGGAGGTGAACGCAACCCTGTCCCCTCATTAAGTAAGAGCGACAGAAGAAATTGAGTGGACTGCAGACAGGAATGAATGAATTCGTATGAATCAAGACAATGGCGTTCACCCGAATCATTGCATGTGTTCCACTGAGATGTCAGAATTATATAAAAAAATTAATCTAACCATAAACACTATATGTATAAATTTCCTCTCGGAAATCTAAAAGAGACTCAGAAAGGAACTCAAAGAGCCACTTTATTAGTACAACACAAATATTCAGTGACAAAGCAGTTAGTTACCTCTTGGTACAGTCTACATCAGCTTTTAGATTAAAAAATCTTTAAATCTACAACAGCTGTGTAAAGTTGTATGTATGCAGAGATGCATGTGAGGTCAGATACATATTTTGCTCAAGTATAGATCTGGTGCAACTGCTTGCTGATAATAATGATGGGATTTGCACATAAGTGTAAATAGGGATGGCGTTTCTGTATACTATAGATGCATGTGACTAGCCATATGGTGGAATATCTACATTTAGGGCCTGATTCATAACAGATCGCAATTGCAACAGCTTATCGGCCAATGGTGCATACGGCGCACAGGGCCATAGAGAGCTCTGCCGGGCCCAGGTACAGAGGGGGGTATGGCCTAACCTTGGGAGGCGTGGCCACACCCCCTTTAACAAAAATAAATAAAAATAAACACTTTTGTGAGCCCCTCAGCTCGGCGGAAAGCCAGGTTGGGTGCAATCAGTGTGATTGCTACCCCCACAGGCATAGGAGACTGCTGCTGCTGTGGCTACTGCTCAGCAGCCACGAGCAGTCTCCACTGCAGCTCAGCACACGCCGTGTGCTGTGCTGCTGTATGGGAGAGAGAAGGGGGGGGAGCACTTGACCAAAGAACCCGCCGGGCCCCTCAGGAAGCCCGTGCTTGGGTAAAAAGTACCCACCCCCCCTCTCAGCCCCCCTGACTGTGCATGCATATGCACCGCAGTGCGGTTGAATGAGTTAGCATTCCGATCGCACAGTGATCACTTATGCAGATATAAAGCCATTGCAGAGCGAATGATAGGAGGTCAGCGTTTGGGGGTTGTGACATTGGGGAGGTCAGAGAAATGCAGGCGTGCCTGTCCATTTGAACACCATTACTTGGGCATGCAAATTAGCCACTGCAAAGGCATACGCAGCTTTAGTATTTACTGTGTGCGACGAGGTTAGCAATTTCTGAGTAAGGTCAGACCTGATGTAACTGTGCGTGAGGGGCCGATGTTACTCGATGTTACCGATGTATATGCAGGAATGCAAGGTACAACGGATGTGAGATAGCGGTAGTGGGTGTCTCTATGCTGGCTGTGCAACGGCTTTGCATTTGCATTAATTAGCATATTTTCACAGCAGACCTGCTTGCACAATTGCAGCTGCAATAGCAATTTGTACTGAATTAGGGCCTAAGGGCCAGATTCAGAGCCGATACTCTGACCAGAGCGCGCGCTCTGAATCAGTGCCCTCCTACATACAAATGGAGCAGCCTCCTGGCCGCTCGCATAGCTGTGGGTGACCACCCACAGCATATGCGAGCGGCCAAAAAGATGGTCGCCATGATCAAGAACACTGCGACCATCGGGCTTGCGACGAGACCATGCGGTAGGGTCTCGGTGACCGCAAGCCCTTGAGTGATTTTGGCTCTACCAGAGCCAAAATCACTCCCACTGACATCACTAGTGATGTCAGTGGGGCCGGACCCAGACGGCAGGCGTTCCCATGGGAACTCCTCCGTCTGGCAGCCACGCCCCCGGCACGCCCACCAAAGGGGGCGTGCTGTCAGTCACCATCGACAGCATGCCCCCTTTGGTGCGAGATCCGGAGCGACAGCGTGGCTGTTGCTGACCGGGTCTCGCGCATGCGCACGACGGAGCCCCTCCATCGTGCGCATGCGCATTGGGGTAACATCGACCCGCTTGCGAGCGTCATGTGTTTGCAAGCGGGTCTGAATAACCCCCACAGTTCCATTCATGCAGTATGTATGTAATTGTGGCTGACTTGGGTGCAAATTTGTATCAACCCCTATTTCACTACAGAGCTGATATAAGGTCAAAAATACATTTAAATTCATAGGGCCTGATTCAGCAACAGCTATTACGCATGCAATCGCCAATTGTTGCGTACTGCGCAAGTGTATGCATCACAGTGCGCATGAGCGAACCAGCCACTGTGATTGAGACTGTGATCACAGTGGCTACGCAGACCCATCGCAGAATGATTGACAGGTAGTACCGATTGAGGGTGGTGAAGAGGTGGTTGGCAAAATGCAGACATGCCAGTGCATTTGAACGCCATTGCAGGAGCATGCATAAATTATCCACTGCGATGCCGTACGCAGCCTGAGCTCCCACTGTGTACCAGAAGGTTAGCAATTTATGAGTAAGGTCAGAGCTTGTGCAATTGTGCGTTAGGCTGCGATGGTGTTACCAATGGTTTTGCAGTCTTGCTAAGAATTACGGATGTGTGTAAAGCGGTAAAGCGGGTGTCCTTATGTTTTTCTGCGACGGCATAGCGATCACAGTGGATAAGTATAGTGTCGCAGCGAGACTGTGTGCGTAATCGCTATTGCAATCACAGTTGCGATCTGTAATTAATCAGGCCCATAGAACAAATGCAGTTTGTCAAAGTTTGGATTTTGTTTTGCAGAAAATGCCATTTTCGGAGTCCTAGAAGTTAGATAGGGAGAAGTATTGTAGACAAAATAATAATAATAATAATATATGTTTGATTTATTTCTATAATATAGTGGAGGGGTTGGAGCAAAGAAGATTGAATAAAAACATTCCTTGCAAGTCATATAAAAAATCCATAGAGCTGCTTCAAGTTTTTTACTTAACTCAAGAAAATCATGTTTATATTTGAGACTGTTGTTACTATCTTTTATATACAGGAACTTACAGTTAAAGTTTAGGGTTGTATCATTATTAGCACATGGCCAGGAAGATACAGTACAGTAAAGTCCACAGCGTAACTGCCAACTTCATTTAAAGCAAGCCATTTTCAGATGAAGATGTAGAAGTAGATAACATCTCACCCCTGAGATAATTTCAAGCAATCATAAGAGCAGCACTGACTTCTACAACTAAATATAATGTTCATGGAAAGCTGTAACCTGCTTTCGACCTTAGAAACTACAGGAACATTTATTTGTAAGACATGGGGCGCAACTCAATTATTTTCGCCAGCAGTTGTCTTCCCACCTCGCGCTCAACAGAGCTATTCAATTGTTGGCCCTGTTGGGCACAAACCACTGCCAGCGTCGACATTTCACCTCACACCCCCACGGGGGTGGCAAGCTGAAATGTGCGAAAAGTGAGCCATTTGGGCGCCCAAACTGCAGTTTTTGCGTTTTTTTCGGGTTTAGCCATTTTACGCTGCTAAATCTGACCTCTTTGGGTGCGATCAGTGCAATCATCTGCATCAATTGAATATCGCCCCGTGATCTCCCGTCACTTAAGATGGGAGATAGGGGGCGATAAAACAAGTGAATTTCACCCAATCAGTCTTAAGGCAGTTACTGTACTCACTGGCATTGCATACCACATACCATACATACCATAAATACCACATACCATACATGCCTGTCCTTACTATATATACTAACCTGCATTTTTTTATCGTTTTATAACATGTAATTCAAACAAGTATTTTGATTTCAGTGGGAACTAGATCCTGATCTATCAAAAGGAAGCTTTACATAAAGTATAACCCCCTTTTTCCTCAATAGAATTTCACAACGCAACATACAGTAGGCATCAATACCATATGCAGGGGCTGGCTGGCAACTTTTAGCCTGGGGGGCAAATGCATGCAGGTGGCCCTGGCAGAGGAGTAGCGTGTAGCCAGGGTGCCCGAAGAACGTGCGTGCTACGGCGCCCCCCAAGTGTTCCAGGGAGGAGGTGGGTCCATATGGGATTAATGTAAAGTAAATATAAAGATTAGGGCAAGCCCCCTGTCGTAGTGCCCATATGCAGTGCCCTCCTGTGCCCCAGGAGAGGACCCCCTTATGCAGGCCTCCAGTAGTGCCCCCACTAGTGATCCCCCCTATGCAGTGCCCCTTGTGCCCCCAGTAGTAAGCCCCTTATATAGTGCCCCCAGTAATGGTCCCCCCTGTGCAATTCCCCTTGTGCACCCAGTAGTAAGCCCCTTATATAGTGCCCCCAATAGTGGTACCCCCTATGCAGTGCCCTTTATATAGTGCCCCCTGTAGCAGTCCATGCCCATGCAGTGCCCCCAATAGTGGTAACCCTTAAGCAGTGCCCCTTAAATAGTGGCCCCAGTTGTATTCTCCCCCCTATGCAGTACCCCCAGTATTGCCCTTTATATAGAGCCCCCAGCAGTGGTCCCTCGATGCAGTGCCCCCAATGGTAGTCCCCTCCCCCCTATGTAGTGCCCCTAGTAGTAGTCCCCTCCCCCTTATGCAGTGCCCCTAGTAGTCCCCTCCCCTTGTAGTGCCCCTAGTAGTAGCCCCCCCTTGTAGTGCCCCTAGTAGTAGTCCCCTCCCCTTGTAGTGCCCCTAGTAGTAGCCCCCCCTTGTAGTGCCCCAGTAGTAGTAGTCCCCAGTAGTAGTAGTCCTCCCCCTTGTAGTGCTGCCAGTAGTAGTAGTCCCCAGTAGTAGTAGTCCCCCCCTTGTAGTGCCCCCAGTAGTAGTAGTCCCCCCTTTTGTTGTGCCCCCAGTAGTGGTCTCCTCCTTGTAGTGCCAGCCCCCCCAAACCCCCCCAAGTAGACATACGTAATAAAAAAAAAACACTTACCTGAATAACCGCTCCGGCCGCCGCCATCCACTCCTCCGTCTGTCCTCCCGTGCCGGGCCACTCTGCATTATGGGAGAAACGTCATGACATCATGACACCTCTCCCATTACCCACCGCGGGAGCTGGAAGATGGAGCGGCTCCTGCAGTGGGCGCAGCAGCAGCTAATGAGAGTCTGTCAGACTCTCATTGGCTGCTGATCAAAACAAGCACACAGCTGCTGGAGCCGGTGGCTGTGTGTTAGTCAGTGTAGCACTGACCGAACTCTGTCCGGTCAACGCTACACGCGCGGTGCAGCTGTGTCACAGAGACACAGACTGCACGCATGGCGCTGCAGCCCGGGGGGCACATGGCACCCTGCCCCCCGGCCCAGCCTGCCACTGACCATATGTGTGGAGTAGTTTGTGAAATGTGTTAGTCATGCAGTTTTACTATATGTGATAGCAATTTAACCACTGTCACTACTGATTATTTATGGCTATGGTCATTGGCTTGCATTCTACTGATTTATAGAAAACAGGTAGAATTAAAACTGCTTCACTAATATTCCTATCTACTCCTACTTTTACTTAATGAAGGTTTTCATTGTTAATGACATCTTCAAAATGGCAGTTCCCTAAATAAGAAAGAAACATTAATTTGACCTATAATAGAATTTCCAATATATTAATACAGAGCAGAAAACTTAAACAGGTGATAAATTAGACCTGATCACATCACTGGTATTTTTTTTATTTAGAGAAGACCTGATTAGACAGCCCCACTGCAATGTAGTTACCAGGAACTATTTCGGAATTGGTATGAAATACCGCCGGCCGCATCAGCAGAGATCCCGGCAGCGGAAGCCCGACAGCGCTGGACATCCCGATCGTGGATAGGTAAGTATTGTCTAACCTAACCCCACTAACCCTAACTCTCCTTAGGGGTGCCTAACCCTAACCTCCCCCCCAAGTGCCTAACCCTAATCCCCCCTCTAAGTGCCTAACCCTAACAACCCCCTTCCCCGCTGCCTAAACCTAAGTCCCCCGGGGGGATGCCTAACCCTAAGTCCCCCCCCGGGGTGCCTAACCCTAACCCTCCCTCCCCCTAGCCTAACCCTAACCCTCCCAGGGGGGTGCCTAACCCTAAGTCCCCCCCGGGAGTCCTAAACCTAACCCTCCCCCCCACGGCTGTCCGCTCGCGGCACCCGGCATCTCTACAATCGGGATGCCGGCGCCGGTCTCCCGGCATCGGGGAAATGCTGGGCGTCTACATCTAGATGCCCGCCATTTCACCCTTGCCAGGATATGACAGTCGGGAAGCCAGCTGCTGGTATTTAGGCAGTCGGTTTCCCGATTGCATACCACTATTTCAACTCATTCCAGGTGATTGGTGCTTGCATGCAGTGTTGTAGAGGTCAGAGCCAATGTTTTGTATTTACTAGAAACCCAGATGATACAATTTCTATCTCAATGTGTGAGGGACGCTAAGGGCCTGATTCAGAGTTGGGAATAGAGAGAGATAGCACTTAACTGTGTACCTTGAAAAACCATGTTGCAATGCAAGGGATGTAAATACATAAAACATTTTTTGCACGTAGGGTAAATACTGGCTGCTTTTACATGTAGCCCACAAATACTGCACAGCTTTATTATTACTCTACAATTTAGATGTCAGTTTGGATACCTCACTACCAAAACTAATTCTCTCTGCACATTTTAAATCTGCCCCACCTGCAGTGCAACATGGTTTCACCAAGATGATCATTTGAGAGAGATATCTCACTCTATTCCCAACTCTGAATCAGACCCTAAGTCCGGGAGGTCTACTTCCTGTGAAGCAATTATAATGGTCCCGAGAAAATGTTTTGCAGGAGACATAGGTATAAAGATATGTTTATTTTTAATGTTTATAACTACACACCTTAAAAGTTGCAAGTTTCATTATGATATTGCCTGTTCCTAACTTTGGCCCTGGCTTCTAATTGTTAGATAAAAATGCACCCTCCACTTTAAGTCAATGCCTATTTCAAACAAGTAGCAGTGTCACTGAGAATTAGAAGTTCATGGAATTGGGACAAAATAACTTTGCTGGAGCGGATATTGCACCTTTAGGCCACTAGAAGCATCAAATATGCTGCCAGTATGCACAGAATGCAGAGATCATGGTAAGTAGCATTAAGAATTATGGTATAATATTGACCTCTACTCAGAAAATAGATTCTGCTTTTTCGTGACATTATCTTATAATGTAGGTAAGTCATAATTAAGACCAGAAGAATCAGCAGTTATTGTACAGTACAATACAAACCTTTTCTGAGCTTCTCCAAACCAAAGTCATGGGAGGAATGTTTAGTACAATAAATAGCATCACATACATATAAAAATGAGGTACTAAGTTATAAGACAAACCTAAACACAAGGTAAAAGTTTATCTCTTTGCTTGTAATTTGGGTTGAATGTAAAACATATGGCCATTGTCTTATTGAAAACATATTGGCAGATGGGAATAAAAAGTTTATTCATGGTTTAGACCTCGGCTCCACTCTGTTTCTGTATTGTGGCTCAAACTGTAAGACACAGTGGGCCTGATTCTGAGTCGTACAGTTATCATTGTTACCATCATTGTTACCATCATCGTTTACACCTAAACCATATTAAGTGCAGAAAACAAGACTGAATATAGTATCCACAATTCATACCAATGTGCCAATGACACACCTGTCACATCAATGAAATGGTTATTTTGAATGCAGCCATGTTGTTGTCACTCAGTTGTCACATAGAAATGCCCATTAATGGCCACAGAGAAGTGGCTCACTGACATTACTCTGAATCATGTGTACATTTGCAATGATGTGTATACAACCTGCAATGCATGTGCTATATGTGACAAATCAGTAGATGTAGAAACATTTGAAGTTGCATGCAATTCAGAATCAGGCACACAAGCTCTACCACTAATTGTCAAATCCTTCTGAAATGTTTCCATTTCTCCCATTATGCTCCTTATAAAAAGCATGGTCTGATACCATATTGTATATTCATTTGCTGTCATCCCAATGTGTTATGACCTGCCGAGAGAGAGAGAGAGAGAGAGAGAGAGATGTGATTTGATGTCCTGGGGTGTTTTGCTCAGTAGAGTAGTGTTTAGGAACACAAATAAGGGTCCCCATATAGCTTGGAAATAAAGAAAACAACCTAGCCCTCAATAAAGCACTTCCTCACTTTTTCAGCCCTAACTATCAAGGACTGCTAGTCTTTGCACAACTTCACACGAAGTCTCAGTCCTGCCTGCTTCTAGCAGGTACACTGGTCTCTTGGCCTACTGACCTGGCTTGGTCCACTGAACTGACTTGGCTGTCACATCCCCACCTAGGCTGAATCTTATGGTCAGCAGACAGGTGTGATGACATCCTTTTTTAAACTTATTTGGATGGATCCCAGCACAGTATCAGTGTCTCACCTATGCCACCTAGCTTCATTCTACCACATGTCCCACTACCCAGCTCACAAACCCTGTGTGACAATCTTTTAAATTGTGCAAACATTTTCAACATTCAAACACATTTTGTGCTTCTCCCTCCATTTCAAAACTTCCAATTTTTTTTTTTATCTCAAACCCAACATTTTCTATAGCCACTCTGATAAACTGGGGTAAGTTAGTTCAGTAGATGGATCAGTGGTGCAGTATCTAGATGCACAATAAGGGTACACACACAGCTTTCAGTAACAAATATTGAGGTACTGTCAACATATAGGAACAAAATAATAAGCGACCTATCCCCCATGCACCTCACTTCTTGATCCCTCTCTATAATGGACAGCTAGTCTGCAAAACGTAATAGAGTCTCAGCCTTTATTCCTGTTTAACACAGGAATAGACGCAGCCTCCTGGCCTGATTGTCTGCTACATAGTTACACAAAGTTTCTCTTCTGGAGCTACCTACCTGACAACAGGGCATCACATGGCCTTTTGGCCTGCAGCTTCATACACAGAGTCTTAGAGAATTGTGCTCCTCCTTGCCTCTCCAGTATGGACATGTCCTCCTGGCCTGTCACTAGCCTAGCTTGGCACACTGGGCTCTATAGCTGCTTCAGTCCTCCTTAGACTGACTGCACATACAACCTGACTGGTCTGCCTCAGTCCTCTCTCCTTTAGGTGTAGTCATCAGGGCTGCCATCAGAAATTGTGGGGCCCGGTACTGACAAAATAGGCAGGGCCCCCCTGGGGGATGGCGCAGAGGTGGGTGGAGTTGTGTATAATGTGGGTGGAATTACACTGGGGGTTGGGATGTCAATTGGTGACTAAACCAGTTTAAAAATTCTCAAAGTTTGAGGTCAGGAAGGAAGGATGGACATGGGGACAAACAGCTGGGAAGCCTGGACTAGGAGGGCATAGAAAAGGCTGAACTGTGGGTGTACAGGGCTGGGAAGGCTGGACCTTAATTGGGGGGCACAGGGCAGGGAAATCTGGCTGGACTAGAGGGGGCAGGGCAGGGAAGGCTAGGTGTACTAGGGGGAGGCACAGGGCAGGGAAGTCTGGACTGGGAAGGGGGGACAGGGCAGAAAATACTGGCTGGATTAGAGGGCACAGGGCAGGGAAGGATGGCTGGTTTAGGGTGAGCACAGGGCAGGGAAGGCTGGCTTGATTAAGTGGAGCACAGGGAAGGGAATGCTGGCTTGATTAGGGGGAGCACAGGGCAGGAAAGGCTGGTAGGACTGGGGGGGCACAGGCCACAGATGGCTGTCTGGACAAGTAGAGCACAGGGCAGGTGAAGGCTGGCTGGAGTAGGGGGTTAGGGTAGGTAAGGCCAGCTGCACTAGGTGGAGGGGCGTATGGCTGGGACTCCAAGTCCTTCCTTGTTTCTCAGCATCAGCGGGCCCGGGAAACAATGGCGCAGAAATACAGCGGCAGCCTGGGAGAAACAGCACAGCTCTGCCGGCAGTATTTCAAATATGACGTTGGCCGCGAGCCAATCACAGCTCGTGTACCAGCAGCCAATCAGGAGTGGCCATCGCAGCCACTCCTGATTGGCCGCCAGTCCATTAGCTGTAATAGCTCGTGGATGGTGCCATGTTTCAAATACCATCGGTGGTGCTGCACTGTTTCTCCCAGGCTGCCAAAGCCCAATTCATATCTTCTGCCCTGCTGTCACCGGGCTCCCGGTCTCTCTCCAGGCCAGGAAGACCCCCCTGATGGTGGCCCTGGTAGTCATACTTCCATTTTCTTCTCTGTGTGGATCCCCTCAGACCAACAGAGAATCCATGGCTCACTATTGCCACCTAGCTTGGTATTGTCACACCACAGTCATCTTTTGAAGAACTTCAATAACATCAATGATTTCCTCCACACCAGAAGGCAAGAAGTTAGAATCATAATGCTGCACTCCTTTTGGGATGTCTGGAATTAAAGAAGCAATATCAGACTGTAAATGTCCCCAGGAGACTGAGACTTTCCCATTTGTCTTAACTTACAACACATTGATCATCAGGGCAAGTTTATACTTAATATCCTGTTAGTTTTTGGTTTCAAAAAGTGTGTGACCTGGTCATATCCATATCATTCTAGAAAGCTATAAATATTTTTGTAGTCTCATGTATGTCTTTTGCTTTCGTGTCATGGGGCAGAAGATCATTATTTGTATTTGTCAACTCCATATTATTTATTATTTATTTATTTAACAATTTCTTATATTGTGCAGCAAATTCGGTTGCGCTTTACAATTTGAATCAACATTAACATTTTACTGGGTTGTAAAAGACAGACAGACAGACATACATACACAGCACAGATCCAATGGCTCACTGACACAATCTAGCTTCATTCTACCACTATATATATCCCACTCACTCAAAAACAGATCACATTACTGACTATGGTGGGTTGACATGATACTCCTTTTGGAAAACCATTTATTGTACTATCCTTTTTTATTAACCCTGCGTTAGGTGCACCTCTGGGACTCCCAGGTTCTGGTACAGTGCGCCTGACAGGCGTCTGTTATAAAATCGTCATTAGCACCTAATTAACTCAATTCTAACATTCTTAAAGTGATCAGTGACCTTCATTAGGATGTACGAAGAGAAAATATATAAAAAACGAAAGAAAGCAATGGGATATCAGATGGCACTGTCTAAGCTGCAGGTTCAAATGGGGGTAGTCAGCACCCTATAGAAAGGGAAAATACAAAATGGTAGAACCGCGCTACAGATTATTAGAGTGGATATCAATATATGTATATAATCTGTACATATGATTCACATAACAATAAACTCAATGCAGTGAATATTCTATAGGCAAACAGAGATATATGTATAATAAAAATATATAAATACGGCTTGGTTGAAATAATCAATAAAAATAGTTTAATATCATCAATATAAAACACATTAATTGTCTAAAAAAATCAGAAAAATAGTAATATATAGGTCTTATTGGGACACATATTATTGTCCACTGATGGTAAATCACCAAAAAGGTAGTATTCATTCAAAAGTCACAAAAATAAACTGAAGTGTTGAAATAGACATATATCAGTTCTCAATCCGGATTAATGTCCAACTGTAATTGTATTTACCAGCCTCCAATGGAGCATCACGTCCTTATTGTAATTCCACCAGGTGATATTCGGCGTGGTTCCAAGGTATGGATTTGGCTGGATAAGCAAAGTCGCTGGTCCGGAATAGAGTCAGATGAGTTCCCACTGGGATAAGCGATACAGGAAACAGCTAAACACGTTTCGATGTGGAATAACCCACACCTTCCTCAGTAGCAGTGAAGAGAAAATATATGTTAATCTGACTCACAAAACCACATTTATTAACCTTAAAGCAAGTAAAACAAAAAATATTAAATTTTAAGAGGCACAGTGTGCCTAAGAGGCCACCCTGGACAAACCTACATATTTCTGCAAAATACCCTCAACCTTTGAAATTTTCAGTCATAAAATGTGCAAAATACACAAAATTGTAAGAAAATAAAAATAAATATGTACCTTCAAAAGTCGGATGAGTTTGGGTGCAATGAGCCTGAGATGCCAAGAAGGTCACTACTGCACTCCACACAGGCAGCGGGAAAACTGACTAGGGGGGTTTCAAACAGCATCTAGAGATAGGTAGGTACTAGGAGGGGCAGGCCCCTGCACCCCCTTGCGGTGGAGAGGTGAGCGAGAACAGCTTTGTGGCGCCTGTCAGGCCAGCTGCGCCTGACAGCTGACGCAGGGTTAAGAATTCTTAAGAATGTCAGCTCTACTCATATAAAGAGACATAATGTGAGCCATGAATCATAGGCTAGATCCATGCTTTGGCTCTATTTTGTTCTTCTAATTAACAAAAAACAATACAAATGACATTCATAAGACCAGATGATGTATTTCCAGTGTGCAGTGTTTTCCTTACAGCAACTGCATGGTCTAGTCTTTCATTTGCACACATGAAACTCAGCTGAGCTGTTGCCTGTCCTAGCCCATTAATAGAAAGTTACAATGGGTTTCATGTTCGTTGACATTCAACATCATTGCTATACTAATTTATTCATACTCTAATTGTATCCAAATTGGGATACATGCAGTATATAGAAATAAAGACATGCTTCCATTTCTCTAAAGCTGCTCCATCGTGTTTTTTTGTTGATTGACTGATGTTATCGATCCACTGTTCATTCGCTTGAGACACTCATGTGTGAAAACCTCAGCAATGTTTCTGTTCCTGATGCACTCATGTAAACATGTCTGCTGCCCAATACTATGCTGCTTTCAAAGTCACTTAACTATGTTGTCTTACCCCTTCTTCCTCTTAATTGCAAATACAGATGATCCATTAGTACCAGCCTACACACTTTAAATAGCCTTGTCTGCAGATATGATGCACTTGCAAACTGAATGGTCAGTTACATATTTTATGATAAACTCTATAAAGTGATATTACAATTTATACCAGTTCTAGCTATAATTGATATGAAGTAATGGATTTTCCTGACTATTATTGCCATAAATCCTAATTATAAACTGGGTCTATTCTAGAAGAGGTTAATATGTAATGTGATTCTATGAATGTCAGAATAACTAAGAGGTTCCTAAAAAGGATGATGCCAAGAACTCCTACATTATTCATTATTAGTCACTAAGGTTCATATACTAACTATGAAATCTGCAGAAGAACAATATTAGTTATACAAATATGCTTAATTCTCTGTATACTGCATACATACAGCAGGAAAACACCCATATCCCACTCTAATTATTTTAGTAACTGCCTTTTAAATTTGGAATGTGCCTAGGTCTGTGAGATCACATTTACACATGAAAATGTGCATGGAAAAGACAAAAAGTTGACCATCATCATGTTCATCCATCTACTTTAGCTTTGGTTCTAAATTAATTAGATTTATTTTAGTTGAAAAACTCTGGTGTTTTTTTATTCCATGTGACACTATGGACTCAATCTAATTAGTGCAAAAGGTGTGGTTTGCCGTTGCAATGACATAGAAACACCGGCAACGGCACAGCAAGTTGCCATCTTCACGACCCAATCTCACTCTGGACTACGGTGCTGTGAACAGAAATGTGCGAGTCCAGATGTACCGTATGTGCAGTTTGCAGTCATACTTACTTGCAGGTGTGAGATAATTGCACCTGATTGGATTGAGCCTATGAGCTCTCTCCACTTAGGAATGAGTTAGCTTGTGGGGTGAGATCAGGTCACGAAGGGGGTGAAATGCCATGGTGTTGCCAGTATTTCTATGCTGTTGCAATGGCATTTTGGCCCCTGTACACCTAATTGGATTGACCCCTATAAGTAAGCTAATATCACACAGTTCTATATAAAGTGTTTTCTTACCCTATATGGTTTTCCCAAGCCCACAGTCTGGTCCTGTATATTGTTTGTATCTGCTTATAGTCTGTAGCAGGTGCAACCTTCACAGCACTTGGGTTCTTGCAAACAAGTTCAATTTACCCTTGTGGGTGCAGACCAGGGCAATTATTCTACTCCCCTGTGAGCTTTTGCCGTATCACCAATGGCATAGCGGATACATTAGCTATTGAAAATAGCTCCACCTCTATTATGACCCCTCAACTTTTATGCGTTTAGCTCTTCATCTGTAACTGTAGTTATATGTTTTCCTTTGCTTCTGATAGTAAATCCCATATTTTTGTTTAGACTAGAGGAAAAATTCATGCTTTTCCATTGAACAAGTGGGGCTATATTTAATAATACCCCTTTTACACCAGAGCAAAAACCTGGGTTATTGCTGGTTCTACCCGGGTCGCAGCTCAGTGTAAAAGGGTCCCTGAAAAATAACCTGGGTCAAGTGACCCTGCAATCCAACCCAGGTAGCTACCAGGGTTGGACCCAGGATGGACCCAGGTAATGGTGCAGTGTAAACAGCGCAACCCGGGTTATCTGACCTGGATCATGCCTAAAATGAGCGGATTGGTGGTTGTGGAGCAGTCACCTCCCACTTTTTATGACCTCACAGGTTTAGCAGGGCAGACCTGAGCTCAGTGTGAACAGGGCTGACCTGGGAGTAACCCAGATCAAAGGTGCTGTGTAAATGGGTCTGACCTGGGTCTGACCAGGGTTGGAACCATGTCCAAAAACCCAGGTCGGACCTGGGTTTTTGGTGGAAAAGAGGTATAAGTGACAGGTTTTAAAAGCCACCAATTTTTATAATTTTGCTGAAAGCTTTTAAAACAGCAATGGTAATTCTGCATTACCAATGAAAACGGGTCTCTTTGAAAACCTGCCACCTTGGATAGATAGGCTCTGAACCATTTCTAATTACTACAATCTGTCAAAGTTTTTATTTCCTTCACTAAACAAAGGTTTGTCCTATTGATTTAGTGCATGGAGCCACTCCAGAACATGGCAGGGTCCGTATTCTCAACCAGACAGTGTGGTCATACATTTTCATATTATGGCTACAGTACATGAAACTTCACCTGTGATCCTGAAGTGATGTACTCTATTATTATTATTATTATTATTATTATTATTATTATTATTATTATTATTATTATTATTATTATTATCCTTTATTTATATGGCACCACAAAGGTTCCACAGTGCCTTACACAGTACATAAATGAGCACACAAGAAAAACATTTAATAGCAATACAAAACAATGTAGGACAAAGACATGGTTTATAAACATAGCTGCATAACACAAGCAGGAGGACATGAGCAACCAAGTGTTACCGGTAGGTGCCATTGTGGGGAGTTAGGAGTAAATTATACTATAAGTAGGGGGAGGAGAAGCACGTGAGGGACGCGGGCCCTGCTCATGAGAGCTTACATTCTAAAGGGGAGGAGTAGACAGACAGGGTGACACAGATGGGGTAGATAGTGAGGAAGGAGCATTGAGCAGTGGATTAGGATATGTGTTGCAGAATGTGTGTGTTTAAGATGACCTGATGTTATGTCAAAATTAAGTCCTTCATTCATCTACCACTATGACAAAAAATATATTTTGATTATGTGTTATTTACATGAGAGATGTACAAAATAAAGTTGTAGCAAATGCATATATTATGGGACTGTCCTGCTATCCTAATACAGCAGTGACTACTTTAATAGCATTGATTCACCAAAAGATTCTAAAAATCGAAATCAGGCACAACCATATTAAAAATTAACTGAAGATTTATCCTACTTAGCAGCTCCCAAGAGTATTTCTGGAGATACTCAACATTGATCAAAACTAAAAAACCAATAAAGGCACATAGGGAGCGCTTAAATCTAATTATTTAATACATTTAGTTCAACATTTGTATTCTAAATAACACATAAAATTTATACAAGCGTATACATACATATATAGAAATATTTCATGCTTAAAAACTTTTAGCATATCGGCAATCGGAAATTCCAATGACAAAATATTATTCTGCCTATTTAGCTCCGCTAAAGAGGACCACAGTGTGATGATTATTGAAGAGAAATCCAAAAGTAGTAGTCACTTGAAAGCAACAAAAAATGTGGAAACAGGCATAAATCTCAACCTCCTCCATTAGGAAATCAGCTCACCACTGGCGCAGATGACACTCCCCGGACACAGTCACAGAGTGGCAGCGGTAGGTGAGATCCTCAATGCTTCAGGATCTCCATATGTTCGAATAATTTATCCAACAAGATAATGCTGGAACAGCTTCTAACTGAAATTAACAGCAATAGAGGAAGTTCACAGTGTATTACGCTCCTCGTTAGGTGGAATCAGGCTACACACCTTTAGTGGTACTAGACAGCATCTAGTTGGAGCAACACTTGTGAAGCCAAAATCGCGGGGAGGGAGAAAGCCACTCCCTCTGGAACATTAAGCATCCATTTTGTAATCCATAGGGCCTCAATCAGTAGCAGGAGCAGCAGGTATTATTAGAATTCCGGTTTAAGTTACCTTAACGTGTTTATCCATTTTCTCATTACAACGGTTTCATCAGCTACTGGGTACTATGCCATGCTCCAGTGAGTGGGTGCATCTCAAATGCTAGACCCATCCACAAATGGGTGCAGCCATGCCCAACATGCTGTGGTCCCACATGATGTTGCTGTACCTGGGCCCAGAATTTCTCTTGGCAGCCCCTGAGGTGACAGGCAGAACCAGGAGGGCATAGGGCTTAGTGTTGGGGTAGCAAGGCCATGGAGGGAGGGAGGTGGTTGAGAGTGGAGGAACAGGAAAGGCGGGGGAAAGAAGCAGAGGGTTGGAAAGCAGACTGATGAGAGAAAAATGGGGGAACAGCAAGCGGAGGAGACAAGAGTGGGAGGATAGGGATAGATAAAGCAGAGGATTATGTGGGCACTGAATATTGGGGGTGTTTGAAGTAAGAGTGTTCATGCTGTGGACGAGGTAATAAGTGAGATGAAAACTGGAGTGGGGGCTGTGTGATATAGAGACAGTGTGGATTAAACTTGCTAACTGTTCAAAAATATAGACAAAAGAACAGTGCTGCTAATTCATGAGTGCAGCTCCTAAAGTAATATATAAAGAGAAGTATGTGAGTAGTGGGTGCAGGAATTAGTTATTAAATGAATTATTAAAGTGGATAGATGAGACGCAATGGGAAAAGGCAATACAAACCAGATTTTGTGTAGTATGAGGGCAAAAATTACAATGTACCGAGCCGATCCAGTCTGAAGTGTTATGATCAACAAAGATCAATCAACAAGAGCAGCATGCAGATAGGGGAGTACTTGCAATGTCCAAGCAGTGGATGCAGTAAGGAGTTTCCTGGATATTCATAAAGCAGTAGATGGTGAATTTGATAATTCATATAAATATGTTGCTTGTTGTCGTTTAAAAAGTGTTCTGGTTTTGAGGAGGTTTTCCCTCAGTTTTCCTCCAGCTTAACTCCGTCTTAGTTATCAAATTGTAAAAACACTTAGAATCTAACACTTTGAAACTAACATGGACTAATGCAACCTACGTCTATGCAGCCTTACTGAGCACTAATAACTAAAGTTACAAACATGTCTATGGCCCTCATTCAGAGCCGCTCGCCATTTGCGGTCGTTCGTTCTAAAACAAGGGGTGGCTATTCAAATGAACCGTTCGCTCATTGCGGTCTGTTCACGCCTCTAAGTCTGAATGAGCTAGCAAAACTTGCGGTTGTTATTTTGAAAAATACGACCCCTTGCCGCTCGCACCATACGTCATGTCCGCTATTTATTAGATTAATCGAGTACATCGAACAGCGTATGAACTACTCGCTATTCTTGTGGTTGGTTTTTTCAACCGCTATTTTGCGAGCAGTTCAGAGTAAAAAAAAACAAGTGACGTGGTCAATGACGCTGCTTTATTAATTATGCACTCCCTTAAAACGCCCGTTTTGACCTTTAAGCACGCCTGCGTTCTAATTCCACTCCCCCATTTTCAAGCACCTTCCCCTGTTACCACCCACATACGCCTCCTTCTGTCACTCAAAATAGCAGGCATTCGCTATTTAGCGAACACACGATTTTCGGCCGCACTGACTGGTTCGCGCATGCGTATTACAATCCGTACGCATGCGCAGTTGTGCGAACATCGCTCAGTGCGAACTAGCAGCCGCTTACGAGCGGCTCTGAATGAGGGCCTATGTGTGCTCATTGATTGGGACCCCACCCCCAGAGCTCAACACACACTAAATTGGGATGCAATAAATTCTAAGATAAACAATTTGTGAGAAGGGAGTGGACCATTACAGAATCACAATAGATTCCTAACTTCCTTTATAGAAATTGCTCCTAATATAGCAGTAGTGATAATTTACCTAGTATACATTTTTCAAAGCTGTGCTTATGCATTCAAAACAACAGCATCTGATGGGAGCAGTAGTGATAATTTACCTGTAAAATTCAGAGAGAGACAGAAGTCGCATCAGTCGCTGCAGGGTGTGCATATAGCTACTAAGATCTACGGCGTAACTCTGCCTTAGTTATCAAATTGTAATTACACTTATAATCTAACACTTTGAATCTAACATGGACTAATGCAGCCTACAGTACGTCTATGCAGCCTTACTGAGCACTAATGAACACTTTAGGAACATTAGAAGTGAACTGAAGTTCTTATATGGATTCTTTTTTGCAAGCATACTCTAGGTGCTTAATCAGGTGTCTAAATATAAAACATTGCAGCTGTCACTAAAATAGGGGTTTTATGTGCATGCATCTAGCTGTCAATCACCAATATTTGTGCAAAGTATACCTCAGGAGATATAACTGCGTATGGGTCCTGCGTATGGGAAAACCACTCACAAACTGAGATGTTCGCTAACTCGTGGATTAACATACATCTCCGAATCAGGCCTGCGATATAGATATCACACAGGTCTGTTTTAAGGATGGTTCTTGCTTGTTTTCACTGTGCATGATCCTTGGCTGAGTGTTTACAACTATGTGCAACTCAGATCAATACCCATTTGCGTTACTGATTGGCAATGAGATGTTCACACATAGGCTAAGTTTAATGAGGGAGTGTCAAGGCTGCATTGACAGAATTGTGGGCTAAGTTGTGTGAATGCAGAGATCGATCTTTCAGAAGAATCTTTTGCACCAAGGATAGGGCTGGTGCAATTATGGCCAACCTGCATGCAATTCTGCATCGGCCTCTGGAATACTAAGTTAACTATATCATCAGCTACTGTTTTTCCTCAAATCATTTAGCCTTACAAATGTATTAATCTATTGAACTCAGTGGCTGATTATCTTCAACCCTTCCCATCTCATTTTATTTGCAATGACTTTGCTATGCCCCTGTTAAAACCATTGGTGGTAAACCATTTTTTTATGGTTTATTATTAGCTAGCAGTTCTCCTTTGGATGGTGAGGGCCAAACTTTGAACCTTGGATTCATTATGAAAAGCTACAGTATAATAACTTTTTCTGCAACCCACAATCCCTCCAATATTGATGTGTACCACTTAAACCAAAAATATCTATTGCAAGTTTTTTTTCTTGAACCTGGCAGGAAGTTTTAGGAAGTGGGAAACAGTAAGCAGTCATGTGGTTGGAGCAAGTAGAGCAAGTGCTCTAGGCATGCTGTTTCGGTGCTAGGGCATAAGTACTTCCTTAATGTTTATTTTGCACCACCTCCTGTACTCTGAATAGTTACAGCATAACAGGAGGTTGCTTACAAAGCTACTCTGGGCAGTTTAATGCAAGGCTGCAGCAACATGCAGACAATTGTTTAACTCCACACATGCTCACCCTTATACTGACCAATATAGGATATGGGATGAACAAGGAGGTGAGAGGTGCAGAGAGAAAATTTGATTCCCTCAGTTTATCTCGATATATAGATATTGGTAAGGAGGAAGCTGTAGAGAAAGAACAGTCCACAGAAGATGTGAAATACAGTACAATAATCATGGGGGAAAAAGTGATTGAAGGTAAAAGTAAAATAAAGGCCAAGGTGAATAGGATGTAAACTGAGGACAGTGGAGAAAAGGGAGATACTGCATAGTTTCTCGGGATTCCACAGTCAGTCACACAGCATATGACACACTGGCCATTGTTAGCAAGGCTACAAATATAATTGTAATTGTAATTACAGATTTGTAAAAAAAAAAAAAGAGGGTTCCTTGATTCTGGCTGATATTTTCAAACAGAGACTTACCTGTTCAACTTGCTGCCCAGGTTCTGACTTCTTCCACATACCAGCAGAGACCTACTGTAGACTATTGGAGAAGTGTTGCATGTGTTGGCTCTTTGAAAAACACCTGACTTTATGTTTCCTGACCAGAGCATTGAACCTCTTAGCTAATAGTTTGTCTTGACATCTTTCTAGAAACCGCAAAGAGCATTTCTTCTACTTAAATCCCTTGAATGGGCAATCTAGGAAATTGGCTGCTTATCTGATTCCTTTAGTTTCTTATATTCTTTGTGTTTATTCCTGTTGATTGTGATTTGCTCCAGGTGATTGTGCTCCAGACCTACAGTATTTGTGACCCACCGTCACTCCTGTTCTTAATAATTCTATGGTATTTGATAAAGCTATGTCTCTGACTTTTCAAGAATACTTATAATCCTGTACTGCATGCTTCGATCTTTAGCCTGATCCTGGCTTTTGCTTTTGTGGACTGCTAGTCCCCATCAGTTGCCATAAATTGTGATACACTCTGTAGATTTTATTTATTAAGAACTACTGCAACTGTTGGAACCTTTCATTTTGTATTGCTGCTTCTCACAGCTGCCCAGCAGCAATAAGATAGGCTTTGATTTAAACCACCATCTCCATGAATCTCTAAACAGCAGAAAGTAGGCTATTAACCCTTTGTGAAATAACCAACAAATATTATGATAGAGCCTAGAGACATATCTGCTACCCAAGGTACATTAGGTTCTGCAGTACTGTCTGGTGAGCATTCAATGAAACATAGAACCTGCAGTACTAATTGACCAATTGTCTTGTCACAAAAATGTAAACACTTAGAAATGTAGAAATGTATTTTTACGTAAATTTTTGTCAGTTATTTGAAGAAAAGATGTTGATCAGTACATGTAAAACCTCAGATTTTAAGGAATAAAATACACCAAATGACTTGAATCTTATAAGCATTGCTTGGGTAAATAAACTGTTGTGTGAAATTAGTGACAATATTCAATCACTGGATTCTTGTAGATTCTGTATCAGGAAATTGAAATAAAAACATTTCATAAAATAAATAAATCCAATCCAGTAATGAAGATAGTCAAATAAAGAGTGACAATGTAAGTAGAATTTTTCAATCTATTTGTTAAGCTCAGCTGATAATATTATATTGTTATATGTTTGGAACAAGAAAAAAAATAACATCAACATTCACCTTATGTTATGATAGTATATATCAGGTTATATCTGTTTAACATTTATTCATATGTATGCTATCACTAATAATCTTGTAAATTCTTGAGATGTTACAATAAAATATAAAAAAAAAGAATACATTTACAGTGAAGGAAATATTCACAAAAGGATTACACAAGATTATATACAAATCACAGCATGACGCACTAAAAAAGTAAAAATATTAGAAAAAAATGTAAACAGGTGAGCAAGAAGGAAATAATCTAAAACGTAAGTGATAGGCAGGATGATGTGAAGTAGAAAAATGAATTATATTTGACCAAGGACGAGGGTTAGATATGTGCAAAATGTCAAAACTGTTCTATGGCATATTTTCAAATTTTGCTTTTAAATTTCTCAAATTTTTGATTGTAAAATTTAGTCTCAAGTCTCATACCCCAACCGAACCTCTCAGTAAAATGAATTGAAGCTCCACTTTTTACAAAGTATATATATTACATAATAAAATTTACATATATAATAAAGAATGGCTAAATAAAAACACTTCTGATTTTGTAACTGCAACTTTGCACCTCTGCAAAACAGCCTATTACATGCGAAACTCGGTTCATGTGAGATTATGCTACAACTTCACTCGTGTCTAGTCAGAGGGAACACAGGGATAGGGATTAAAGCATAATTTTGAGATTAGACGATGCACAATGGGAGGTGAATGAAAGCAGAGAGATAAACTGCAGCCAGTCATATGTTTCATAGTGTGAGAGAGTAATAGAAGTTGAGTACATGCGCTACAGTAATTTATAAGAAAATGCGAGAGATGGGAACATATTATTAATAATAGGTATTTACACAGTTAAACCCTCACTACACCAAGCAGACTACTGCATAATATAATTGTACTCTTATAAACAGAATTAGGTAACTTATTGTGGTCTAATTTGTTGTATTTGTACTGACTGGCACAAAACTTGATTTATTTGGGGTTCTTGTCATTAGGTGCAAAAGTATAGAATTACACAGGGAATTTACTGTCATAGCAACTAATTCGTTAGCATTATGAGCTAGCTATGGATGGAAATACATAGGCAATTCATTGTGTTAGGAATTGTAGTACTTGTTAAAACAAGCTGACAATAGGAAAAGTTTTTTGCGGCTTCTGAAACCGGGTCATTGCTTGTGGGTTGCCAAGAAATACTTGTAAAAAATGTTCAGTCATTCATATAAAAAGAAAAGGAAATAAATCAGAGGATAAAATGGGGCCTTGGAGATAATTTATGATACGCTTCCTGATTTACAAATACATTTGTGAGAAATATGGCTCCATTGGCAGAGGAGAAGAAATGTAATCAGGACAATGGGTAGGATTTGGTGGGGAGACGGCATTCCGATTACTTTGTTTATGTAAATTATTTACATTTTAGTTAAACATTTAACTCTTTCTTCCAAAATAATACTCGGCGTAGCTTCATATTTTAATTAGTTCAATCATTAAAGTACAGGGTCATGAGGATGGTCATTATTATAAGTGGCAGTTTTGAGCATGTGAAATGTTTTATTACATTTGGCCTGATTTAGAGATAGAGGCTGATATGATCACAGCTGCGATTGAGCATAGACCGCAGCTGTGAAAATATGGGATGCCCACTGCTGCCTCCTCATCTGCGTCTGACGTTGCATACCAGCATAAATATTGGCAATATTGACACACATGACCAGTCATGCAGCTCTTGCTGCAAGTTTGACCTTTCTGAAATACAGCAGCTTTCATGCAGCATATGAGATAGCAGTGGCAAATGTATGCATGCCCATGTAACAGCGTTTAAACGGTAAGACATATCTGTGTTTTCTAACCCCCCCAAATGCTGACTACATGTCCCTTACTTTGCGAAAGGGTTCTCTGTGCATGCACAACAGCAAGACAATCACAACATGTGCGCAGTGTGACTTTGAAGCATGTTCAATAGCATAAAATTGTTTATTGAAATTTGCCATAGCGGAAAAATGGGTACCATTTAAATGTAGCATGAGGTTCGGACTTTGATAGCTTTGAGCTGGTAATAAATTATTTGTGCTGAGTGGGCAAGCCAATGTGCTGCTCTGTATTGCTAAGAATCACCCCTAACAATTTGCCTTCAACACATCTTTGTCTCTTTTCACTTATACCTCTTTTCCATCAAAATTCTGGGTTTGACCCAGAGTTGGAACAGAGTTCCTATCCGGATCAGACCCGGAGTTTAGCCAGCGCCGACTCAGGATATTCACGAGTCGGCGCCGCTCACACCGCAGTCGGGTCTGCATAGACCCGACTTTCCCGCCTTGAAAGTGGACGCTTGGAGATGACGTCATCTCCAAGCGCCACTGAAGCTGAACCAATCGGCCGGCTTGCAGTGCACTCCAGGTCATCGTGACCCGGAGTGCACTGTTCTCACAGCAGGGTTTCACGGGCTAAGCCCATGTTCAACCCTGCTATTTACCTGGGTTGGATTGCCGGGTCACTCGACCCGGCGATCCAACCCTCTCCCCTTTTACACCAGGAAGCTGCCCGGGTTAACCCTGCAATAACTCGGGTTTTAGCTCCAGTGTAAAAGGGGTATAATTTTGCTTGGTAAACATAAATCTTGGTTTCTGGGCTGCTTTGTAAAATTATCAACCTACTTGACTAAGAACAACTTTACCCATGTGCATGTGCAATCTGAGGCTCCTAGTGTGCCCAACTTGCTCTTTTTTCAGCAGAAATATAGCCATTAGACTTGGCTACTGACCAAGCATTTCTGTGTACTGTAGTTCTATATGTAAGTGACCAAATTAGTCACAGATTGCTCTTGTGTTGGATTCAATCATGCTTATGGATGGACACTGTAGTTGGTCAATATTAAATACATAAGAAATTCCTGGAAATTGGAAGCAGGGAGTACATGGTGGACTTTTTTTAGTAATATTGCTGCATGATTGAATGGGGAAATTTTTAATAGAGAAAACCAACCTTGTTTTGCCTATATATTAAAAAAAATCCTTCTGTAAAATTATTTAGAAATTTGTACTTCTGCATACTCAGACCTTATTATAGTCCAACCATAATGTGATAAAGGTGAAGAAACTGAGAAAATTGTGTTTTGGCACTGTATGATAAATTAATAAAGGTTGGGCTAAATAGTGATGGAGAACAATGTAATGGAGTAAAAGCAAATAGCACATAGTGTTTGATAAGAGTGAGTTGAAGGAGTGGAAAAAGGGGTCGCAATGTGTTTGCAGTTGTGGTAAATTAGTCAGAATAGGTATGCATTTTATTTGAGCATAGTATTATATGGAGTGACTCCAGGGGTACATTGACAAAGGAGTGTTATCATTGAGCTTCTGGTGTTGAGACACAGTGTGAGAAGGTGATGACAGCAAGGTCAGTGGAGGGCAGCAATAAACAGCATGGAGGTAATTGGGCACATGACATTTAGTTACACTAAATGACATAAGTCAGACATAAAGTACAGTATGTATAGTGTTTAGAATGACAAGTTTTGGGGCAGGGAGCACATCATGTTGCAGCATGGTATGACTGACAGGCACAAAGGATATATAGGGCCTCATGTACACCATTTTAATGCATTGATTTTGCAGTAGAGTACAGTACATTGTTGGTTCATCCAGCATACATTGAAGGTTCTGCCTGCTTTCCACTCTCAGCATATACCTCCACAAACTTGATGTACACCTAGATGTGCCAAGACGAGGAATAATCTCATGAGAAATACTATGCAAAGAAATCCCATCAAAACCTCCTACCACTTTACTACAGCTTTTTTCCATATATACACTTTCAATGTTTCACCTAAGATAAAGCTGTTTAATGACTTACATTAAACCAAAAAATAAAGCAGCCATGAGGCCTGTTTTTTTACTATAGTTATTATGTTAAACACGTGTGTGTGTTTTAAAGCATTGATCAGTGTGCCCCCAACATGGTGTGGCCATGTCCTTGTAACTGACTCCCCCTTCATCATCTTTGGATGCACAATGTGAGGCGTAGGTTCAGGAATGGGATCGTGTTGGACACAATGTCACAGAGGTACAGGAGCTGTATGCACAATATAACAGAGGAGTAGGTAGCACATGTTGGGGTACAGTTTGCCAGAGGGGTAGGTGGTACATGGTGTTGCAGCACCGTTTGATAGAAGGGCAGGTTCCAGAAATGCATGGTATGAGAAAGTTTAAAAACAGGGTCAACTGATGTTGGGGCACAGTATGACAGATGGGCAGGAGAACAGGGCATATTACGTTGGCACACAATGTAACAGAGTGGGACCTGAGTTGTATGGTGTTGGGGAAAATTTCACTAATAGGATAGCTGTAATCCATAGATTAAACAGAGATGTCTTAACAGCGACATAATGGTCTAGAGATCCCTCTACTGTATGTAGACTGGTAATGGATTACCATAATAAAGATACAGTCACATTTTCAGCCATCCCATTACTGGATCAGTGTGGAAATCTTTCCTTTAGGATAATGGAACATTAACTATCTTCACAGAAAAAATGCTGGTCTATTACATACATGGATATGTAAGTTTGGTAGCTATTTTACAAATAACATTGGTGCGGGATACTGCAGACACAAATTAGACATTATGATATTTTTCTCTTTGGCTCTATATTAATGATCGTTATGCAATTTGGCTTTTCTGGATCCCCAAAAGTTTATCTAAATTGCCAATATGGTACCTTGTGAGTGATTGCTACCGCATGATTTATTGTATGTTTCTTAATAATATAATTGTATAGGATATTGATAAATATTACATCTATACAGTATATTACATTTATGTTGTCTCAAATGCTCAGTGTGGTTTTTTATACTCTTTTGGGTCACATGATTATATTGGAGATTCATTTGTTTATTATCTATGGATGTTTGTTGATTTTGAAGGGTTTTTTGAAGAGATATAAACACACACTCCAGAGGATACTGAGGCTTATTGCTGTTTTTTCTGAGTGATCAACTATGTTGACTTGGTCACATTTTTATTATTTAAATAGCACCTGATTAGATGTATACTTAAGAGGGAAATCCCTTCAATTGCTATAATGAATGTGCCAGAAACCACAATCCATTTACCATTGCATTATGTTGGGGCACAATGTAACAGAGATGTAGGTAGCACATGCTATTGAGGCACTGTTTGACATAGAGACAGGAAGAGCATAGTGTTAAGCACATTATGACAGAAAGACATACTGTAAGTAGGAGGTGCATATTTTTATACACAGTGTGACAGAAGGGCAGGAGCAGAAGTTGTATGTTGTTGGGGTACAATGTACCAGAGTTTTAGTTGGCACATACTGTTGTGGCACCATTTAATAGAGGTTTAGGTGGCACATGCTATTTTAAAACACAATATTAAAGAATGAAGGTAGGTGCATGGGGCTGGACACTGTGAGACAAAGGGTAAGGAGGTGCATAACACTGAGGTACATAGTGACAGAGGGGCAGGAGGTTAATGGTGTTGAGTACTAAATGAGAGAGGGGCATGAGGTGAAAAGTGTTGGGACACAGTGTGACAAATAAGGAGGTTCATGGTGAGGGGCACAATAAAAATAATATGCAGGTGGCACATGTGGTTGTGGTTCAGTATGACAGATGGGCAGGAGGTGCATGGAATTTGGCTACAATTTAACAAAGGTGTAGGTGTAACATGGAATGTTAGAGGGATTGAAGGTACATAATGCTGGACATGGCATGAGGTGCATGGTGGGTATGAGGTGTATTGTGTTTGGCCACACTGTGACAAAGGTGCATTGTGCTAGGGCACAATGTGACAGAGCAGTAGATGGTACATGCTGTTTGGTGAATAGTATGACAGAGGGGCAGTAGAATAATGGTGTTAGGCACAGTTTCAAAGAGAGGCAGCAGTAGGACATGCATGATGTTGGGGCACAGTGTGACAGTGGGGCAGGAATAAAAGCTGCATGGGGTTGAGGTACAATGTAAAGCAGATGTAGTTGTCTCATGCTGTTGGAGTACAATGTATCAGAGGTGTAGGTGGCACATACTGTTTTTTGGGCACAGCATGAAAGATGGAAATAAGGTGCATGGTGTAGGACACAGTATGACAGAGAGGCAGGAAATGCATGGTGTTGAGGTATAGTGCAACATTGGAGAAGGTGCATCATGTGCAAGATGTTGAGGCACAGTATGACAGAGAGGCATGATTTTGTAGGTGGATGGTTCTGAGACATGACAGAAGACAGACAAATTATAGGTGCATACTGTAGTTTTGGGGCACAATATGACAAAGAAGCAGGAACAGTAAACACATCGTGTATGATAGTGGGGCATGAACTTGAGTTGCACTGTGTTAGGCACAGTGTGACAGAGGGGTCGGAGCAGGAGATGTAGAGTGTTGGAGCACAGTATGAGGAAGGATCAGGAGGTGCATGTGTTTGAGTCACCACTGACTGCAGCCTCTACAATCAGCAACACGGACACCGGCAGTGCACACAGACACTCCAGTGCCACCACAAATAGTGGCTGCTCGATGTCAGCACAACGGACAGCTGCTGATCACTGTATCTCTATCAGCACCAGGGACATCGGCAGTGCACACAGACATTCCAGCTCCGCGGAAAACAACCGCAAAGCACACAATCAGTTCAGCGTCCGCTCACAGTTCCTCTGTCAGCACCACGGACAGCGGACGCTCGGTGTCTCTCTCAGCACCACGAACAGCGTCCGCAACAGTCTCTATATCAGCACCACGGACAGCGGTTACTCAGTCTCTCTATCAGCACCACGGACAGCGGTTGCTCAGTCTATCAGCACCACGGACAGCGGCCGCTCAGAATTTCTCTATCAGCACCACGGACAGCGAGCAGCGGAAGAACACTCCCCAAAGACTGAGTGACGTCCGCTCCGCCCAATGAGTACCCTCCGGAACGCCCTCTCCCGTGTGGTGACAGCGTGAGGGGCGGGTGCCATCGTGGATGAATCTCTGCCCTGGGGGAGGAGCCGGACACAGTGCGGTTATAGAGCGGCGGTGGCAGAGGTTGCTGTCCCCAGTCCCCGGCAGTTGCAGCAGCAGCAAGCGGAGCAAGGGCTCCAGGTTACTTCGTTGTATATCCGGCTCCCTGTCTCCGTACAGTATCCGCGGTGGAGCTTCTCTATGAGTGGCCGGCTCCAGGGCAGCACACAAACCAGGATCGCTCTCGCTTCCGCGGCTTCTTCTCCCTGCACCGTCACTGGACTGTATCCCTCGCTCTGTTCTCCCGGGATGGAGAAGTATCTGCCGCAGCTGCTGGCGGAGAAGGACGCACTGGATCCTTCATTTACCCACGCTCTCAGGATGGTGACTGAAGGTGAGGGACAGCAGGGGGCATCTGCAGGATCATACAGAGGGGCACAAGCGTTAGGGTCTGGAGTGCATTCCTCCATGCGTCTCTAACATATACATAGTCCAGGGTCCTTTACAAAAATAAATATAAATATATATATATATATATATATATATATATATATATACACATCTGCTTGGACCGGGGGCATCTGCAACATAAATACATGGTGTTTCCAGCATTTACACAGACCAGGGACCGCTACAAAATACATGAACCAGCAGCACCTGCAACATAAACACACGGGGTCTGTGACATCAGCCTGGACTAGGGGCTACTACAACATCTATAGTGCACAACATCAACACAGATCAGGGGCCCCTTCAGTAAATATAAATTGGGTCTCTAACATCTACAAAGACCAGGGACCTTGCAGCTAACATACATGGAAGTTTATAATATCTAATAGGGGCCACTACAAAATATAGACATGAGGTTGCTAACATCTGCATGGTCCAACAGCCACTACAGAATATAAATATGCGGTCTCCAACATCTGCATGGTTCAAGGGCCATAGTAACATATAGGCATGGAGTCACCAACATCTCCATGGACCAAGGGCCGCTAAAACATAGACATGGCTCTCTAAAATTTGTATGGCCCAGGGCCACTACAAAATATATTCATGGGGCTACAACATTTGCATGAACATGGGGCCACTACAACATATGCACATGGGGGTCCCCGACATCTACATGGATGAAGGGATACCACAAAATATAGACCGCATCTGATGTCTGCAGACCATATTCCCCTTAGGCTCCTAAAGCCAAGATCATATATCCCTGAGGTCCTTAGTGTCCTGGTGTATAGGGAACTGATGCACAAGGTCCTTGACTTCTTCAAACAATATTGTATATACCACTGTGGTCCCTAGACCAGTATTTTAGGAGCATATGTACTTAAGTTCATTGCTTAGCATATATAAATTCCCATTCTTTACAAGGTAGCACAATAAATATTCTCAAGGTTACTGGGTTTGGAATATTGGGATCCCCTTATTAGCAAACATCTGTGCATGGTGGCTCTTGAAGCAGGTCCTCACATCTTGTCCTGTAGCAGAAGCTATGCAACTTTGCCTTGCTTTCTGCCTGACATTTATTCCCTCCTGTATTCATGCGTACAGTAGAAATAAAACTGTCAACATATGTGCCGCATATAATATATACTGTAGCTGTGTAAAATGATTCATTGAATTTGCTATGAGTATATGAGTATTTTATAGCTATTTTGTTAGAGGCCAGGTAAATACTATTCAATTGTTATAATTAGTTAAAAGGCATTTTAAGTATCCATTGACACTGTTTTTTTGTTTGTTTTTTTGTTCTAGCCTCATAGGGTGTTGTATTAGGTTTGTTAGCCTCTGTTGACATCATTAGTATGTGATTTAAATGCAGAAAATTAGCTAAAGGCTTTTTTAAGCAAAAACAGGATAGGTGTGAACCAGGAGACTTGAATGTCAATGTCAGATCATTACATCATGTTTCTGTGTCATTTGCTGTGCGTGGAAGTCCTGTAGATGGCTGTATCTGATCTTTGCAGTCTTCAGCATGTACTCCCTGTTCGATGGGGAATATTTAATTTCTCATTAGTGTATCTCGATGTGGAAGAGTAATCAGTGAATATCAGGTTTCCTCTCTGTTTCATGGTTTTAATAGAGAACTGATGTGAGTTAGCACTGTTAAATCCCCCAAAGTGTTTTTGGAGTACAATTTCAAGGATCAGGCAGCATTTAAAATAATATTATGCCATCATGGTCTTAAATGTAAATTGGTAATATGGATGTGAAGCAGTTTTCTTTCATTTGAATGTGTTAATGATGAATTTGTGCCCTAAAAAAATGTATCTTGTGTATTTTATCTACTATGTATATATATTTCTACTGTCCATTTTTTTTTGTCTTTCTCTGCTTACTCTATACCATCTTGGCTTGGAGTAGCAGAATCATGAAGCTTATATATATATATATATATATATATATATATATATATATCTGTACAAAATGTATATATCGTGGTCAGTGTAATCATTAAAAAAAAATCTACACATGCAAAACCTCATTCTTGGGTCCTGTCTTGATTATGAATATGATGGATGAGCACAGTTTCCAGTGTGGTGTTGAGCAGCCTTTCTGCGGATTATTACCTTGTCATTTTGCAAGCTCAATCTTATTAATATTGTCCACTTTTGATGGCTTAATTAACTGACCAATCCGTTCTATTGCTTGAAGTAAACAGTATCCTCAGATGGCACCATCAAATTGCCCTTCAAAGTCAGCATGGATGTATGTAGTCTTTCAATACCTATTGATATGCATATACTTTCATAACATGTGATATGAGCTGGTTTCATTTAACCTAGTTGGCTCCTTAACACATTTTATGAATTAAAAATTATACTATGGGTAGGTTTATCCATAAATGGTTATTGCAGTAAGTTGACTTAGAGCTGTGTCTGCATTAAACTTTGTTTGATCCATTTGCTGACTAATAAACATTTATGCATTGTTGCACTACCTTTTGTGAAGTGTTTTTTTTATCTTTATTTTGTCTATTTAATAACAAAATTATATGTATTGCAGATACCTTCACCAGTAGCCGAGAGCAGATTTCAATATCATTACTGAGACATTTAGTATTTAGAATTCACTGTATGCCCCCCAGATCTGCAAAAATGAGTTTTCTACTTACCTGGGATGTTCATTCCTTCTCTCCTATCATTTGTGATGCTGCGTTTCAGAAGTGACTGTGCTCATCAGTTTGTATTGACAGCCACAATTCTTCAGTATTTCTTCCATCTTTTAATAATACGGCCTCTAGCATGTACTATGGCAATTACCTTTTTTGTGACAAATATATGTCTGATGTTACTAGTATTTGTAGATGGTTTATAGCCACGCAGATGAAGCTATTATAGCTATGCAAATGGCTTGCCTCTTGTCAGTCAAAAGTAATAACTATATATATTGTTTCTTCTGCTGCATTTTGGCTGTGTTCTTGGCAAGTCACACCCTCTATATGAGATGCTTAGTCCTAGCTTCCAAATGTGCCATGTTGTATTTCCTTTCTGTCTGCCTTGTATCTCCCCTGACATCCTCATCAAGACCAGTTTATCACAAGTTTGGAAAGGCTAAATTGGAATTTGTTGCATAATTCACACAGCCTCGCTCTCTTTCCCCTGCACAGGGAATTGGGGTTTGCAGTCTTCTGATATTATTCTATAACACAAGAACTTGCTGTACTAAACACATTAGAAAATAAATACATTGATGCATTGGGGAAGTGTATTTATTGAGTCATTAGCAGATGGAAAGATGCAAAATACAGTACAGATATTATAATATACATATGTATACATTGAAGTATATATCTTTGTATATATAAAGGAAAGAGGGTGCTGCACTCAAATCTCAAATATATGCATCTTCTAGGGTGCTCATGAGGGGCTATTGCTCTAGTATACAGGTCAGACCCAAAATATATACATAAATTCTATGTGGAAATGATGGCATTCTCCAGACTAATATTGTAAAGAAAAACCAGTGCATTTAATGTCCATCAGAATACAAACCAAAAATATACATATACATGCCACCAACATTTCGGTCCCACCCAGGACCTTTACAAGTACAACACACCACAAGTGCATGAAGAAAAGTACTGAATATATATATATATATATATATATATATATATGTGTGTGTGTGTATATATATATATATATATATATATATATATATATATAAAATTTAGGGGTGAGCGGGTTCGGTTCTACTCGGTTCCGTTCGGATTTAAAAAACGAATCTTATTGGCTATCCAATACTCATGATAGCTGATAGCCAATAAGATTCAGTTTTTAAATCCGAATGGAACCGAGTAGAACCAAATCCGCTCACCCCTAATATATATATACATATGATGAGATGTGTGTGAATATATGTATATTTATATATCCATATATATATATAAATATATATATATATATATATATACACTGTTATATATTTTGTACTTTCACTGTCACCCACTGTAAACCACTGTAAAGTTTGATTATATAATACTTCCAGATTTAGTAATGACATAATTTTGTACTATGGGAGAACTTACTGTTCATTTTTTACATTCTTCAAAGCTACATCTATCATTAAGTATGAAACCAGAGCTTTGAAAACTGTAATGCCATACAAAAACCTCTTGAATTTAAATAACTTTAGTTTCTTGTGTACTATAGTCTGTCCCCTAGCATTTTCTGAATCTATTCATGCATTTACTCATTTTTTCTTTTTATTCTACATTGCTGTGTTCTAATCTCGGATCTCGACTTCAACTGGACTTATTTCTCATAGAATAACAAATGCACCAAGAACATGGTCACAGTGCTGACCCTTAGCCGCAAGTCTTCCTCACTCTGCTGCACAGCCCAAATCCTCCATCCCTGGAGATTTTATATGAAATAATACAGCAATATCTGTGAACAACACTTCAGACAAGCTGGATGTTTAAGCTGTTTTATGCTATTTTTCAAAATGTTTTCCTCTTGGAAAATGCTAATTTGCAAAGCAGTTGAAGAGACATTTGCAACTCTTGTTTTCTGCATCTCCATCATCCATAAAGTTGTGTCCTTACAATGCATTAGAATATGATTAATAATGATCTTTTGTTTCCTTATTTCAAAAAGAGACCAGTTAAAGATTCACTAAAACTATATATATTTTTTTAATTTATAACTACTTAAGGTGAAGCAGATAGCCTTGCTTGGTGGAAGATTGGTAGTAAACATTTAAATAATGGAAAAATAAGTAAATTATATTATAGCTTTACAATGAGTTGGGTAATTGGATGTCGGCATTCGGGATCCTGCTGGTCAAAATCCTGACGCCAGCAACCTGACAGGGTTAGAATACTGACATTTTGTTGGTCGGTATCCTAACCTCCCCCTCTCCCAACCTTAACTCTAAACCTAATGCTCCCTCCCCTGTGCCACACCCTAAACCTAACCCTCTCCCTTTAGTGCCTAACCACTAGCCCTCCCTCTAGTGCCTAACTCTAACCCCTAACCCTCCCCCCAACTTCACTACTTACCTTCGGGATTCTGGCAGTCAGGATGCCGGTGCCAGGATTCTGACAAATGTTGGGATTCTGGCATTGCCATTCTGACCGCCAGAATCCCAGCAGTTGGGATATTGACCATCAGAATCCCAGAATACCGGATATTGACTGCATCCCCTTTACAATACTAGCAGTAGTTAGCACAGGGAGTATACATATTGCTATCAAAGCATCAGATCAATAGCTGGCTAGAGATTTAAGTTTCCACCCTGACAGAGCATGGGCTCACAGTTTAGGTCTCTTTAATTCCATGGAAAACCTATTACCGAATGCTTACTTGTAGTATGAATTATTTCCTTATAGAAAGTTGGTAAGAAAAAGTTTCCACATGAGTTTTTTGCTGTGATTCCTGTAATTGAAGTAAGAAATGTGACTTTTGATTACCTAGATATGTATTTGTTAGATATGGCAGTTGGCATGAATAACCTTTACTTTTGGGTTCCTAGTTTTCACAATACAATACTTACTGTGGCTGTTGCTACAGTTCCTTACTCAGCTAATTACACAAGGTTTTGTTAATGTTATCGATAAATGCTGAAAACTTTTATTAGGTGGCTGTATTGGTAGTGAAGTAGCACTTTATTTTTATTTGAAAAATAATTCTGATTGTTGGTATATATAAGGTACTAAAAATGTTTTTGTTGATTCATGTTCCATGCCAGAGGTGCACAAACTGATGACCGAGACCGTATGTATAATTCCAGGCTTTTTTGAAGTCCATCAGTTGTTTTATGTGTTATAGTCTGCATCCTGTTGGGAACCACCAGTTTTGGTATCTTTTGTACAATGACTCAATGACTCTGGCGTTTCCAGCTTAAAAAAACAGTACAGAAATGTTCACCTTCTTACTACAGTACATGTAAATATTTGCAAAGTGAAAAGTACACAATATGACCAGTTAAATTATTCATACTCCTGACATGGGTGTGGTGAAAAATGTCAATATTCAGAATAACGACACCATGATGTTCATATGGTTTGAATGTAAAAATTTGGAGGTTATGTCAATATGTGACATGTTGACATTGTGCAATGCAACAGTCAGCATGTTGACTTAGTGTTTTTACAGTATTTAAATCCTAACTTTAATAATACCCTAAACCTCAACCCAGTCTAATCATAAACTTAGCCTAACCCAAACCCAAAACCTATCCTTAAACCTAACACTGATTTGTACTATTGACATTGTGACTGTCAACCTTTACATGTCGATATGATGACCATGTCGACATTATGTCTATATTGACACTGTGAATGTAAACATACTACATACTTCCACATAGTGCATATTGGTTCATTGAGACTGCTAGGGTTGTTGGGCCTTATGATCCAGTAACACAGCAGCGTTTGTCTGGGATCATAGAGTTATTTAAGTGTAGAAAGAGAACACACGTCATTGCTATCTATGTCAATTGCAAAAAGTTGTGTAACCGATCAGCAGGCAATGTGTTTGGATAATATGTTAAGAGTACCCTTTGTTGAACAGAGTTGATATGTAGAATGGATAATAGGTGTATATTTTGGTGAAAGAACAGCTCTGGGGGTTACTTAGCCAGCCTGTAAACAGCAAGAAATCCTTTGCATACCCTAACAGTAAACATCTATGTCATGGACTTAGGGCCTGATTCATTAAGGATTGCAAATGCAACAGTGCTCGCAGTTGACCAATTGTTGCGTACTGCGCATGCGTATGCATTGCAGTGCGCATGTGTGATGGAACCACTGTGATCATGGAGACCACGTAGACCCATCGCAGAGTGATTGACAGGCAGTGAGCATTTGGGGGTGGTGACGGGGGGAGGGGGTGGTCAGAAAAATGCAGGCATGCCTGACCATTTGAATGCCGTTGCATTAGCGTGCATAAATTAGCCATTGTGATTGCATACGCAGCTTGAGTACTCACTACATGCAACGAAGACGGCAATTTCTAAGTAAGGTCAGGGCTGCTGTGATTCTTCATGAGGGGACGATGGTACTCAATGTTACAGTACCAATGTTTATGAATGTTTGCAAATTATTACGGATGTGAGATAGCGGTAGTGGGCGGCAATGGGCGTCTCTATGCTGCCAGTGCGACAGTACTGCGATTGCAATCATTAACATATTTTCACAGCAGACCTGTGTGTGATTACGGAGCTGCGATCGCAATAGCAATCCTTAATGAATCAGGCCCTCAGTGTGCAACGTTATTGATCCATAGGGTTCTTATATTTCAGCAGTCACATTCCCAGAAAAAATATATCTATGATAAGGAAAAGTTGATGTTAAATTAATTTATGTTTTGAATAAAGGGCCTGATTCAGACCCGGATGCTCTTTCAGAGTGCTCGCTCTCAATCAGTGCCCACCCTCTCTTTATTTAGAGCAGCCTCCTGGCCGCTCGTATAGCTGTGGGTGACCACCCACAGCTATAGCGAGCGGCCAAAAAGATGGTCGCAATGGTCAAGACCATCGTGACCATCGGGCTTGCGACGAGACCCTTGTGGTAGTGTCTCATCTGTCACAAGCCCTGGAGTGTTTTTGGCTCTATCAGAGCCAAAAGCACTCCCACTGACATCATTTGTGATGTCAGTGGGGCTCGCCCCAGACGGTAGGCGTTCCCATGGGAATGCCTCCGTCTGGGCAGCAACGCCCCCGGCATGCCCACCAAAGGGGGCGTGCTGTCACTCAACATCGACAGCACGCCCCCTTTGTAGCGAGACCCATAGCGACGGCTTGCCCGTCGCTATGCGGGTCTCACGCATGCGCACGACTGAGCTGGCTCCCTCGTGCGCATGCGCACTTGGCCAACATCGACCCGCTTGCGAGCACTCAGCGCTCGCGAGCGGGTTTGAATCAGGCCCAGAGTTTCTGCATTTTTAACCTAGAAGTCACATGATATCAACAATAAAAGCAATAACTTGACTTTGGCAACTCAACTTAGATAAGTCACTTAGTTGGTATATTATCCACATATAGAGAGTCCATGAAATGATGAAAAATTGAATATAAAACACTTTTTAATGACACCGATTTTAAAGGGTCATATTCATGAAAGGGAAAAAAAGACCTTTTGACTGCATGAATGGGAGCTTTCACCAGTGATTGGGATTATTTTTGTTTTGCACAATTTGTCAAAGGAGTTATTGCTGGCAGCATCGTCATGACTACTGATAATGCCGCTGCCAACATAATATGCAGTATTTTGCAAATATTTTTTCCACTATTGCCATCTCAAGATGGTAAAAATAGTACAAAAACATAGAACAAAGCAATTTCAAAATCTATTTTTAAACTGTGTATATTTTTTTTCAAATGAATAGAACTGTAAGCAGCAGCCAAGCTGACTGACACATTCTTACAGATATGGAAACTGGTTCAGCAAAGCGGGAAGTCAATTATAGCCGATTCAGGTATTCATTGCCAGGGCAATAAATATTTCTTTGGTAAATTACAATGCATTTTTTTTAATTGCTGTAGTAAGTTACAGTAAATAAATCTTGCTCATCAATCATGAACATAATAAATATGCCCTTTCTTTTTTATTAAAAAGAAAATCCTGGACATCTAACACTTTCTATTAATATCTGTATGATTCAGGTTACTTGTCCACCCTCTTGTCTTTCAGTTGTTTACCTACATAATTGATGTTACTGTTCTCACTTTTTGAATTGACAGTGATACAGGATGTGGTATACCATTGCAGATTCATTGTAACATAATTCAAACACAGTAACTCTAGTCTCTAGCCTTTATCCACTTTCTCTTTTCTGATGCATGGTACAGCTTTTCATCCAGTATAAAAGCTCTTTCAGTCTGTTCAACAGTGGAGACACTGTTAATCCATTAAAGTACAGTCTGCTTATTTTCCATGAGCGGCTGTTGAAATAAAGTTTCTATTTACAGTTATATATTATCTATGATACTGGTTATTTGAGTTGTAGTGATGTCAAATAACTTGATGTTTCTGCTGTTGTTTTGTAGCTGTGCTTGTTTTGTTGACTGTTTAGATTATTAAGTTAGAAAGAAGAGCAAAAGAGCTTGTCTTAAACTGCAAAACAGACTCTTGAAGCATTTGGATGCTATCTATTTGGTAAACCATGTCTGGATGTGTCTCGTCTTCATATTGTAAATACACTAATTATCTGGAGTTTGTTTTACTAATCTGGGAAATTATAAATATAGGATTGATAGGGAACCTTTATTTATGACCAGCTTTGATTCTTGGAAACTAAAAACACTTCAACAAATGATTTGAATAATTGTAACTGGAATTGTAGTGGACAAGTACAATTGTTAATTTTACAACCCTGTAAAACACTTTTTTACTCATGCTTCAGGCTGCATATTCTCTGCAGAGATAATACTCCATTCAGACAGGAATGTAGTTTTTATCCTTTGTGTTCTACTGTGGAATACTAAAGAGGGAGATTCAATTAGTAAGTTTCCATTGACATGCTAGTACAACGTGGGGTCTCCAGCAAATAAACTAAATTATCTTTGTTTGCACCCCATAGAGTAAAAATGAGCAAGGTTTTCCTCCCGTAATTACCCACAATGTGTGCATCAGCGCATTGTGCAACCTATACTTAATTGAAACGCACCCTACAGAAACTATGGTTTATAATGAGCAATTAAAATGTAAACAATGGTTGGAAAATACAAGCATATACAGTAGTAAAGTGTACAATACCATTATCCAAAACAGTATTGTCTTCTTGCGTTGGCTAAATGAGATAAATAAAAGAGAGACTTATTCTATGGTTTCTCATAAAGTAACTATCTTAAGTTATTCACTGACTAATTTACTTACATGCTATCCTACTTTATAAACTTTTGGACAACATTTATTTTTTTATGCACACCTGAAACAGATATGTACTCAAGGTAATCAGAATATTTTTAATTGTGCTGTTTTTAATTAGAAATAAGTTAGGATTATCTAGAAAATGTCTTCTATAATGTTGTAGTGTAAATGAACACAAATAATGCAAAAGCTTATCAGGCAAAACATATCAATTGACTTAAATGGAAGGACCTCTTTAAAAATGAATATGAAGAATGTACATTACTCTACTAAGTAAAATATCTGATACATATAATTATTTTCAAACTAATTGTGAAGTATTTTAAATCTATTAGAGAAAGCAGACATTATATCGCAGGGTGGGGGTGTTCTGTCATGAGCCATGTGACTGGTTTTCCTGTTAATAGAATTGCCCTTTACAAGTTTCAGATGTTTTTGATTTTACAACTTGTCATAAGCTATATGCAATATTTTGTATTTTGAGATATTTTAAATTTACATTAGACAGTAATGATTGTTTGTGAACTTCAGAAAGCATACCAGCCCACAACGTTAAATAATTTACAGGTAATCAGTTCTGTTAGCTAAACACTCCATACATGGTACAGTCTAGGGAGACCTTACTGCACCAAAAACTTTATCATAACATGTTCAGCAATTTCTTTTTATACTTTAAAATGTTTATATGTAGAGATTATTAAAGCAGCAATCCCACACAGGTTTTCCTTTTTCCTTTGCATAGCAAGTTAAGTACCTTTTTATAAGCATTTTTTTTAGCTGTCCTCCTACAGAATCACCCCAAGGGACAGCATGTTATGTGTTAAGGGATATAGGAAAAAGTGGTGGATTTTACTCTGCACACAGCAGCACTCAGAGGGGCATTCAAAAGTATCTCTGCTCATCCCATAATGTGCCATATGATTGTGGTTGCCATGCTAATTCCATTACATTGCGTAGAATTATACAGTAAATGATTAATATCAGCTTGAATAACAAAACCAAATAAAAATAGTAAATGTATAGGTTCTTTTCACAGCCTGTATCAGTGTATTATGTTACTGAGTATTAGGCACGGAAGCCAGTTATAAAAGTGAGGACCTCACTTTATATTATATTGTGAGCACAAAATTGTATTTGGATAGTCATCCTTATACTGAATTGTATGCATCAATTTGACAGTACTGCCCCTGCCCATATGCCTGGTTTTATAGCTGTTACACAATCAGTATGCACTTTCACCTTTCCAATACTAGGTGCAAGAGGTGAGTCTGAAAACAGATGGCTCTCTCCATATGCATAAAACTAGAGATGAGCAGTTTGGTTTTACTGAAAACCAAACACATCCGAACTTTGGGTTCAGACTTGAACAGAGGGCCTGATTCAGAGCCGCTCGTAAGCGGCCGCTCGTTCGCTCCGAGCGATGTTCGCACATCTGCGCATGCATATGGGTCGTAATGTGCACGCGCCAACCAGTCATTGCGGTCGGAAATCGAGCGCTCGCAAAATAGCGAGTGCCTGCTAATTTGAGTGACAGGATGAGGCGTTTGTGGGTGGTAACAGGGGAAGGTGCTTGAAAACGGGGAGTGGTGATCCGAACGCAGGCTTGCCAAAAGGTCAAAACGGGCGTTTTAAGAGTGTGCATAATTAACAAAGCAGCGTCATCGACCACGTCACTTGGTTGTTTCTTAGCCTGAACTGTTCGCATGATTGTGGTAGGAAAATCCTACCACAAGCACTGCGAGCAGTTCAGATGCCTTTCGATGTACTCGATTAATCAAATAAATAGTGGAGATGACGTAGGATGCGTTCAGCCAGGGGGCGTCTTTACAAAATAGCGAGCGCATATTTCGTTTGCTCGCTCAGACATAGAGGCGTCAACAGACCACAAAGAGCGAGCGCTCAATTTAAATAGCCGGCCCCTTTTTCTGAACGAGCGAGCGCAAATAGCGTCTGGCTCTGAATCAGGCCCAGAGTCCCAGCTCGGATCACTTTTGGTGTTCTTAGTAGAACTGGGTCCCAGCTCAAGTCTACCCATCAGTTTGGATCTCTGATTTACAAACCAGATCTGGGGCTTTGGATTACATTTAAACTGGTCCGAATGACATGATTTTAATTATTTTTCTTAATCAATTTTAAAGAAATTCAAAACCAAAAAAAGAACCAAAACACTCGAGGAAGGTTTTACCCAAATCCAAATCAAAACACGGCTGTCCATGCCCATTTCTACTTAAACATAATTCTCCACCTACATATCCACACTAAATTTAGCCTATGTGTGAATACCCTGTTACCACTTGGTTTTATCCATTCAACTGCAATTGTAAATGTAACTGAGATGTGCAGTACTTTGATTCACCCATAAATGCATCTGCTTTCTTCTGGAACATGTTCAGATCAAGAACTCAAAAGATTCATCCTCAAAGCAGACTTGTATTCAGCTCTGCATCATTCCCCTAATCTGTACATAGAGCCACCAATCCACCTGCTCATTGGCCAGACTAAACTTTTGTACTATTGCAGTCAGTACCACCAAGTTGGCCCACAAATCTTGAGCATTTCTGTAAAGCTAGTTTTCACATGATGTCCCAAAAGAGCATCTGCACTATGTATTTTTGCAGCATGTTAATGACACTTAGGGCCAAATGTAATAGGGTGAGAGTTTAGAAAAGGTGAAAGTTTAGCAGTAAACTCTCACACTTGTTAAACTCAGCCAATCTATTTGAGTCTGAGAACATGGAAACTCCCATGTTTTTAGACCCCAAAAATCTCACGATATAAACTCTCATACAGATGTTTTCCCATTTTGAAGATAAAACTCGACCAATGCTAAACTCTCACATTTTCAAAACTCTCACCTTATTACATTTGGCCCTTAGGGCCTGATTCAGACCCGCTCACTATCTGCATATGCTTGCTGGATGCATATACAAATTTGTCAAAGTGATGCCACTTTAAGCGAACGCTCGCCAAGGCATACGCATGCCCACCATGTCCCAGCGAGCGGCCACTTTGTCTGAGAGTACACCCAATCGCACAGGCAGAGCCGCCCACCAGCACACGTCATCTCCAGGAAGTGTATTAAAACATTGGTACATCAAGCACCATCGGATGCTAACGCAGTGCTTGCGGTTACTTTACCCTACTGCAAGCATTGCGAGGAAATCAGTGTAAAAAAAGGCAAGTGACATGTACTATGACGCTGCCTGTTAATTATGCATGCCTCTAAAATGGCTTTGAAACACTCAGGCACACCTGCGTTCGCATCTCCAACCCCCTGTTATTAGTGTCCTGTTCCTGTTACCAACCATAAACGGCCTCTCCTGTCACTCATTACCCTGGGCTGCCTTTGCTGGGAGAGTGAGAGGGTTGCGATCACAATGTGTAGTTCGCGCACGCGCAGAATAAAGCATGTGCATGTGCGTATGATGAACATTGGGCCGCTTGCAAACGCACAGCGCGAGCGAGCAGCTCTGAATCAGGCCCTTAGTCTTTAACCTCTTGGGGGACTGGCATAGAGAAGGGTTCATACAGATCTACAGTGGAAATTAAGATTAAGATTGCACAATATATTTTGGCCTCAAGCTTTTTATATATATATATATATATATATATATATATATATACACATATATATATATATATATATATATATATCACTGAAGCCAGCACTCCACAAAAAACAAAAGATACTTGCCCAGGTGCCATCCAAGGTAGGGAAGACCTGATGTGTAGAAACGAATGAAACAGCGGCACTGACGGGACTTGGTAAAAAAGACTCAGGTACACAAACGGTGTGTTGGATTCAAAGTTTCAGTCGGTGAGGACTTTTATCAAGAACGTTCTTGATAAAACTCACCGACTGAAACGTCGAATCCAACACACCGTTTGTGTACCTGAGTCTTTTTTACCAAGTCCAGTCAGTGCCGCTGTTTCATTCATATATATATATATATATATATATATATATATATATATTTCAGAGGTTTTTGTTATTTGTTGCTAGTACAATACTAAGTTGCATATTTAACAATGTAATTTTGTGGGAAATCCCCCAAAACAGCTGTTTTGAGGGGATTCCTGCAAAAAAAATAACCATTCCCAGGATGTAGCAAGGGGTGACTCCTAATTTGTTCACAAAAGCATCCCATAGGTTTGTATTGGGGTTGCTAAATTGTCAAATTTACCATCTTTAGATGGCATTAGCCCATAGTATATGAGCTTCTGCATTGCATTAGCCTGCCTTTATTGGCACTTGTGTAGCCCAACAACTGTGCAATCAGCTTTCCAGGTCCAAACACTGAAGCTCATTAGGGAAGGTCTGGTGAAAATATTAATTTTCATTTTGCAATTTTGGGTGAGATTATGTTATTGCAACCACATTAGCCGAGTGAGATCTTTTAGCAATGGAGAATTTGACTGGTTGTTTATCATATCTGGTGCTTATGGGGGTGATGAAGACAATAATTTCTTGCTTGTAAGCCTACTGCTACATACACAAACAATCTCATACATAGCAGGTCCCTTATAGTATATTCAGTGGCGTAACTAGGGTCTTTGGAGCCCAGGGCAAGATGAAAAATGGAACCCCCCCACAACTTTTTGCGCATGGCAAAGGCGCACCAAAGAGTGGGCGTGGTCAGGTGCCACAATGGGCGTGGCCACTGATAATGGGGGCATGTCAACATGACACACCAGCATTTCTTGTAACTGTGGGAATATTCCTTTCGTTTCCATATGCACCTTAATGCCCCATTAGCAATGCCCCCAGTAGCTGTGCCCCTTATGCAATGCCGCCAGTAGCAGTGCCACTTATGCAGTGCCCCCTGTATAAATGCACTCAGTAGCAGTGCCACTTATGCAATGCCCCCTATAGCAGTGCCCTCAGTAGTAGTTCCCCAAATAGTATCCCATATGCAATGCCTCCATTAGTGCCCTTTATACATTGCACCCAGTAGTGCCCCTTATACAGTGTCCCCAGTAGTGCCCATTATAGAGTTCCCCAGTAGTGCCCCTTATGCTGTACCTCCATTAGTACCCCTAGTAGTGCCCCTTATACAGTGCCCCAGTAGTGCCCATTATACAGTGCCTCCAATAGTGCCCATTATACAGTGCCCCAGTAGTGCCCATTATATAGAGCCTCCAGTATTGCCCCTTATACAGTGCCCCAGTAGTGCCCATTATACAGTGCCCCCACTAGTGCCCATTGCACAGTGCCCCAGGCAGTGCACATTATATAGTGCCTCCATTAGTGCCCCCAATAGTGATCAATGGCCATTATACAGTGCTCACAGTAGTGCCCCGTACACATAAAACACACACAAACACAACACAGACACATATAATTTACTTACCAGAATCCCAGCTCCTGCGTCGCTGCTGTCCGCTCATCCAGTCCCGCTCGGTAATATGGGAGACACTTGAGCTTTCAATCCCATTATTTGTGCTATTATCCTCTTTTTATTTTGCGTCTCTCCCTCTACCCACTGTGGGAGCGAAAGGCGGAGCTCATGAGTGAGCTCCTGCCTGGCTCCAGCAGTTGGTTCAGCAGCTAATAAGAGTCTGTCTGACTCTTATTAGCTGCAGTGCTAAAGCAAACACACCACCACCTGCATGATTGTTTTAGTGTATAGTGCCACGGACTGCACTGCCCTGGACTGTGGCCAGCGGTTGGTGGTGCCCTCCAAGCCGTCGTGTTTGACGGCGCCCAGGGCATGTTCCCCGCTCGACCCTTCCACGTTATACCACTGAGTACATTTGCTCACACCTAACCCGAATGCCTTTAAGTTGCTAGTCAAGTTATACAGAAGATTTTGGTCTGCTAATTGGCATTCAACTTAAGGTTGATGTCCATAAGGAACACATTGAGATCTTGCAAAGTCTGGGGTTTCATCATTAACCACCAATGTAATGACAACACTGTCAGAACTGTGCACTTTTATAATGTAAGTGCTCACTGAAGACAGTGAATGATATGTGCCATCAAAGGAGTGGCATTGATTTGGTGAATAAATCATATGTAAAGCTCCCTTTGAGACCACAGTCTAAATAGGAGATTTTGTAGCTGTTCAAGTGTTTTTGTAAGTAATTATTATACATTAATCTGGATGCAGTATATTTTAAATGGTATGGTCTTTTATATCATAAGTACTAATATAAAATACAGTAATTAATGAAATTATAATTCTGTAGTAATATCATTGCAGCTCTTTATTTATTGTTAATCTTAACCTTATAAATATAGAATTTTGAATATTCAAATTTGGCTTGGAACCCAGTAGGCGGTCTGTGCTCACTTGTCTGCAGTTTTCTCATGTTGTTAATTAACTTTAATGTCACTTCAGATACTTGTGATATGTTAATTGAGGACAATTAGTAATCCATTCTTCACTTTATTTTCTCTTCGTAAACTTTTCCCCCTATCTGGCCTACAGATCTAATGATCTCCATGCCCCATTAGGTGCTTAATGTTAAGCTCCCTAATGTGCATTTGAGATTTAGACAAGTAGGATTATATTGGTTATTTTAGAGAATTGTGCTGTACATTCTTTTGCTGCTAGTATGCACAGCAGTATGCATGATCTAGTATAAGAAGCACTAGAGAAGTCAAAAGCTGCTTCTCTTGTTGAAGAGATCTGACATTGCAATCATTCCTTTATAATTGTCTTGGCAGGAAGCGAGAACACTTTACATAAAATGAATGTCACTGCAAATCTTAAGATGTTTGACTAACAAGATGCTCAAGACTTTCACAGAAGAATTTAGTAAATCATTGCATTAAGAAGATTAGTGTTGTATGAAGCCCCCAAAATTCACCATAACTTGGGCGAAATTCATTATTAGTGGAAAATGTGTTGTTTTATGGTGATTTGTTTCTGTTTCCTCAAAATCACTGAATCAAAGCTTTGATTTCCCTCTTCCTTTTCCTATCAGCCATCACATACTGCTGTTGGAACAACAAGGAGCACACCAAACATCAGAGATTGGGTGGCGGGGTGGTATTTAAATACTGGAATATAGAGCCTATAGCATATTTTGATGCTGTCTTTTTTTTTAGCCCATTTTTGTTTTTCTTTCTATATTTTGTTTCAATTATAGTTACTTTTTGTTTCCAATTTATTTTCTTTCAATAATAATGAGGTGGAGGCTGAATTCTATCCACTCTGGCCTCCGACCAGATGTTTCCGAAGTCGTGACCACTTTTTGGCAAAACATGAGCATCACTCATGTTTTGCATGCATTTACAGTATAGGAACTTCTTTTGCCAATGCCTTCCCCCATAGTTGATCTATGACTGTATGATTTGGACTACCAGTATAACTTGCATTGAAGACAGTACTACTACTGCATGAATGTTTGTGATCACTGTAGATCATTAAATCAAACTGGTGTGGTATGTTGTAAATCTTCTAAGAGATAGGTGCAGAAAATATCATGCAGCTGAACAATTTATTGGATGCCATTTTGCCCCTTCATTTTCATGCTGTCTTGTATTTTTGATCAAACTCTCTTCCACCACCTGGGTCATTTACTGTTGACAGGCTTGATGCACTGATGCCATTACCTGCTACCTGCATTGAAGGAACTGAAGTCCTCAGCATTAGGACATTAGGATCAGGGAAGCACCGATTTCACCTAAACTCATTGTTAGGGGTAAATTTACTAAGATTTGAATCTGATTGAGGTTTTTTTTAACTCAATTTGCGTCGCCAAAAATCAGGTGATTTTCCCATTTTTAAGCTCTCAAATTTACTAAGAAGTGAGTTTAGCTAAAAGTGAGTTGGTCGATGGTGAAGCAGATCAAGATTTCTCCACCGAGTAGCAAGTTTAGATGAGATTACTCACCCAAGATTGCAGTGTCTTCGCTCTGCAAAACTGTCCCGTGCAAGCAGCCTGCACATATTAGTGAGATATGTGAAGGCTGCTTTTGTGTTGTACCTGTAAAAAATGGGTTAAATGTAAAAAAAATTACGTAGGGTACCACCCCCAAATACACAATCAGCCCCAGACTGCTCTGCCAGTCCTGGTTCCTAAAATAACAGGGAACAAAATGAGTAGGGTTCAACCCATAATTTAGGAACCAGCACCTGGCTGCAGGGCCAGTGCTGGTTTTAAATCTATGGGGAAAAATGTGTAGGGGTCCCCCTATATTTAAATCCAGCACCAGACCTAAACCAACCAGGGTGTAATGCCACAGCCAGGAAACTCTATCACCGGGTCTCTATTGCTGAAGCATCAACACCCCAAGCCAGTTAGCCCAAGCCAGGGATCTCAGGGGAGGTGGGGACCCCCCTAAGAAGGGGACCCCCTCTTCTGAAACTCCAGGTTTAGACTGGAGCCCAGGACTCTTCCCCGCACCCCTGGAGTGGTGGGTATGGGGGTAGTAATGGGGCAAATAGTTAAAAACTATTGTTTTTTTTACAGTAGAGCTAAAGGTGCCAGCATGCCTGCCCTTTGGCACTTGTGGAACTACAAATGCCAGCAGGCAGCCAGCACCCGTACCTCCACTGTAAAATAAACAGTTAAAAAAACACAGTACTCTCACACCATCTAAAGTACAACTTTATTATGTATAAAAGAAACCAGCGCTTTAAAAAAACATTGAATACCATAATAGGTAGATATAGAGAAGCGGATGTATAAAATATTAAAAAAATCACATTTATTACAAATACATTGATCAATTAAATAAAATCTCTCACAGGAGCATAGATATAGGTCTTTCAATTAATTCAGCTGCTACGGGGATCCCTAATGGAATATTGGTTGGAATACGGATATATCCTGGTGGGACTTCAATGAAAAGTTAGTATGGATTCAAGCACAGCAAATATTTACCAAATGGAAGTCTCTTAAGATGGCAGTCCAATTAGCAGATCACTGCAACGGCAAGTATAGATCAATAAATTCACTTGTAGCTGTATCCTCAGTCCAATAGAAAATGAAGTAAATCCAAATTGCGTTGGTATTGTATTCAAGGTCCACTAGATCCAACAATATAGGAGACACCCCAAAGTCAATGCAGCATCAGAGGAATACGTAGGATACTGAAGATACAGCTACAAGTGGATTTATTGATCTATACTTGCTGTTGCAGTAATCTGCTAATTGGACTGCCATCCTAAGTGACTTCCACTTGGTAAATATTTGCTGTGCTTGAATCCATTTAACTTTTCATTGAAGTCCCACCAGGATATATCAGTATTCCAACTAATATTCCATTAGGGATCCCCCTAGCAGCTGAATGAATTGAAAGACCTATATATTTCCTCCTTCAAGAGATTTCATGTAATTGATCAATGTGTTTGTAATAAATGTGATTTTTTTTTATATTTTATACATCCGGTTCTCTATATCTACCTATTCAATGGTTTTTTAAAGTGCTGGTTTGTTAAAGTACTTGGAGGCTGACTACCTCTGACTAGCTGCTAATTGACAGCGCACTTAGTACTTTTCTCCTACAACTTTATTACATTCACCTACCTCACTCACACATACTTACCTGCTGCCAGCTGATCTGTCCACTTCTCCCATGTAGAATCCATGGGTGCACCTGTAAAAAAGATCCCATGCTCACCTCTGTCCTTGCGCTGCTCTTCGTAGCATGTACTTGGCATAATAACAAACCGAGTGACCCGATCCAAGGTGGACAGGTGCAAGTATATGTTGTGACATATACTTGCACTTTGCGAAATGACAGATGATCACTATCATCTGTATTTCCACGTGCTGCTAGCCAATCAGTGGCCACTTTACATGCAGCACCCGCTCATTGGCCGGTTACACGTAGGTGCCAGCCAATGAGCAGGCACTACATGTACAGAGGCCGCTGATTGGCTAGCAGCCCATGTGAAATACAGATGTGTGTGTACTGTGTTTTTTTTTTTTTTTACTATTTATTTTACAGTGGGGGTACTGGTGCCGGCTACCTGCTGGCACTTGTAGTTCCACAAGTGCCAAAGGGCAGGTATGCTGGCACCTGTAGTTCTACTGTAAAATACAATAGTTTTGAACTATTTGCCCCATTATTACCCCTGTACCCACTGCTCCAAGGGTGCAGGGAAGAGCCACAGGCTTCAGTCTAAGCCTGGGGTTTCAGGAGAGGGGGGACCCCTTCTTGGGGGCGATTGCAATGCGAATGCAAACATTTACATGTCACCGCATTGCGTGCGTATAAGCAGAAAAGCGATCCATGAAACAGGCCCTTGGTCAACTCATCAAACAGACACAACAGTTTACAAATGATTCCTATTTGGCATTGTCTGGGATAAAATACATTTCCCATGAATTGTGTATGTAGCATATCTTACAATAGCTATTGCTTTGATCATGAAGTCTTTCAAGCTTTGTCATTTTCTAAATACTTCTTAGCAGAAGATCACATAGGAGCTGCTTTTCTGGCAGTTGTTCACTCTGTCTAGCCTGAGAAGAGCATTTCTAGCACCATTCAAAGTTTAAATGAGAATCTTCCAAGACATTGTTATTCATGAGTGAACAGTAGGCATTTGCCCCAGTTGCATGGGAGCAGTAATTTTAAAATAATTGCATGAGACTTGTGGTCCAGACAAAGTTAAATTGAAAAGCTTCAGTTGATGGAGAAATAACAGCCATGACATTGTCTTAAATTGTGTTATCCATTTCACTTAACTTATAATAAATTATTTTCCCCTTCAATTCTCCATGGCAGCCATAACAATGTATTGCTCACATCTGAGTTAAGTGGAGACAGATTAACAAAAGGCCCCATGGATTTCACATAAAGCAGGTCCACCTCTTGTTATTCCTGTATCTAAGCATTGGTAGATCAGGTAGTGGATTTTTTTTTTCTGTAGTGTATGGGATTACCTTCATTTTGGTCCCAGCAATGCACCATATGATGCTGCAAGCTGAGGACAGTACCATCTACTTGGGGTCCACCAGTCTGCTGCCACCTGGAGTAGATGTTGTTGTAAATTACAAAACAATGCACCATTGTACAGAATATTGATTACAGACAACTGTTAAAAGTTCTGGATTATATAGAATATTGGTAGTTATCTGAAGCTATGGGCATCATTTGCAAGTTACTGCTAAGATTGAGTTCCTTTGAACTCCTAAAAGAAACTCTTAAACTTTTTACCAAGTTATCAGTAATATAAGAAACCTCATATGCGACCAGCACTTGAGAGCCACTAGTGCTGGTACGACTATAACCTATAAAAGTGCCAGATAGTTTGTTCAACTTTTGATGTAGTGTTGTTTTTTCTCATGCATGGACGCATATTTATTCTACTACATTGGTGCAAAACTGCTAGGGTTATCTATTACAATAGGCTTTGCTAGCTACTTTTATGTTGTATGCTGGTATTCACACCTAGGTTTTCAGATTCCTTTAAATAACACATATGGTAATAATAGGTAGGGATTGCCATTGTAGGTTAAACATTGATGGTGTTATTGGTGCTTAGCATCAATGGCATGACCCCATGACAGCAAATCATTGATGGTTTCACCCATCAATGAACATCCCTTTAGTGCTGCACATGGGTAGCATGCCAATCAGGGAAGGGGCAGGATTAGATGTACATTGGTAGGTGGGGCTAAAGGCCTGATTCAGACCCATTTGTGTGTCTTAATTATGCACGCCCCTGAAACGACATTCAGACGCACAGACATGCCTGCGTTCACACCACCACATCCCCGTTTCCATCGACCAACCTCTGTCACCACCCACAAATGGCCCGTCCTGTCATTCATTCAAGTGGAGCTTCTATGTACAGTGTGCGATCGCTTCACGATCGTATGGACTAGTTTGCGCACATGCACTGTGTCTTATACACATGCACAGATTGCAAACATCAGCAGGCTACGTGCAAATGCAACCTAGTGAATGGGTTTGAATCAGGCCCTAAGCTCCATGCCTCCTGGGCCAGTTAAGAAAAAAAAACATCAATAGCAAAACCATCAACCACACATTCAAATTGAGATTTGGAAGCATCTTACACTTGCTAATCATAGTGCTTATAGCAGTGGTCTCCAACCCGTAGCTCATGAGCTACCGGTATCTCGCGGCAGTAATTTGGGTAGCTCTCCTAGCTGCAGTACTGCTGAGTCAACTAGGAGGAAGTGACCTCTGACAAAGCCATGGGTGGAGCGACGGGGAAGCACGTCAGGTGATTGCCATTGGGCAACACAATACATGACAGACACCATCTGGACATCACAGGAGTCGACTGCATTTGGGGCGATTGACTCCTGCCCAGCCCTGCCGAAAAATCACACAGCAGCCCTGCCTATATCTTTTGCTACTCTACTGTACTTACCTCGTTGGAGCTGGTAATTAAAAGTGAAATGTGCAACAATATCACTGTGTATTAATTAAATGCATTGTTGTTTTCTATTGTCATTTTCATTGAGTGATATTTAATTTTTCGGTTATCAGCCAGATTTTTTTTTTCAAAAATGTTAGTAACTCTTCAGGAGGTTTCATTTTTTTTGAGTAGCTCACACCTCAATTAAGGTTGGTGACCACTGTCTTGGAAAGTCAGGATGGGAAAAGAAAGGAGCAGGCAAAGAGCAACATAGTAGTGTTCAAAGGAGCTCTTTCTCTTGATGGTGCTAGAAAACTGTTGCAAATCACAAATATTGATCAGCATAGATCTTTGTTATAATATTGTTATAATATTGATCAGCATAGATTTTTGCAGTGTAAGGCTGGGTACACACCTAAAGATTTTCTGTCCAACCATCCAACTAGATGATTGGTTGGAATGAAAATCTGGCAAGATATGAAAGCAAATGACAATCAGCAATTTGCTCCCAAATGCCACAAAAAAATGGACAAAAACTGTTGTTTGAACAAATTATTTAGATCAAACATTTAACAAACTTGTCTGAACAACCATTTTCATCTGTTTTCTGGTATTTATGAGCAAATTGCTGATCATAATTTACTCCCATACATTACCAGATTTTCATTCCAACCAATCAACTAGTTGGATGATTGCACAGAAAATCTTTAGGTGTGTACCCAACCTAAGTAAAGATTAAAAAAAGAACACAGATAAAAATAATCAAATATATATTATGGCTTTTAAAGACCAGCACTCAGAACCTTGTTGCCCCAATTTCAAGGGAACAAATAATGTTGTGCGGTTGCACAACCAGGACTAGACTATGATGGACTGAGCTGATGATGTTGAAACAGACAATCGCACATTGTGGGGTCTCTGCTATAATGCCACACAGCCCTTATTGCTTCAGGATGGGCCTGAATCCCCTAGGGAAATGGAGCACACAATAAACTGTGCATGGGTTTTGGAAAGAGACATAATGATTTATGCATAGCACCCGTATGTTTTTAAATAGAAATATATCATTTAATGTTTAGATGTGTCCCAGTAATAGGAGTCATATGAATTAGTCAATGGTGTATTTCTGAGTACTGTGCTTTTATTTTAAGAAGATTTGGATAAACTAAAATTCATTGGAAGACTAATATATTTATATACGAGTTGGATGTAAGAATTAACATAAAAGATGGGTTTGACACCATAACTTTTTCATATTAGTTTGACATACAGTATATCTTGCAACATCATGCTGCCTGCGGACCTTGCATCACCAAGCCCCTGTGGTTTCCTGCTTATCGCCATCCCATTGTACACTGTGAGACCATGGGGCATATTCAATTGTCCATGAGGTTTTAACTGCAAAACTGTCATGCAACAGGATTAAGATACTCCTCTCCTTAAATACTTTGCTGATTTCAGCATTCTGGTGATTTGTTGGCTACTACATGTAATCCACCTTTCTAAACAAGGCACAGTCAAACAAGAGATGATTATTGTTAGCAAAAAAGATGATCTGACCATCGTCTTAAGCACTTTCTGTTTTAATAAAAGATGAGAGTAGGAGTAAAGTATTACTATGCTTCCAAGGATGGATAATCTTAGAAACCATTAGTACAATAGATGAAAAGAAATTCTGAAGTCTCTAAGAAGTGGGATATCATTGACCCTGAGAGATCCTAGCCTTGGATTAAGCTTTTTTAGAACACTTGATATACAGCTTTAGGAATAGGAGCTGCTTTCTTTCTGTATCAGAATTGTGTATGGTCACAATAGTCTTTAGATGAGTTTATTTTCAAAAGAACCTCTTCTAAAACTTTACCCCTTGGGTGTTTAAATTGTCAAGTTGCCTGTAGGGTTTCATTATACCAGGAATTTTGTGAAATCTAAGGAAATATTTAGAATTGTTACAAGGCTTGTATAGCTGAATTCATTTATCCACTGTTACAGCTATGCTGATAACTACATTTAGCCTTTAAAAAGGAAAAAAAAAGATTTTTGGAAAAAATAATTCAGATATAACAAAAATCAAACAATTTTAGGCTGTTCTGTACTCCCGTAGGTATATATATTGTTGGGATTATTGTATATTAAAGATCAAATATATTTTATCATGCATACAGTATTTGTATAGTTTATAATATTAAACAATTTAATCGTAAATGGTAATGTTATTTTAAGTTTTATATGTTTAAGTATTAAACTCTGTAATGTGAGTTTTTGTATAACTTTTTTATTTTAAATTATAATTAAAGTTTAAATAGGGCATTACAAAATATCACAAATACCTTTCTTGAATCCTTCCAAAAGTTCTCTTTTTTAATAATTCTTTTTCTTTTTCCCAACACTATAAAAAAAACAAACATTAACATGAAACTTCGGACTAGTGATTCCAAAGTCGGTTTGTGTATCAAACCTCCCAACAAATGAGCAGTGCAAAGGTCATAAATATTAGGTAGTACTTAAGCACAAGCCCAATATCTTAAAAACATATTCAAGCCAACAGAACCATTTAATCATTGGAGAGGAAGTTTAGGTAGAATTGGCACAATCAGCTTTCTCGATCATGTAGCTTTTTTGAATTTTGGATTTGACAGTTGATATAGAGTTGCTGAACCTTGCTTTCATAGCAGGGGTACACCTGCTTGGTAATGTGACCTAGCACATGTCATGTGGTGGATTGACATCTGGATATGGTTGCATTAGTGCTGCCTCTGGGATCAAATCAAGATGAAGACCCAAACTTGGGTAATGATACATTGTTTTCCACCAAAAATGTTTGACACCAGGGCAGTCCCAAAAGGTGTGTGCTATGTCAACAATCAGCCACAGTTGCATCAATAAAACTTGGTCATTTTAGTACAAATCCTATGTTGCTTTCCTGATGCAGGATACATTGTATGGACACAATAAGCATTCGAGAGTGGATTATATACCTCTACATCCTGAACGCCATATGGAATATTATCCATCATTTGCTCTCTTCTAATGTCAGATTGAGATCTGATTCCCATTTAATTGGAATAGGACATTTCTCAAGATTTTGCTCAAAGTGTGGGAGGGAAACCAGTGCCGCACCTGGGGAAATTTGTAAAAAATCTTTATGTGGAAGATGGTAACTGACTTCAAATTGGAAGAATGACATAAGATAATTTTCCAAGAAAATATCACAAATAATGTCTACAGTATACCACAATTATCTAAAAAATGTGGACACATCAGAGGTCCTGTAGTTCAATGCAATAAGCAAAACCCCAGAAAAGTGTCGCCAAATAGTGTTGCCAAAATAAGCCTATGGGAATACCAGATAACTATATTCTTTTCAAGATGTTGGTTCAGAATTTTTTTCTTAAACCAGGGAATATTTTGTGGAAAATTCAGAGGAAATGCCCTGAAATTCCAATAAGCCTTCTAATGTTTTCAATGGCATATTTTGCACTAAGGATAGAACTGGTGCAGGTGCACATTGATGATAAATGGTATCAGATGAAATGTACATATAGGTGGGTTTGGCATCAGAGATGAGTACAACTCTGCAAACAGGTGAATATCTGCTTTTACTTCTATGCAAAGAATGAGGAAGCAAGTTTTCCATTAGAATGTAAGCTCTGACGAGCATGGCCCTCTACCCTCCTGAGCTTCTCCTTCTGCTTAAATCTACTCCCTACTGCCCACTAGGGCACCTAAAACTTATACTATGTTGCTTATTTGAGTGTTATGATTTCCAATGCAGCATTGTATATGAACTTTGTCCTTGTCCTGCATTATATTGTGCTATACGCCACTGTTTTCTTGTTTACTTATTTGTTTATGTACTTTGTAAGGCACTGCGGAATACTTGTGTTACCATATAAATTAAGGATAATAATACAAATTATTGCTGACATGCATTCAACTCTGCATCAGCGAGTGAGCATCTTAGCTTATTATTCATGTCTACTAGTCATGTGATTTTAACTGTATTGGAGGTACAGTAGGTATATTTGACTGTGGATTTAATAGGCATGTTGTACTTACAGATAATTTTGTTTATTTTCTCTTCTGTTAGGGGATAAGGTAAAATTGGTGTAATCAAAAAGTAAATGGTTTGTTCAAGCATCGCTTTGTGAATGAGATGCATTTTAATGGGAAATGTCACATGAAAAGTTGCTCAGTGCTACCAAGTTGCACGGTGCTCACGCGTTCTATGTAACACGACTTGTAGCGCACAGAGGATAGATGTATGTGGACACATCTGTATGTTCATGCCATTATACCAATATTGTAATATCCACATCCAATGTTTCAGCATGCATCCAGTGAGATATTTAGTCTATCCACCATATCAGTTAATTAGATTGCGAGGGCAGCCAATTACACATTATAGGTACGGGAGATAATTTCTTACCAGTTTGAATTTACCCCTCCTGCAAATAGCAGCTGCCCCTTTACTCACAATGGTAGTCACTATATACTACAGTAGACCTAGCTAAACATTATGGAGACCTGTCTGGGTTGGCTAAGCAAAAAGCTCCAGAAAGTTGTAATGTACATTTTGCCCTGATAATGGCATCAGGAACATTCTGGTTTGGGGCAGAGGGGAAGACATGTGGGGTTGTTGTTCAGTAGAAAGTCCTAAAGGTGGAGCCAAAAGTCTTCTTAAAGTAACCAACCAAAAAATATTCCGACTGTTCCAGAATTCACTTTTTTAAAGTAACAATTATTCAGCAATACTGAGCACATTCTACATTTTTAGTTTTCATGGCAAAACAAGTAACCAATCAGATTTTATTTAACATTTAAGTTGCATATTCTAGACGATAATAGCTAGAATCTGATTGGTTGCTATAGGCAACAACTCCACTTCTAAAAACTCTGATTTAAATATACAGTACCCCATAGAATTAAATAAACAAGTTAAAAAAGAACAGTAACTCTTAACTTACTGTACTCTTACAAGGACCGTGGTTAATGTCTAGTATCTGTTTCAATAGGAAGATCTCTTAACAAATCACTGACCTTAATTCCAGAAAGACTGGATAGCTGCAATTACTACAACTTTGTTAGTCACCTGGTACAAAAGCCATTTCCAAATTGACTCTTAACCATTTGTTTTCCTTTATATTTTTAAATATAAATATCAGTTTACTGTACTTCTATTTTGTGCACCTCCTCAGCTAGCTGCAATATCAGGACACATCCAGGGGCACCAAGAGGAAGGGAGGAGCGAGTACAAATTACCTCGGGCCCGGGATTGCTGGAGGGGCCTGTCGGGGGCCCGGGTCTGGCACCGCTCCCCCTCCCTCTTACGTCACAGCAGCCCAGCACATGCTGCCGTGTGCTGGGCTGCACCAGGAGATTGCTCCTGGCTGCTAAAGCAGCAGCCATAGCAGTCTCCTATGCTTATGGGGGGAGAGATCGCGCCCCCAATTGGCCGTGCGCTAGGATGAGGGGCACAAAACGCCACTCCCCAGCATGCAGCGTCACAAAAATGAATTTTTTCTCTTTTTTTAAAAAGGGGGTGGCCGTGACTCCCACAATTAGACCCCTGTCACCTGGGCCCGGTGCGGCTGTTGGTGGCCCTGGAGACACCAACTGGATAGTTAGCTTCTGTTATCAGTATGATATTGAATTACCATTATTGGACACTCAGGGCCTGATTCAGAGCCGCTCGCAAAAAGCGAGTGCTCGTTCTGAATCAGGGCAGCATATTTGTTTTAAATAACCCGGCCCGGCCTCCTAACCGCTCGCAAAGCTGTGGGTGACTACCCACAGCTTTAGCGAGTGGCCAGGTGATGGTCGCGGCCATCGCGACCATCGGGCTTGCGACGAGACCCTTGTGGTAGCCAGAAGCTTGCTATTGACATCACTCGTGATGTCAGTAGGGCCGCCCACAAATGGCAGGCGTACCTTCAGGAATGCCTCCATTTGTCCAGCCACCCCCCCCAACCCGCCTACAAAACAGGGTGAGCTGTCGATCAACATCAACAGCCGCCCTGTTTTTAGTGAGCCCCGGAGCAAGAGAATTTCTCTCTTACTCCGGGGCTTGTGCACGCGAATTTCGCACGCTGCGCGTGCGCAATGCCCCGACAATGGCCAACTTGCGAGCGCATAGCGCTTGCGAGCGGGTCTGAATCAGGCCCTCAGTGATTCATTTGAACGTTTGTGGATACAAGTGTTGCCTGTAAACTTCTTGCCCATGCATGGGCTATAGTGAATTACATTGAGGCCATATGGGACAGTGATCCAGTGTGGAATTAAGAGCCATATAAATGTAAAACATTGGTCACAAGCTGTCTTATTTTGATTTTTAATTTTTTTCTTATTTATGCATAATATGTTTTATTATCATTATTTTTTATTTCTTGTTAATATATGTGTTTTGTCAACTTTTTATGATCCCCACTCCCAGGAGTTTATATATGTGAAAGTTGATTTTGATGTTGTGATTTTTATGGTAATAAATTATTATTAGTACCCTTGTGTTATTGTCTTTAAGCACTGCCCTTTTTGTGTACATGTACATATGTGCTTGGTGTTTGGGCATTTACATTGTACATTGTGGTTTTCTCTTGATATTGAATAGTAGCAATATTAAAAGTTTACTTTGGTGATTTTTATTTTAGTTTTACTCTCTACAATTCTGGTTTAAGCTTAAAAATCCCAGGCTGGTTATTATGTGACAAGCTGTCTAAGTGAGGAGTGTCCGTGTGGGCCTAATACAGGTAGCAGTCTTCCCTATTTTATCATGGGGCTACCTGAACAAATGTATTCACTGATATCTGTTATCTATATTTTTGTTAATTAAATAAGTTGAACTATTTTGTAATTTCTAGACCATGTTCTACTAAATTGAATGACAAGTATGTGTATATATATATATATATATATATATATATACAATGTGTATATATATGTGTGTATATATATATATATATGTGTGTGTATATGTATATATATATATATATATATATATATATTTATATATATAGAGGCTGCCTTGTTTGTCTACCTGAGTAGACAATGTTTTGGTGACAGATTTGTGGACTTGCTGTGCAGAAAACAAGTGATGTAACCAGAATCTCAATGTCTTGTTGAGCAGTATCAATACCAGCAGGACTCAGATGTAGAAGGAGTTTCAGCTGTTATTATATAGAGTGGGGAGATAACACTTTATTCTTTCCCAGATCTACATTAGAATGTCACACTAGCACTGAACAGTGTATTTTACCCTTACTTACCGATTCTCACAGAATGTCCGGATGACTTTTCTGGATGCCTGGACAAGTAGACAAATCTGTCGGCACATTGATCCCACCCACTGCCTCCTACTTCCTGGGCAGAATTATGATGTGATTAGCACTGAATTATAGAAAATACATGGACTCCGCTTTTCAGTGGTAGGAATCAAAGCTTTGCATAGCGGAGGGGGGAGAGGGACATTCTAATGAGATTATGAACCCCACCCCCAAGACCTCTCTCATATCTGCAACTTCGAGCTGGCTGTACCCTCCCAGAGCCGACAACTAAAGCCGACAACTATGATGTTACCCTCATAATTCATAAAAAAATGCAATATTAAAGTGTATTGGTATTTTAAAGCTCATCAATTAATGCAGCAGTATGTTCATTGTATGCATAAAGCAATACTTAGTTTAAGGCTGTCTTCACGTATGCTGCTTCTGTGTGTGAGTATATAGATTTATACAACTACAGTTACTAGAATACTTGAACAACTTCTATTACCTAAATGACAGTGTGTATACAAAATAAGGAAATTGCATTAAACAAGATATGGTAATTCCATTTTTTCTAACTATATACCATATACCATAATATCACAAATATAATACATGACATTCACCCCACAAGTCATAAATAAATAACAAACAGTTCCTTATGGCATACTTGCCAATTTTTTTTAGGTTATAGTCTCAGGGAGAGGATAGTAGATCCAGGTGATCACTGGCATTAGACTTCTCATTCTGCCTATTTCAACAGGAAATAGGAGGTATGCAGGAGGTCCACCAACTCTTCCAGGAGTTTGGGGGACTGCTCAAAAATTCCAAAGTCTCCCAGTCATTCTCGAAGACTAATCAAATTTTCCTTATGGCCAAATTAGAACTTCCCCATTTGTGTAATGTTGCAGAGACACACATTACTGGTCATAACGTTGACCTTAAAATAAAACCATGGTGGTAACTTTTATATAAATAATGTGAAGCTGTCTACATTAATCATCATTGGATGTGTCTATAGCGTCCAACTTAGTAAGTAACTGGAGAGAATATATTAACTAAAGGATCGTAGTTAATGAGTAAACGCCATGCTGGGTATTATTACTGGATTATACTGCACCAAGATTAGTTGTTCAGGGACACTGTAGAAACTCAAAACTGTATATAATGTTGTTAAACAATGAGTGAAGCTGCCTGTGTGTATAGTATTTTTAAATACAGTTAAGTATAATGAAAAATATTCTATTCAGGAATGATCTCAAATACAAAAAATTGCAAACATCAATACATGTTTACAGTAAGGATAATAGCTAGAACTAAACGAAGGGTTGTTAAAGATGCTAAGTAGAAAAATGACAAAACACGAAGTACTTTCAGTAAACATTTATTATCTGTCATATGTTGTTTAACACTGCGTATCATGATATTTCCCCAAAGATCACGCTTCACCTGCCCCTGACTCCTGTCATAACTAGAAGTTCCTCGTACATTAATAGTGAATGTGTCTTCATTTAGCCTATCCACAAGGCAGGATTGTCGATTTTGAGGCCTGTTGGAAGGTGACACTGTATGACTTACTGAAAAATGGCCTTTATTATGTCACAGATCAGCTGAAACCTACATATGTTCCTGCACCTCCAAGCAAGAATGACTCACATCCCGAGGAAGGGTTCAAATCAGACACACTTGCCAGAACTCGAGATACATCTGGGACCCAGCAGCCTCCCTTAGTCAAGCATGCAGCGAAAATGATACTTACACTGCTGGATTCCATCACAGGTGACCGGTTCACACACAGCACAAGTTATTAACACTTCTATGTATGTAACAGCCACTGGGGGTTTTATTACCTTGTCAGAAGAGATACATTTGTTTCCTTTTAAAAAGTTAATTTAAAAATCTACAAATTCATACTTTTATTTTGGTTCTATTTAACCCCTCTTACACCCATAGTGTTTTTGTTTTCCTCTGCATGAATGTGAATGTATTATGGTCAACTGAAGATATGTGATGATAGCTGAAGATAGTGAGGGACCATTCAACCTTTTCTGTAGGTTCTTCAGGATCTTTAATGTATACAAAATGATACATAGAATATTAGTATATATACTTTTAGAGATGTGAAATCAGTTACATCATCTCCTCCATTAGAGTCTAAGTTCTCCACGTTACAACCTAGAAACACAAAATATGTCAGTAGCAGTTAATCTATAACTGTTTTAGGATTACAGGAGGAAACTGGAACACCTAGGGCAGTTCAACATAAATGTGGGAAGAACTTTCAAATTTCACATAGATAGTGCCCTGTTTGCATTTGAGACCATGGCCCCAATGCCAGTAACCATGACACCAAATAGAGATTCTAAATATGTATTACGAAGTTACAAACAGAATGAAAGCTGTGAGGCTCCTAGCTAAAGGCATGCTTGACCAGTTTATCATGAGGGGATGAAAGGGGTAGGGTCTGTGCCTAAATGGTCATCATTGAGCTGATCTGGATGTCGATTGGGTGGAACAGGAATAGTCATTTTGGTTTTAATGTTGGAAAGTATAGCTGAAGTATAATAAATATATTAAATAAGTGGATTCCACATCTGTCTTTATGGCTTACTCTTGGTGTATGTAATCAGGTGCATGATCCTAGGTCGCAGGTGATTGTATGAAATTAGTTATATAGTAATCATTTATCTTTTCCTGTTTCAAACCATCCAAACCTTCTACAGTATATTACAGACCGCAAACCTAGTGGTGAGAAAAGCTTTTCACACTTTGGATTGGACATTGCATTACACTGGGGGAGGAGGTTTGAACAGCAATCTGACATACCGTTTATTTAATGCAAAGTTATTTATATTTTAAGATAATTGTTTGATACACTACTCAAGATTTTTTCTAAAGTAACCAAAGCTCTTAATGATCCTTCGAGTCTGTTTTTGTACAATATAGGTATGCTTATTTTTAAAACTAATGACCAAATGTAAATGCATATTTATATTTCTCATATAAACAGATGGAACCTGTTTATTTTAGGTGAATTGTGTGATCAAGCATCAGTCACATTGCAGAGCACAATAAATCATTTTATAAAGCTTTTGAAAGTATTGTTACACTTGGATAATGTATTTTCTTACAGAAACATAACTGAAAACATAGATTTAGAGCTGAGACAAAGATATAGATAACTGTAAAGCCACGTATCCACTACGCAATGTTACTGAGTGATTGCACGATTACGACATTGTAATCTTGCAATCGCTCAGTAATAGTGCACAAATCAGGCACAAATCAGGAAATGACCAGCGATGTGTGCTCACGCTGGTCGTTTCCGTCATCAATTATCTACTGAACATGCTAGTCAATCTGCCGATAATGACAGATTGCACATGTTCAGAGATGATTGATGTGCCTACACTGAACGATCACTCGTTCAGTGTAGGCACTGCAGGGGGAAGGGGAACGATGGTACAATTACGATGTTGTAATCATGCTGTCGTGCCGGTATCTGCTAGTGGATACGCGGCTTAAGTGGAGTTATCTTGGAGGATTCCAGGTAGATACAGCTGACAAGATGCCATGGGATGAGATGATTTAAATGAGATTCTGTTAATTTGTCTCCAGAAAACCAGTTATTTAGCTTGTGTCAGCTATGGATAGCTGTCATTGAGAGTTGACTGCTGGGAAGCATACTGTAAATAGGTGACTGGGTGATATGTCTGCAAGATGAGGCATTTTCTCTTTTAGTTATCCTACACTACCTTTCACCTTTTTGTATATTGCAGTTTACTTTTCTACATGCTCCTTGGTGTCCACTCCATGAAAACTTATTGAGTTTATGGAGCAAATTATGGATTCAATATATGTTGCACCCCAACTGATCCTTCACTAAGTGTGATGTTCTTGGCTGTCTCCAGACTAAAAGAATATAACAAGAGGTGTTACTGATTTGTTTGGCTTGTTAATTAAAATTGTCTGTTATTACATCCCAGATTATAGATTGTGTGATGATTAGTGTATGGTGTAATAACATTTCAAATGTTAGGGTATCTTTTAGTGTAACCATATAATATTATATTATACTTTTACTGTTTTTGTTTTATTATTACAAAATTATCCTCAAAGCCAGTATTCTGATATGATCACAATCATTTGCCATAATCCAATGAACACTGGCACAAATCATAAATGTTGCACTGAGAGATCAGTAACTTGTGAACCAATGCGAATGGGGTGGTTTTATTTGGTAAATTATGTTCACAAACATACTCATTAGTGGTGTGAAGATAACTGATGTTTTTGAAATTAACTTTGATAATTCCTACATCATATTTAATGAGAAAGATTCCTGATTATCAGGTGCTCCATACCTTTCTACCTTTCAAACAGTTAAAGAAATTGAGACTTCAGGATTATGTTTTTTTTTTTTTTTTTAAATGAGTATAATCTGAAAATAACTAATATCCTTTGGATCATTACCTCAACTAATCAGTGTTTTTTTTTTTAATTCAAATCCTGGCAGAATTCTTGTTGGTGGTTCTCTGGAGCTTGGTAATTGCATACAATATCAAGTCGTTTTGCTGTACACTTAATGGAATTTGCAATTAAGAGAGAAATGTAGCTTAACCCTTAGGGCTGATCTGTCCAAAACATTCATTGGCATTCTCATTATTCACTCATCAAATGTTCAGAGTTGGTTTTCACAGTGCTGTGACAGGAGATGCTTTATGTGTTGTATCTTTTGTTCTGTTTTCCTTTTGAAGGTTCTGTACTTTTTATACTGATATATGACAAAGATATCATGCTTGATTAGAGTATATTCTTTCAAACATCCTGTATCTGTTCCGAAAGTTTCCCCATTGACCTTTAATGGTGCTGAGGTCAACTGATCCATCTTATTACCAAGCCATAGACATCCTCGCTCCTATCATTCAAAGCAGAGATGAGCTACAGTATATTGTGATGAGCGGAATCAGCCAATTTGCATTGGAAATGCAAGCTTCGTCTGCCATTTATCTCTACAATTCTGTGTAAGACCATGTCACACTGTTAGTAGAGCTGGTATGACCATGGTCAACTCATTTGGCTGTGTATTTTGGCTCCTATTGGACTGCTAACCCTTACAACTAAATTCCACCAGTAAAATATGAAGTGAATGTTCCATGTAACATCTATGGAAAATTTCTCATCTCTAATTCATTGTTCTTATAAATTAAGGAAATTTAAATAGTACAATTAGAGCAAATAATGCTCTAGAACTTAATTTCCATGTGCAAGTTTTTGATAATGTGTTTTGAAAGTAGGTTAACACCAATATATGGTATTATGTCTGAAGCATTTGTATTTAAATACTTTAATGGAGTAATAGTGATGTTTATTTATATTTTTAGTTGACATGGTTACAGTAATTTCAGTTTAGGCAAATGTTTGTCAGAAATGGTCGTCGTCTTGTCATCTCAACGGGTATTGTTTCCCTGCAACAGATGTTGTGATGGAAATAATTGTTTCACAAGGTTTGAACTTCACTGATGATAAAATTGTAGTGTAGTATGTTTCTCCAAACCCTGTGTTTCTAAAAAATCACCTACCTCTAGTTACATGTGCCATTGTTTCATGGACATACACAAATTTCCCAGACAGCTACTGTATAGAGGAACTGCCCATCTGATTTGCCCATTCCCATGCCATCACTCTCTGTGTAATGACATTGATGGGGAGAAATGCATATTACCAGCATGAACAGTAAAACACACTGCCAAATCCCATGATAATGGTAATGGAATACTGGGTTGAGGAAGAACTGGTCCATGGGTGTTTTTTTTTCTAGTTGTCCATGACAACTTGGAACACATTTCCTGTTAAGGGTCGTATTCAATTAGTTTTGCCTCCACAAAAAATTCTGTCTACCTGACTTTTCGCCTACATCGCGTGTTTTGTATGCGAAAACTTATAGTGTGCATCCCTGCTTTTCGCCCTATTCAATTACTTACCAGGCAAAAACCGCAAGCGGCGAATGCAGAACAGGCTGAAAGTACTGTCAGAATAGGGTAAATCAGTCTGAACCCCCCAAAAAGATGCACTAACATTGGGGATCAATGTAGAAGTGTTCCAATAGAACTAATAAAACTATTTGGGGTACTGAAGTTGTTTAAAATCCTTGTAATTAGCATCCTTGTAAAAGTGGTGAAGAATGGGATTAAGCAGTTTTTTGGTGAAAATAAGTAGCGCAGTCAAATTTGGGGTACATGATAATGGGTACCAGCATCTTTTAAATTCCCTAAAGTGAAGTTTTAAAAAACTTGAAAAATGCTCTTGTTACAGACACCTGCAATTCCAAAAACACCTGACCCATCCTTGCAGACCCCTAAGATGGCTATTTCACTAGTTTTTATGCTTGTCCCCCCACTTTGTACTTTTTCACCCCCAAAAAGAAAGTACTTCTTAGGGGCGTTCCCAATTTTTTTTCCCTGTTTTTTTGACACACTTGTCTTTTGGGGGGCTGTCCCAAGAGTTCTGAGTAGTTTTCACACGTTTGCATCCCAAAATAAAAATGTTGCAATTCTTTTCTCCTTCTATTCTTAGGCGAATCTTTTTTGCCTATTACATTGCATTGACTTTCCGTATAGGCGTATTCCGTCTGGAATTGAATTTCGAGATAAGTTCCGCCCATGTGAAAAGCCGCGATCGGCGATACTTTTCCAAGGAAAACGGCTTTTTGCTTCTAATTGAATACGGCCCTAAGTTTGACATTTACAGGAATTAGGTAAACAGTTGTAAAAAAATTGTTTATCATATGATTTACAGAGAGGAGTTAATGGTTTAAATATGTCTCTTGTCTACCTTAAACTTGTGGTTTCCTTCCCAGCTATTACTTTTGAACATTTATTGGTGCTGAAAGCTACAGTAACCATTTGGATCTGAATTGTAGCAAGACAATATCATATGTGTATATTTGTCAGGGATGTTAGGGTATTGTCTTATACAGCACTAATTGTCTGGGAACTAGACACATCTTTTACTATGAATCAATAAGCCAAGTGTGTTTTCACACTAAATGAACCCTATTTGGTCTATTTTATATCCTGGGAGATTCAACTACGTTGATTATGTATTGCTTCTTTCAATGTGGTGTTAATGACAATGGATCAAACCCTAGGACTGCTAGACTATAAAGATTATAGCTTAATAGTAAACCAGTAGCCCACACATGACTGACAGTAGCAAGAGCTTTAGGTTTAGGAGCTACTGAATATATTTCCTCATACTTTTTAGTGGTAATACTGTAGCAGTGCACGATCAAGTTCTATGGCAAAGTTAAGCGTTGTGTTTTTGATTTGGATGAAAACAAGTACTAGGGGGATTGTTAGTTAGGAGTTTTCACACATTGACTTTGCATGCTATTCATGTTAGTGCTCTGAATTTCTGTATCTCTTGTGTAATTCAATTTTAAATTCAATATTGTTTGAGATGGGTGGAGTGCATTTGTGGCAGGCATATGAGGTGCAGAAAGATCTTGCACCCAGATCTGTTTTCGCTTCTATAGCAAGTCACCATAAGAAACCGAGAACTGCCGTCAGATCTGTGCTGTATATGGCATGCTTTGACACCTGTTAATTAAGTTTGCATTGTAACCCTAATTTGTGCTGTAGATAACTGTTCTGTTAAATGATTATTTTTTTATTTTTTTAGATAAGCTTTTATTCTATGTTGATATTGTATAATTAGATTTATTCATAATGTCTGTTTCTGTGTTTTAAAAATCTGCATTGTGGTGTAGGAATCCAGCACAGTGCACAGATATATAAGGAGATATTATTATGTATATACAATTCCAAAGAGCTTGTAGGAGAACTGACATATGTGATTATGGATGCAGGAGTAGTTTGCAAGCAGTGAGCATGATATTGTTGGCTGTGAAATAACTTGTAATTTTGGTTTGTTTTTAAGTAGTGTAGGGCATTGATGTTCATTCTAGCACCCTGCATCTGTCACAATGCGTGCAGTTACTCTTTCCTGCCCTAGGTGTTGCTCTCTGCTCTGGTGCTTCTAGCACACTCAGCTGCACAGCAAACTGCTTAGATACAGACCAGAGTGTGCTAGAAGTACCAGAGCAGAAAGCAATACCCCAAGCAGGAAAGAGGAACTGCACGGATTGTGACAGGCGAAGGGTGCTAGAATGAATATTACTATAAGACCCCAAAACAGTACTTGTGTACAGACTTGATCAAAATTCTAAATTATCCTTTAATCATTTCTCCATATCCAACCAAATAACTAAGCTAATTTAAAGCGAGTAAATTAAATGTGTGCATGTATCATCTTCCATGCAATAAACATTCACATTCACCTGTACACCACACCAACATGCCAGCCACGCATTGACACACATCTCAGTCTCAGGGGTCTATTTACTAAGCAGTGTTCTGAGACAGAGTGAAAAGTGATAAGAAAGTGATAAGGTGCCAGCCAATCAGCTCCCAACTGTCATCTCACAGGCTGTGTTTGAAAAATGACAGTTGGAAGCTGATTGGCTGGCACCTTATCACTTTCTTATCACTTTTCACTCTGTCTCAGAACACTGCTTAGTAAATAGACCCCTCAATCTCACTATTTTAAATGGGGAAATAAATATGGTGGAAAAAACTTCCAACATTTTTACTTTCAATGACATGTTTACTTGATGATAGAGACTTGGGGGTCTATGTACTAAGCCTTATAGAGAGATAAAGTACCAATAAATCAGCTCCTACCTGTCCTTTTTTTTCAAACAGAGCCTGTAAAATGACAGGAGCTGATTGGTTGGTACTTTATCTATCTCGACTTTATCTCTCTCCAAGCTTTGATAAATCACCCCCTCAACTTTTAAGATTAATATGATAAGTTTTAAAAAGTTTTCACCAACTTTAGAAGTGCAAGCAAAAAACAGGTGAGTGTTGCTTATTTTCATCTGGATATTTCTCACAGGTTTTGGAAATTAATGTTTTTTTTTAACACGACAAACCTCTAATTGAATCAACCCCTTAAGCTGGCCACACATCTAAAGATTATCTGTCCAACCAGCCAACTAGTTGATTGGTTGGAATGAAAATCTGGTAAGGAATGAAAGCAAATGACAATCAGCAATTTGCTTCCAAACGCCGGAAAATGGACAAAACCTGTTGTTTGAACAAGTTCTTTAGATTTTCATCTGTTTCCTGGCATTTAGAAGCAATTGCTGATCATCATTTACTCCCATACGTTACCAGATTTTCATTCCAACCAATCAACTAGTTGGCTGGTTGGATAGATAATCTTTAGATGTGTGGCCAGTTTTAGTGTCCTTATTCCCTAGGGATAGAAAAAACTCAATAAGTTATTCCTCTTGAGAGGAACATATTTCAGGGAAACTTCATGAATTTCCTTAGAGTCAATGCATTTTGTGTTTTCAAAACATTGCAAGGGTGGTCACCATTGCTACTGCATAATCCTTATGTATTTTCACACATTTATAGGAGCTCATCAGTGCAGGATTACATTTTAGACTTACAGTGAGAAGGTCTGTGGAGACAACTTCACTGAAATAATGAAATAGCTTAGGGGAAGAGATTGAATGTTCCTTAGGAACAATAAGCTAATAAACCAGCCCTTTCAAGGAGAACAGGCTCCCAGGAAATGATCTGTAAGAGCCGTTTCCAAGAAGTATTCTCTGTTGAATAGAAGTTGTTGATTTGTAGATTTCTGCGTAATCACATGCCTGCTTAAGAAGGTGATGATTCAATTTACAGCAGATGTGGATAATTTTGTACTATATAGTTAAATAACTTAGAAATGCTCTCCCACTCATGGCCACTGTTAATGATACTTCCTGTCTGCCCACCCAGGACACTTGGTCATTGAGTGAGACTGTATAAATGTCACTCGCTAAGCCCTCATATTCAACCCTTAGTATTTTCCCTTGTGTGGTTGTTTGAACTTTTTATATTGAAGTGGTTGAGTTTTCAATGTAATTGTTTCCTGTATGGTGCTGTAGAGACTCAGTGGTGTAATTATAAAGTATAATCCTAATAGTAACCTATATCCAGAATTTGATTTACATGTTAATACACAAATTATATAAAGTTGCAAATCACTTATAACCAGATGTAGCTGAACTTCAGTCTCAGGAACCATTAGACATATACTGACTACATGGGTGCCCTAAGATCAAAAGCTGGCTATACATAGTTGTCATTAGAGACTGCTTCTTGTAATGAGTTGTTTTATTAGTTGTTGGCTTTTAAAGAAAAATAGTTTACTGGCTATATTAGCTTTGTAGCATGTACAATGTAGCATATGGCTTAAAATAAGAAGCAAATTAGTTGATAGTTTTCTGACCTTACTTTATTCTTCTCTTACAAACTAACTATCTATCTATCTATCTATCTATCTATCTATCTATCTATCTATCTATCTATCTATCTATCTATCTATCTATCATAGAGAAGTGCGCTGACCCCTGTGTTTTAGTTTTGGTTTTGGACCTGGATTCATCTTCATGTTTTGGTTTTGGTCTTGTCAAACCACCCTTAAGTGTTTTGCTTTTGGATCTGGGTTTAAAAAAAATAATAATAAAAATTTCTAAAATCATGAAATTTTTGCAATCCAAAACCTGAAATTTGGATTTAAAATCCAAATTCCGAACCATGAGAAGATCAGAACCATGACTTGGATCTGCTCGGACTCACACATTTCCAGTGGATTCAGATTTCTGGAGAACCGAGTCGCACATCTCTGATAAATGTATATATTGATAAACAAGCTAGATACCGATGCCAATAAAACGGTCTTACTTTGGTACCAGTATCCAGTTTGCTTATCCCCCGAGTGCCGCCATCACACAGTCTGTAGTTATTGTTTGACTTGGACGGCAATTGGTAGAAGTTCTATTTGAACACATTGAATGTCAGAGTGTGACATTGTGTGTTTGTGTGCACAGTTGTGTACACATGTACCTTTGATCCAACCATGCCAAAAAGCCCTATTTGGTATGCCACAGACTTTTCCACTAAGCCAAGTGTTTTGGCAGTGTCCGTGCATTATTTCCATCACTACTGTGATAAAAGTACAATGAAGGGGTACACTTACTACTGACGCTGGAATTTTATGTACTTCTGTGCATGACTCAGTCACTAATCTGGGTAAAAAGGCAAAAGGCTGAGAACCAAAATGAGCTACCCACACCATGTTGGCACTACATATGTGTGCCTGGTACACTGTAAATGACTTTGTTTGCAGCTATGATGCGAATAACATGCAAAATCCAGTAAAAAGTACAAATAGCTAGTTATAGCAGAGCGCTAAGTCATGGCAAGCATCTTACGATGCTAATATTGCGCAAAATACTATGTGAAGAAGGACACATCTGTAAATGTATACAATACACACGCACATATATGTACTTTTTATCTTTATGTGTAAATTTACAGTATGTATTTTTTTTATTTCTTTTTTTTTTTAAATGGAACTGAAGGTCCTCCATTACACTGCGAAAGCATATATTGGCCAACTAGTTCATGTATGTACATGTTCCTTGGGTTTGGCCAGAGAAGCAGTAAGTTACCTCTTCCTGATCTGACCAGGATTTGCAGAGGCAGTGGAATACCGCTCATCTGTCCTAGCAATATCTTATTGACAGATTACTGTTAGCTGGATTTCTCTTGCTGGAAAACTGATGATCAAAAACCTGCCCTACTGACAAATAAACATTTCTAAAATCATGTCATTTCTAAAATCATAAGTTGGCCTGTTAAAGAATTGAGTCTAAAACATTATTGTGTGAGCTGTAACACTGAAAAAGGTTGATTTTTTCCAGCTAAGAGGTTGACTCATTGTGATGCACTATGAACTTGACAGCTCCAAATCTTGCCAACAATTGAGAGGCATTGCCAAAACGCCGGTGGCAATTTTACTTATTGGTTTAATGATTCTGGTGTACTGTAGTGCAGTTTGTTGTAGTGTTGTGTTTTATTTCTTTATTTAGTTATATTAATCTTCTGAATCACATTAGAGTAAACTTTGGGAATTTGGAAATCATGATTTGGCAGTTACTTTAGTTTCAACTGTTTTACACTGCAGTTTATTAGCACAAAAAAGCTCAATATATCATTTAGTACCTTTAGCAAAATGTCTTTGAAAAACACTTTGTGCTTACTAAGTTATTAGACATGTATTCTGAAAATATTAAAATGCTAGGGAAAGGTTTAAGCAACTCCATTTGTACCGGTACAGAAATGAATCACTCCATTTTCAGAGTACTAACTTCTGTGTAATCATTCACATTAAATCAACGCTCTGCCCACTGGACATTTGGTGCATGCCCCAAACTCCTACAGATAGCAGCAGCTTTAGGTAAATTTCAATGTAAAAAGAATAGGCAAAAGTCAGTGCCTAAATAATATCTGCAAAATGGATCATTTCGGTCTATCCTGCATAATGAAAAAAAAGTATGCATTTATGTTTCACAAAATTGGATGTATCCTTTAAATTTCTTCAACTTAAATGTTATTGATTTATTGAGAACACTTCTGTCCTGTGCTGATTAACTGTAGTAGCCATACAGTCTAAAGCAGGGATGGGGAACCTTTTTTCTGCGAGGGCCATTTTGACATAACATTATTCATGGACCTGGTGCAGGCCACGCCCCTCCATGTGACATCACAGGGGGGCAGGGCTACAATCCACGGTGATTACTGCAATGCCCACAGCATCCTGAGATTGCTCCGGGGAGCTGCAAGGCAGCACTATGACTATCTGATGCATGCTAAGTGCGCTGCAGGTGGCACTGCTGCATAGATTTTGGCTGCAGGGTGCCATTCTAGACACCATGTTAGCCGGATGACATTAGCAGAATAAAGCTCCAAGGGCCAGACCAAATGATTCCATGGGCCTTATTCAGCCCCCTGGGCCTGAGGTTCCCCATCCCTGGTCTAAAGTGTAGCATTCTTTTTGACTAGTGGCCCATACCATACATTGCACACCCCAGTGGGAATTGTATTATACCATGGGATATATAAATGTGATAACTTTTTATGGTGCAGGTCCTATCAATTTAAGAGTCATTACCAATTCTTTAGCTTAGGTTTATTAAAAATTTGTCACAAACATGGATAGGCTATAAATCAATTTTGGCCTTTGATCTGCAATACGAATTGATGCTACGCCAGCAATATTAGTGGAGTGCAGGTATAATGCCACGTTAGCATTTAAATCCTTACAAATATATTGGCATAAACAAAGTCTGAGGAAGTGGGCATTGTGTTCATGAAATGCATTACAAAAGTTTCCGCGTACCCAACTCTTGCCATTTCTGAATTGATGGTCATCTATCTATAAAGCTAGTGATGAATTTTCGATAAACCTAAACCAAAGAACTGGGAATGACTCTTCAATTGATTGGACCTGCTCTATAAACAATGATCAAATTTGGACTTTCTCAAAGAGATTTTGCATCACTCTTTCTTTAGGCAGCAAACACTGGGCCTGATTCAGAGCCGGACGCTCTGAACGAGCGCCCGCTCTGAATCAGGGCGTTTTTTTTTGGTTTGTCCTCCTGGACGTTCACATAGCTGTGGGTTACCACCCACAGCTTATGCGAGCGTCCATGATGATGGTTGCGATGGTCAAGACCATCGTGACCATCGGGGTTGCGACGAGACCCTGCGGTAGGGTCTCGCTGCCGCAAGCCCTGGAGTGATTTTGGCTCTATCAGAGCCAAAATCACTCCCACTGACATCACTAGTGATGTCAGTGGGGCCGGACCCAGATGGTAGGCGTTCCCATGGGAGCGCCTCCGTCTGGGCAGCCACGCCCCGGCAGGCCCACCAAAGGGGGCGTGCTGTCACTCTACATCGACATCACGCCCCCTTTGGTGGGAGACCCCAAGCAACGGCTTCCCCGTCGCTCGCCGGATCTCGTGCATGCGCACGACGGAGCAGCCTCCGTCATGTGCCTGCGCATTTGGGTATCATTGACCCGCTTGCGAGCGTTCTGCGCTCACGAGCGGGTCTGAATGAAACCCACTGTCCATTAACCAAACGGTTTCCTTTGTGAGAGGGTGCAAATTACTCCCTTCAATGTTATACCTAAATTCCTTACACAGAATTGTGTGTTCTACAATAAAGTTGTGTGCTTGAGTAGCTATCTAAAGAAAACATGAAGTCTTTAGGTATTATGCTGCTATCCTTTATGTAAATGCTGAATGTATAGACATTCTGCACAGTCACCTCAGGATGAATCGCTTTGTTTTTCTTCTGTTTAATGAAAATTAAGTTATATTAAACTGTCTACATATTGGGTCCCATTAGTCACTGTTATCTCCAAACCACGATTACCCAATTTGCCTCTGGAGATGTTTTTTGCAATACGATACCCAGTGCTGTGAGAGGCATACATAAATAGCAATAAATATATGTATGGTGGAGCATTGTCTGTTGTAATCATTGCTGAAAGCTCTAAATTGATAAATCACAATACGGATCGGAGTACTACTGCTGTTATCTGTAACGTGTTATACCTTTATCTCCTAAAGCTGACTTCAATTAATTCCCTTGATCTCTACCAAAAAGCCCTTTCGTTCATATCTGCTTTATATTTTTAACCGTAGCACAAATAAGATTTTATGTTGTTTGTTTGTGCTGTTATAATACTCCATGAACATGTGTAAAGGTACAGAGGATATTAAGTGTAATGCCCAATCGCAGATTGTTGTAAATGCTTTTTCAGATGCAACATCTGTATCTTAAGGTTTTTTGTTTAATCTTTTTGCTCAGAAACCTTAATCATACATTTACTTACAGCAAAGCTTTGGTGTGTACAGACACAACCTAGCGGTACAGAATGTAATCTCTGGATTAGTAAAGCAAATCCCGCTATGCTTTTCAACCTTGAAAAATGTGATTAAAAGTAGAAGTGCCGTTTGTTCAAAAAGTAATTACACGTCACGTCATACGTTGTATGATTTTTGCAAATCATATTGTAAGTTTTATATAGAAATGGGGAGGCTATTTTAGCCCTGGCTTTACATTCGTAGGGCCTGATTCTCTACGGATCGCAATACTGCGTACGCACGCAGTTCAACTGCGATAGCAAGCTAATCCATTGCGATCGCAATGCCAACTCAGCACAGCATAAGGACGCCCACTTTACCTTACACACATCGAGTACCATCGCAACCTCACGCACACTAGCACAAGCCCTGACCTTACTCAGTAATTGCTAACAACCACACACGCTATGAGACCTCAGACTGCGTAGGGCATCACAGTGGCTAATTTATGCATTCACCTGCAATTGCGTGCGAATGTACTGGCAAGCCTGCATTTCTCCGATCCCCCCGTCACTGTGCTTCCTGTCCATCGCTCTGCAAGGGGTCTGCGTAGCATCTGCGATCGCAGTCCCAATCGCAATAGCTTTTTCGCGCACTCCAATGCATACGCATCGCAAAAACGCAACAATCAGTCGATTGCCTGCATATTAGACACTGCGATCCTTGCTGAATCAAGCCCATAGTTAATAATACAATACATTTGTGACTAGGCAAGTAGGACAAATAGACTTTTGTGTGAGACTTGCAGGGTTATCATTTGTAAAGGTTTTTCACTGTTATCTGGTTAAAAAGTCACCATTTGTAACAAAGATGAATTAGCTTCAATTGCCCCAGGAGCAGTGTCATCATTTTTGTCCCCAGAATTGAACTCTGTATTGCAATTTATTTATGTTTTTGGCAATTTTGTTTGAAACCTGTGTCACCAGCCCTGCACACTGTTCAATTTTTCATGCCCAAGTGTCAGTGAGATAAAGTTCATTTTTCTTTCTTTTTTGTTTGCTTAAAGCTATAAAACCGTCTGGTAGACATTTTTACTACTTCTAGCCGGAGTCCCCTCTTAGACTCTTATATGAAAATCGGAGGGGGATGTGAGTGGCAGGGCTAACCAAAAGCCACAGTCCAAGGATTTTGGCTTGTGATTGGTCCAGCCTCTTACACCTCCCCCATTTACATTTGTTAGCTTAATTGATTTGCTTGTTCTGTTCAACGGAACCTGAAATGTTACAGGAAAATATTTTATCTAGCTGCCAGTGTGGCTTAAACAATTATTTTAAGGCACCTGTCTCTCTTTTTAAGTGAGCATGTCTTCACTGAGACTAATGCGTAAGAATGTTTCTTGCAGGTGTGGCTCACGAGGGTAAATGGTGATCCCATAAAAAATTTGGTGATGGATCTTTGAGATGAATATATGCAGTACAGAGGGCCTGATTCAGAGCCGGACGCTATTTGCGGACGGTCGTTCTGAAAAAGGGGCCGGATATTTAAATTAAGCGCTCGCTCTTTGCGGTCTGTTGACGCCTCTATGTCTGAGCAAGCGAACAAAACATGTGCTCCTATTTTGTAAAGACGCCCCCTGGCCGCTCGCATCCTACGTCATCTCTGCTATTTATTAGATTAATCGAGTACATTGAAAGGCGTATGAACTGCTCGCTATTCTTGTGGTAGCATTTTCCTACCGCAATCATGCGAGCAGATCAGGCTAAGAGACAACCAAGTGACGTGGTCGATGACGCTGCTTTGTTAATTATGCACACCCTTAAAACGCCCGTTTTGACCATTTGGCACGCCTGCGTTCGGATCTCCACTCCCCGTTTTCAAGCACCTTCCCCTGTTACCACCCACAAACGCCTCATCCTGTCACTCAAATTACCAGGAATTCACTATTTTGCGAGCACACAATTTCCGACCGCACTGACTGGTTGGCGCATGCGCATTATGACCCATACGCATGCGCAGATGTGCGAACATCGCTCGGAACGAATGAGCGGCCGCTTACGAGCGGCTCTGAATCAGGCCCAGAGTCCCACTGAGCACTTGTCACATCTTAATAGCTTGCAGTAAATCATACTGACCGTGTGCTGTTTATCCATTACCCTTTTTAGACACATTATACTTGGGGGTTAATGCCCATTGTACTTGGGTCTCCCTAAGAACTCTGAACATGAGTGGCAAAAAATGGCAAAGAATGGGGAAAATGTACAAATTAAAACCAAATAAATTTTTTAAATAGTTTATGTCAATAAAAGATTTCCCAAAACCCTTACTCACTACTTTAATAAATATAAATGTAATATTATAAAATCCCCTAATGACACTGTTTAAAAGTTTCATTTGACTAGGGCTGTGGTTCTCAAACTCGGTCCTCAGGACCCCACACAGCTCACATTTTCCAGGTGTCCTGGCAGGTGCACAGGTATAGTCATTACTCACCCATGGGTGGAGCTAGTTATTTTACTTGTGATTTCGTGAGACCTGGAAAACATGCACTGTTTGTGGCCCTGAGGACCGAGTTTGAGAACCTGTGGACTAGGGTAAGCATTTTTTTCACCAATCTCCAGGTACTGTACTGCTTGTGTGTTGCAATCCTGTTTTGAAGTGGGTGCCAATATAACAACTTGTAGTGAATCAAATCTACAGAATGTTCACAGCAGCACAGATCATTTTTGACAGTGACAGTAGATCTAATTTAATAACATATACCATAACAACCAGTGAGCCACTTGCTTTCTTTGTCATCTTGCAATAAGCATATATAAGGTATTTGTTAATATGTTTATGTGGTTTATGTGAACAGTATGTCGGTATGTATGTACAGTATGTATGTATGGTAAAATGTGATGAAGGGAATGGAAACATGGAGGATTCTGTTGTCAAGGTAGTGTTATGAAATAGCACAGTGTGGGCTGATGAGTATGAGTGACTTTAATGAAACATAAGTTTGACATACACAAATATTATCTTGTTCCTTTTTAAATATTAGTAATATAACTTGGAACACCAACACATGTGCAGTTGTATTATTATTATTATTATTATTATTATTATTATTATTATTATTATTATTATTATTATTATTATTATTATCCTTTATTTATATGGTGCCACAAGTGTTCCGCAGCGCCTTACATAGTACATAGAAGTAATAGGTGAACAAGAAACAAGTAACTTACAGTACATTACAGTGCAGGACAAGGACACGATTTATATACATTACTGAAATAGTGATTAAAGCACTCACAATAAGCTGCCAGGAGTTGGCAGTCCCATGTTAGGTGCCCTATGGGGAGTAAAGAGTAGAAGAAAATGTAAAGAGAAGCACATGAGGGAAGAGGTCCCTGCTCATGAGAGCTTACATTCTAAGTTGTAATTGTAAAATACTAAGTACAGTGTATATATATGTATATATATATTTTCCTATTTTACTTTTCAGAGATTGAAAAACTTCAGAAGGGGGATGAGACTGAAGATGATACTGAGGACCAGTATATTGATGTAGTGATAAACAAGAACATGAAGCTGGCACAAAAAGTCCTAATCCCTATTAAACAGTTTCCTAAAGTAAGTCACCTGCCAAATCTATGTCTGATTTCCTCTTCTGTGGAGAACTGCATGGAAGCTTGACACTGCTTACATGTTTCCAGAATATCACAATTCATAGACGATATATTTTGCTAAGATAAATCACCAAACCTGGTAACCAGTTGCATTCCTAAATGTCTGCAGATCTTGCAGTTATAAATAATGCACACTAATGACAATGGTAAGAGTTTGCTACTATCTTAATCTATGGGACCACTGGTTCTCTATCAGTATAGTATTCCACATGATTAAATCAACAACAAAAAAAGAGTGCATCTAGTTTCAAAGTTATTTCTAGTTAACTTCAATACAAGTCCATGATATGTATTGATGTTTTTGAAAATTATAAAATTTACTGTGCAATACTTCGCCATTATTACAAAACAAGGGGAATATCTTTTTTGTACGCTTTTTCTAATCTTCAGTGTTTGTTTGTTTTTGAATGTATATAAAAAATCATTTTAGAATATCATTGGATTATATTTTTCAGATACTATAATAGGGATACATCCAAGCGTACTTATTGAGATGGAATGATGTATTGCAATTATAATTGTCCAACTATTTAAGTTTTTTCCTGTTGAACTTTTTTGTCATTTTAATATTATCTATTAAAAGTTAATTTTTAAATCCTTATAGTACATAAATTGAGTGCTCACAAAACAGAGTTCTTTTCTATCCTTCTCCCTTGTTATCCATACATCATAACTCTAGTGAGCATCACCGTTGCCTTAATAAACATCCACAATTAATTGAATATATGATAGGAATAGCGGTTTGTTACAACTATATATAATAATCGGTCAGTGCGACGAACTTTCCCCTTCCCCTTTTCCTTAAGTAAATACCAATTACATCCTACAAATACATATAGAGAACAAATAATTACAGCTTTATGAGTTATGAGAAAATAGAAACAGAAAACACAAAGCAGAATGTAGGAGGTGATGACAGATAGGATGGAGAGAGGACCTTATTCAGAGGTGGCCGTACGGTCTACGACTGCATGGCCGCCTCGATGTTTTGCCAGTGCGCATGCGCGTGCATGAGACCCGCTATGACCGACAGCGCCGGTCGTAGTGGGTCTCTTTCCAAAGGGGGCGAGCTGTCAATGTTGAAAGACAGCTCGCCCCGTTTGGAAGGCGGGCCGGGGGGGTGGCAGCCCAAACGGAGGCATTCCCATGGGAACGCCTGCCGTTTGGGGGAGGCCCCACTGACGTCACTAGTGATGTCAGTGGAGAGCTTCCGGCTCTGACAGAGCCAGAAGCTCTCCGGGGCTTACGACAAGTGAGACCCTACCCTAGGGTCTCGTCGTAAGCCCTGATGGTTCCGATGGTCTCTGACCATCGCGACCATCACCCGAGCGGTCGTTAGAGCTGTGGGTGTTAACCCACAGCCTAACGACCGCAACAGAGGCGGGCGGTCAGGATGCAAGTGGCCGCCCAGTTTCTGAGCAACCGCTTGCATCCTCCGACCGCCTCTGAATGAGGCCCAGAGACCCCTGACTGTAATAGCTCACACACCAGTAAGACTATGGGGTAGTGAGAAATAAGTGGATAGGGCAGCTGGACCATAAGAAGTAAGTTAATTTAAGATGAGGTGGAATACGCAGATGCACTAACTGCATACTTATTGTACTTGTTATAGATAAACAAATTCATAGAACTATGCAGCATTACTTATACTTCCACAATTTATAATTACAATGTAGCAAATGGAGCTGAAACATGGTTATTAGTCTATAAAATATTAGATAGATAAGCAAGTAAAAAAATCAAACACTTCTGCAAGTACTAATTTGTGCATCAAATAGTGTGTAAAGTTGTGTCCACTTAAATCTAGCCTCCTTATGCGTTAAATAGAACTTCTAGTCGCATCATGCCGTGGCTCGACTCGGTAGCACTGAGCGTCTTTGTGTGCGACTTTTTGCTTTAAAATGCCCTTATTCTCAAAGCAGTGCAAATATGATGCACAAGCAGCTTATGCTGATTAAAATGATATGCAGCATACATATATTCTATATGTGACTGTGGCTGTATCTGCATGTGAAATGCTACTTTACAGTGTTAACAGCTGCTGACACTGTAACGTAATGCATTTGGCATGCAGATACAACTGCAGTCGCGCACAGAATATCGGCATGCTGCATATAATTTTAATCAGCTCAAGTCTTGCTTGTGAGTGCTATTCGCACAAAAAGTTGCTTGACGCTACTGAATCGCACAGCACTTACGCTTATGTGTAATGCGACTTGTAGAGCATGGAGGATAGATGTATGTGGACACATGTAGTAAGGCTTTTCTGGTGACTTCTCTGGTAGATGAGGAAAATATGTAGATACTTCAGTAGAACAACCCTGGCAATACAATCCTTAAGCTATGAGCAAATGTTTATTATACTATTTCTTCTGTATTAACAATACTAGAAGCATTTGAGCCATGCCATGGAAAAGCAGTTTTTGTGGCATCACTTCCTTTAATTCAACCATTCCCAATGCATTTAGCATGTACAGTACAGGCTGAGTCTCCCATATCCAATATGCTTGGGACCAGGGGTCTGTAATTTGGAATCTTTGCATATCATAATGAAATATCTTGGGAATGGGACCCAAGTATACACACAGAATGCATTTATGTGTTATGTACACCTTATACACACAGCCTGCAGGTAATTTTATACAATATTTTCAATAATTTTGTGGCTCAAGCAAAGTTTGTTTACAGAAATTAAATTCATTTATGTTTCATATACACCTTATACACACAGCCTGAAGGTAATTGTATACAATATTTTTAATAATGTGTGCCTTAGACAAAATTTGTGCACATTGAACCATCAAAAATCAAAGGTTTCATTATCTCAGTCATGCCTAAATATTTCCGTATTTCGGAATATTCCGTATTTCGGAATATTTGGATATGAGAGACTCAACCTGTATAAATAATTTGTAAGATTTACGTTTTTTTAAACACTATCATTACTTTTTGTTGCTTTCTATATTGTCCATATAATATAGTAATTATATGATTTAAAATGATGGTATTTAAAAATAAAACCACATCACTACTCTTTCTCTGTTTCTCTGTGTTTCATGAATACATTAAAAAGAATAGTCAATTTACATGTGAAGAGACAACTGTATAAATTGTCAATGATCAAATAATTGGGTGAAATGGATAAACAATTATTACAATGCAGACACTGTCGCAATATATGTAATTAAATATTGCTTGCATATATAATATATTATTTTTTTTCTGTCATTGCATAGTTTAACTTTGTTGGTAAACTCTTGGGTCCACGTGGCAATTCCCTGAAAAGATTACAAGAAGATACACTAACTAAAATGTCCATACTTGGAAAAGGATCTATGAGGGATAAAGCAAAGGTAATTTTTAGAATTCTCCTATATTTATACCACAATAATCTGAACAGGATAAGAGTTGATTTCTTATAGTAAGAATCCGTATCTGGCACAATGTAGTTTAAGCTTACCTTCGGTATGCTGCCATAATTAAAGCTAATGTGGTCTTTAAATTTACTACAGGAAGAAGAGCTCCGAAAAAGTGGAGAAGCAAAATATTTCCATCTAAACGATGACCTTCATGTTCTCATTGAGGTGTTTGCTCCACCAGCAGAAGCCTATGCCAGAATGGGACATGCTCTGGAAGAAATTAAGAAGTTTCTTATTCCAGTTAGTATTTTTTTAATATTTTGGGAAAAAATGTAAATTAAAAAAACATATCTTTGTTAAAAATGACATTGCCTTGCCATATTCTGTTCTCTGAGTATAGCAATTTGTATTTATGTTACCTAGAAGACTGCAAATCAATCACAGAACCCTTTTAGAGATTTTAATACCTGTGCCCTATCTCTTATGTTTATGCAAGGTAATGCAAGAAAAGGAAACATCTAATACCTCAATTTGTTTTCTACGTAACCAACTCTAAATTATTGTTCTTTAAATGTCTATTTTAAATAAAGGGGATAGGACTTATGGCATGTTGGATGGACCTAGAGATGTGTCCTCATACATCTAGCCTTAATATGACACGGCCCACGTGGTACAAGATGTCTGGCGGTAGTGAGCAGCCAGGTCGTTGCAACTCTGCTAGCGCTTGGCATGTTTTTTGGCAAAAAAGCATTTTGTGTTGGGAGTAGGATGCTTCAGGATACTAACTGATTGACTTGATATGCGACACTTGTATATCTGTGTGCAACTGAGTCTGTATACTGAGCATAATGGAACTTGCCGTGAAAATAAGCAGTGGCCGCTGCATCATAGCACTTTGTATACAGAATCACAGGCTCAGAACATTGTTCGGGCACTAATGGATCCCCCGAGGCTATCCAATTAGTCTCAGTGCGCCTGATGCTGACACTTATAGTGGTTTTTTTTTTCCATTACCTGTTGTGTCTTGAGAAAAAATCCACAAAAAGTGCAGCTTTTTCACTGCCGCAAAGGCGAAAACACATATCTCCTTGAACTTCTCACAGATCCTATGTGTTTGTGGCCAAAATATCCTATTATGTCATATGAAATAATTGGATTGGGGAAGAAAAAACATAGGCAAAAAATGGAGATAATCAGTGAAAATTCCTCTTTTTTTGTCAATCATGGCTAATTGGATACCCTCCTCAGTCGCACACAGATATACAAATGTTTCATATCAAATTTATTAGTGCAGTCTTTTGGTGTATCCTATTCGCATTGCATTGTACCTAAGACTCATTTTGGCAAGAAAGAAGCCCAGCACTAGCAGAATCGCACAGGTCCAGGCGTGACGAGGGGGTCTGTTTGGCGCAACTGCAGCAATGATATATGAGGACACATTTATAGTTATGTACATACAGTTTTTCAGTTATTATATTTTTGCATCAACAGTTTTTATTGATTTTGTACCATACAGTTAATCATTTTAGGTTAAATAAAAATATATATTAGGCCAAAAACATATGCAAACGTGTAGTATATATTTTATTTTTTGAGAAATACATTAGTATCCATAAAAGAAAAAAGAATATATTAGTATATAAAATAAAGGATAACCCCAAAAATATTTAATAGCCAGCACTGTTTGGCAGAATGTTCCAAATGAAGCTACATACAGTATAGTATAAAAGTAAAAACTACGGAGCTGATTCTGAGTTGGGAGAAAAGCAACAAATAAAAGCATATAATTTTACACTTTGGTGGGGCAGATGTAAAATGTGCATAGAAATTTAGATTTGTGGGCTACATACAAAAGCAGCCAGTATTTATGCTACATGCTAAAATAATATATAAATTTGCACCCCTTGCATTGCAGCATGGTTTGTTCCAGATACAAAGTTCTTGCTTTATTTTCTTTGCTCCCTCCTCAGAATCAATCCCTGAATCTCCATCCTTGCTATATCCTTCAATATGAGTTGAATGGTGCAGTTATGATGTCGACACGGTTGAAATGTCAACATTGAACATGTCTTCATCTGCAAAATGTCAACATGTGAAATGTCAACATTCTGCAGGGACCACAAGGTTATAGTTGGGCTGCGGCAGTGGGGGTTAAGGTTAGGTTATAGAAGGGGAGGGTTAGGTTTAGGCACTAGGGGGAGGATTTAGGGATTAAGGATACCTACAACCAGAAACACAGCTGGATGAGCCTGAAGTCATCATCAGCTGACCACCGGACCCAGAAGACATTTCATGGGTGCATGTCGACAGTATGACCATGTTGATATTCTCATGTCGACATTATGAATGACAACATAATGACTGTCGACAAAATATACTACACCCATTGTCAATAGTTTAAGATCAGATTAGATGTTAGCAACCAATGGAATTATCCAGGTATTAGTCTTGGGTCCTGTTATATATATTACTGTACTTGTGATCAAGAATATAGGTAGGTCTTTTACAGATGATACAGAGGTTTCCATTAATGTTAAAGGAGTAAAACAAAATGTGTAAGGATTTAGAGAAAAAAGAGTAATGGAATAAAATTATCATTTGTGACCAGCAAATCGGAAAGTAGTATACTGTACACAAGGAATGCAGTGTCAACATGACAGATCTTGGAGTTAGTGTCAAAAAATATGAAGGTCAGCAAGCTAAGTGTGGCCAAATTATTGGTAAAGCCAGTTGAGTAGTTAAAAAATGATTGAAGACAGAAAATTTAAAATAAAGTTTAGAGAAGGATTACTAGCATGACGATAGAGGTGACATGATAAAATAATTCAAATACTGTATATCAAAATGAGCATGGAAAACTAAAAAGTAACAGAAGAATAAATGTTTCCTAGATGTCCAAGTCCCAGTCATAACCTCATTGTACAAAAAAGTAGGATGTGATTGGGACTTGGGCACTTGGTTGCAGTGAATTTACAAGTATAAAGTTGCTGGCATTTATTGCGTAGAGTGGTTATTTTATTACTACAGGTTGAGTCTCCAATATCCAAAATGCTTGAGACCAGGGCTATTTTGGATATTGGAATATTCCGTCATTTGGAAAATTTGCATACCATAATGAAATATCTTGGGAATGAGACTCAAATCTAAACACAGAATACATGTATGTGTTATATAAACCTTATACACACAGCCTGCAGGTCATTTTATACAACATTTTCAATAATTTGTGGCTCAAAGTTTATCTACATACTTGAAATTCATTTATGTTTCATATACAGTATACCTTATACACACAGCCTGCAGGTAATTTTATACAATATTTATAATATTTTTGTGCCTTAAACAAAGTTTGTGTACATTGAACCATTAAAAAGCAAAGGTTTGACTATCTCAGTCATGCTAAAAACATTCTGTATTTCGGAATATTCCGTATTTGGGAGACTCAACCTGTATTAAGGGTTTTTTAAGAATGTTTATTTCTTTTATATGTGTAATTAATATTGTGCTTATAAAAAGCCGCTTCAACATGTTAATCTAAATTTAAGGATATACGATGGTCTCTAGTTCAGCACCATTTTTTGTATATGTTTTCAAATAGGAAAATATGAGTTCCTCCAGTTTGGGTGCAGAATAACACGGATTGTATTTAGTGAAACCTATAATTGTACTATTATCCCCTCTAAGCGCCAGTATTCTATTCTGTTTTCAGTTCTTAAGGAAACTAACTTGTACTGCCCCCATAATTATTAAAAATATATAGTAGTACCCAATAAATATTTTATAAAAATCAAGGTGTCCTCATAAGTTTTAAAAAAGGAAATATTACTGAATCCTTATATAAAATAATATTAAGATTATCACTTTAATGGGACACATAGTATATAAAAGATGATCTTTTCATTTATCTGTCTAGAGAATAGTGAAGCTCCAGCTAAGATTATTAGCTGCTCATTTTTTTTTAAGAGGATTTATTTTATTGTGTTAGTAGTATGTTTTCCTGGTTACTGCACATGTACATCTTGTGGAAGCCTCTGCTGTGAATTGGTCTTTGAAGACCAGGATTTGATTTGCATGTAATGAAAAGCTTTTAAAGTACAAAGTTATGTAGCCATTCACTCAATCAAATGTCACTGTCTGGATTAAGGCAGTTCTCTACCAGGGTATTGAAGAATGCTTTCAGTTTAATGACCAAATGAGGTCAGGCAAGTCCAAATAGACTGTTTGACGAGCTCCGAAAATCTGGGAACTTTTTAGACAGACAGTCATTTCATCTCGATGGAGTCGCTGCTCTGCGCAGTAAAAATGGATGGTAGGCACATTTCTGACAGGTTTGTTTGGTCTGTAACTAAATTTATTCTGTATGAATAGAAATCATGTTAGGCTTATCTTGCCAAGAAGATATAGAAGAGTTACTTCAATCTGGACCTCTTATACCTTCAGCAAGTTTTATTTTGAGAACTCGTCTGTGTTGGAACTTCCGGAATAATTATATAACTGTATAAATTAGGTTTATTCACCATCTACCTTATGGAGGAAATCTAGAAAATGTAAAAGTATTCGAGAGTTAGTTGAAATAGGCACATATTTATCAGATGAGATAAACCTAAGGCAACTGAGCAACATACAGATGAGTCCCTATACATTTAGCCTCCCTGTGCGCTAAACAGCCCTTCTAGTCGCCCCATGCCGTGGCGTGACTTGATATCGCAGAGCGTCTTTTTGTGTGACTTTTTACCTTCAAATGCATTTTATTCCCATAGGGATGCAAATAGTTAACACAAGCAGCTTCTGCTGACTAAAATGATATGCATCATGCCTATATTCTGTGAGCATCTGCGGGTGTAACTGCATGTGAAATGCTACATTACAGTGTCAGCGGCTGTAACACTGTAGCATTTTACATACAGATACACCTGCTGTAACACACAGAATATAGGCATGCTCAGAGGTGCCGAGATGGGGGGGGAGCGGGTACAAATTACCCGGGCCCGGGGTTGCAGGAGGGGCCCGAGTCTGGTACCGCTCCCCCCCTCATTCATCATAGCAGCCCAGCACAGACTGCTGTGTGCTGGGCTGCACTGGGTGACTGCTTGCGGCTGCTATGAAGCAGCCACAGTAGTCTCCTATGCCTGTTGGAGGAGCAATCAAGCTGATCTCCCCCCCCGACTGGTGATGCGCCAGGCTGAGGGGGCTCAGAGCGACACCATTGCCAGCGCGCAATGCAGCTTTGTGGTGCTGCAAAAAATTTTTTCCCTCAAAGGGGGCATGGCCACGCCTCCCACGATTAGGTCACGCCTCCTTTACTCAGGCCCGTCGCAGCTCTTGGCGGGCCTGGCTATGCTGCATATTATTTTAATCAGCAGAAGCTGCTTGTGCTAAATATTTGCATCACTCTACGAATAAGATGCATTTGATGGTAAAAAGACACACGAAAAGATGCTCAGCGCTACGTGTCACACGGAGCTCCCGCGTTATGTGTCGCGACTTGTAGCGCATGGAGGATAGATGTATATGGACAAATCTGTAACAGTTTGTGTTTTTCTAATTGGAGCACTGAAGGTGCGTGCAGTCTTCTTATTAAACTTGTGTCTATTATGAAATAGCGTATATAAAGATTTTACATTGAGCTGTACAATACTGATACAAATGATGTAAATAAAGGACCATGTTAATTTAAACAAGCACGATATACTGTATCTCCAGAGAAGTGTGTGAATATAATTTACATATTGACAAATATGACATACAGTACAGTATTTATGTAGCATTTCAGTATGCTATACATTGTTCCTTTCTTTTTTTCTTATTAAAAAGAAGATTTTATCTCTACACTTTCCTGATCATAACACCACCCCCATCCCCCCCAAAAAATATGATGGAATGAATAACCTCTTAACAACAACAATATGTTTGTCTCATGCATTCTTGAAATATTTTACCTTACAATCACCTATGGTACCTCAGTTACTGGGAAACTATTTCATGTCTCTACCACACTGCAAAACATAGTTACTTAATAACATTTTAGCTCTGTCTAAACATTTAATGCTGTACAGGATTATCCCCCCCAAATAAAAAAAGTGTGGTACATATTAGTCATGTCAATTATTTGAAGCTTTTGAGGCAAATCTTCTATTTAAGGAGTCAGTCTATGGGGTATATTTACTAAAGTGAGGGTTTTTAGAAGTGGAGATGTTACCCATATCAACCAATCAGATTCTAGCTATTATCTTCTAGAAGGTGCTAGATAAATGTTAAGAAGAATCTTATTGGTTGCTATGGGCAAAATCTCAGCACTTTAGTAAATATACCCGTAAAGGTATTGAGAACTTGGCAAATCAATTTACTAGGACTTTTAACCAGGGAGGGGGACCGGTACCCACTGAGAGTATGAAATGTTCAAGCTGGGGGTATGATACATTTTTAAATATGCAGATTTATATGAGTATTTAGTAATATTTTTCTTTAATTAAATTATTCATTGTGTTTGGGGCTGTTTTTTTTTTTTATTCCTCAAGACCTCAAAAATTAGGTTTACCCCCTATGACCAGTTTACTTTGATTTTATACTACAAAATTATCAGGCATTATTATAACTGACGAGGAGTACAATAATAAAAGTATGAAAACTGATGGGGTATGAGCACTTAAAGGTTAAGAACCACTGAACTAGGATATAGTGACATCACATAAACAGGAGTTTAGGCTGCACTTATTGATATTGAGTCAGCCTATTGCATGATGGCAATTAACACTAGGTTATAAAGCACAGAACCATAATTGCCAATATATTCATAAATACTTAATAAAGTCTGACTTTTTTCCCAACTGCTATACATTTCTAGCCTAGTTGGCACTCTTTTCTTCTGAAGACTATTTTTTAAATAAAATGTGCTGCGTAGTATTCCCCTGTCTTCACAGTTCTGTTTAAGTAGGAATAAAATGAACAAGCCAAGGACGGTACATTTTACCTACCATTACAGAATGTGAAAATGTCTTTATTTAATGCTTCAATGTCCTTGAAATATTGTATCAACTTACAAAGCTCCTTCTGTTTTTCCGGATGCAAGGATGTGCTTTTTGTGGTTCTGAAACTGTGAAGTCTCAATGGCAATCCCAAACTCCTTTTCTTTATAATGATATAGATCGTGTTCTAAATATAATTAACATGTCAGCCTCTCTTAGGGTATAGAACCTTTTTAATGAGGCAAAGCTAAGATATATTCATGCCCACGGTCATGTATCCCATATGTGTGGAAAATTTGAAATCTCTTAATCATATTTTCTCCAGAGCACCTGCTCATTTCCACACCTAAAGCTGACCGGGATCAGGACATAAAGCCATGAGATAGCTCCTGTGATAGAATGTATCAAATACTGTAGCACAATGCTTAAAGATTCAACTAACAGATCTATCTTGCTGCAGCTACGGTAGCTGTCACATTTCCGTATATATATTCAAAATGTAAAATATAAGTGTTGGCTTATATATAAAATGTTTTAGTCATTTCCCATAGACCACTCAATCAACCAACCAACCAACCAACCCAATTCTACCATTTTGCCATTATATTTTGGGCACAATAATCAGCTCTTCTGTTTTTTTGTTCATACTACCTGGAACCCAAAAGCAATATCTGGGCTCCCACTAAACAATTCAAAAGAAACTTATTGTACTGTAGATAAATAATGGTGTAAGCTTGTATGATATACTGATGAAACATACCTGACTACTGAATGTGTCAACATTATCATTTAAATCATGTAATTATACTAACGTTGATCATCAGTCAATGTTGATCCCTATGGACCACTAGTATGCATTTAACGTACTGTACTTGTATTACTGACTTTCTTCTTAACACCTAGATTGGTCATATCCATCATTCAGTATTGATCTTTGCTTTTGATGTTTGTTTTTGTCAAATGGGTTGGACCCCAGTTTGAGGGTATAGAGTAAACTGTAGCCAATTAGTTATATTGCGTGGTCGATAATGTTAGGTAGGACATGGCTGCTTGTGACAGGGGTACTTATTACAGAATGTCAATGGCAGGACACTACGGACTAAAGCCAGCATTAAACTGAACTATTATTGTCCAGACCGAAGCAAGATGGTTATCATTTAGTGTACAGTATGTATATGAAAGATAATTGTTCAACATTTGAAAATAGCAGAAAAATAATCAGAATCATTTGATTTGATTATCAAACATGTTTGATCTTCCTAACCATCATTTTGACGATTTCATGCAGTGAACTATTCAATATGTCTATACATCATTCCCTGCATGAACATACATCTATCATCAGACCATCTCCCAGTCCCTCATTTAATGGATCATCCTGAAAAATCTTGCAGTCTATTACTAGCATTAAATAAATAATACAAGAGGGGCCCCCAATAACAGAGTGTAGTGATGTGAGGTATCTTTCATTGTAATATAAGGTTATTTTTTTAATTGTATCTCTATATGAAACCAAGTTCATGCTTCCAGTTTCTTTATGGTAGCAGTAGCCCACAGTATATTAGGATTAAAATTCTAGAGCTAATGTAGGACCCAAGAAAATCAGACACCAGCATTAGGGACCTCATTCAGAGTCGGTCGAAGCGGCCGCACGGTCGTATGGGGAAAGGGGTCAGATATTCAAATGATTCCCTCGCAAGTTGCATCCCTAAGTTCGGATCGGTAGCTGGCCAACCAAGGGGAGGAAGCGGTTGGAATTCAAAAGAATACGCCCCCTTCTCGTACGCATTGCACGTCATCTCCAGGCATATAAGGATTAATCGAGACCATCGGGAACCATCGGAACTGGTCGTAGAGCTTAAGGTTGACCATACCCTCTCTTAAGCTCTACGATCATGTCGGTGTAAAAACCTCCCATGTCACATGTGCCATGACGCTACTTTGTTAATTATGCACTCCCATAAACCGTATGCACTCCCATAAACCATATGCACTCCCATAAAATGCCGTTCGCATAATTAGGCATGCCTGCGTTCGGATCTCCACTTCCCCGTTTTCAAGCACTTTCCCCTGTTACCACCCACAAACGCCTCATTCTGTCACTCAAACTACAAACCTGGCTGTGTTCAAGGAGAGGGAAATTTCTGATCGTAGCGGCTAGTTTGTGCACGCGCATTGCGAACTTTACGCATGCGCAGTATAGCGAAATTGGGTGGTGAATGACCGTGCGGCCGCAACGACCGACTCTGAATGAGGTCCTAAGTCTTTAGGTCATCGGTTATTGTCAGGCCTCTTTAAAGATCTGAACAAATCAGCTAATTGATATATTTTAAGAGGAGTGGTCTGATTTTAAATTGCAATAGTTCAAAAGTGGAACCCCTTTTACTTCTCTAGATGGTTTCACATTTTCTCTTGGTCTTGTTACATTTCTATATTCTGCATTAAAAACTAAATTCTCTGAAGTTATTGCTACGCTATGTATATGTAGTAATTCTATTTATCAAAAACATCCTTTATTTATTGTAAGGGGACAATTGGCATACAAATCCTACGGATAAGAATAAACACTTAAATAGACACAATAACAAGACAACAATACATGTTTATACAAATACAAAATGTAAAAAGTGATAAAGCACACATGCAAGTTAAACAGAAAATCATAACAATCAACCAATCTGACGAGACCTGCTGTAGGGGGCAAATGTAATAGCCTGCAAATTGCAGACATCAACCAGATCCCTGCCAGACTGGATGATGTTTTAAAGGGGCAATCACTTAAAAGGTAAAATCAGGATGGTTTTGCCTTTTTAAATGATTGCTCCTTTAAAATAAAGTCCAGACTCGCTGGGATCTCGCTCATGTCTACAATATGCAAGCTATTCAATTTTCTCCATAGGTCGGATAGCTTTCTACTCGTGAGAGCTTAGAATCTAGAGTTTAGAATTGAGGGCCTGATTCAGACCCGCTCGCAAGCGCATTGCGCTCGCAAGACGGTTGATGGTGGCCCAGTGCGCAAGCATGAGCTCCGGAGCGAGCGCAGAAAGCGCTCACTCCGGGACTCACTACAAAAGGGGCGGCTGTTGATGATGATTAACAGCTCGCCCCATTTTGGAGGCGTGGCGGGGGGTGGCTTCACAAACGGAGGCGTTCCCTTGCGAACGCCTGCCGTTTGTGGGCAGCTCCACTGACATCACCAGTGATGTCAGTGAGAGAGCTTCCGGCTCTATTCGAGCCAGAAGCTCTCTGGAGCTTGCGGCCACGAGACCCTACCACAATTGTCTCATCGCAAGCCCAATGGTGGCGATGGTCTTGACCATCGCGACCATCATCATGGTCACCCACAGCTAGCGAGCGGCCAGGAGGTCACTCCTAAAAGAACCAGTGCCCGCCCTGATTCAGAGCGAGTTCTCGCTTTTTGCAAGCACCTCTGAATCAGGCCCTCAGAGTGTAGGCCCCTTAAGTGAACAGTTCAAGGCTTATCTAATGATGTGTGATTTGCCAAAATCAGAGATATTTGTTGGGTTTTTTTTAAAGGCAAAATCCAGTATAACACAAAATGCTGGGTTTTTCCTTTAAAAAAATCATGCTTTGAATTTCATTGCAGAAATTGCTGAAACTGGCAATTTTAAAAGTGCATTTTTAAACAAACCTCTGTTTCTTGGGCTACTAGTTTCAAGACAATGGAGTTACCCTTATCAGCATGTAGCCTCACTGACATCATGTGCAATATATTGTAGTTTTAATCACATTCTACATTTCAATCCCATCTTAGACCTTTATCCACCTCATTGCCATGGGTGAAACCATATTTCATGCTCACTTGTACCAGCCGTCCTCACTTGAGATAAAGGATTTGCCAATTAAACATGATCCATGAATTCCTGACTGTAGTGAAGCCAAAAAACAACTAGATTTACAGATCATTTAATGCAACTTGTTCCTTCCACGCTTATGTAAACAATAGGATAAAGGAGTGTAAGCGGAATGGAATCTTATTGAATTTAATTAACGCATAGCGATCACCTACACAGTGCTGACTTTTATAGATGTTCTGATATACAGAACAGGAAATAGAATGCCATTATTTTATAAACTGTTCTTGTCTGTTGTACACATAGGATTACAATGATGAAATCAGACAGGCCCAGCTGCAAGAACTCACATACTTAAATAATGGATCTGAAAACGCAGAAGATCCAGTAGTAGTACGTGGAAAGCAGTCAGTCCGTGCACGTGGAGCACCAGTATCTGCATTGTCAAGGTAATTTTATGTTTTAAGAGAAATGTTATCAATGTTATGATTAGAGATGTGCGGGTCCAGATTTCTAAAATTTGAACACACCCGAAATTAGGGGTTCCGCATAGGGTCAAGGTTCGGATTCACTTTTGTGACCCGGTTCAAACCGAGTCCCGATTCTGATCTGTTGCCGGCTCAGAACTCGGATTTCAAAAAATTGGATTTGGACATTTTAGCTGTTTTTATTGATTTTTATCGATTTTTATCTGAATCCAAAACCAAAACACTTGAGGGTGGTTTTGTAAAATCAAAACACGTAGATGAATCCAGATCCAAAACCATCCAAAAACTATTATCAGCAAGTGTTTTAGAATAAAATATATTTTCTTATATCATTGGTAGAAGCGAAAATGTGACATTTGTGATTCAGAAGCTGAACCAATTAAAAACCTTATTTTTTCATGTTCTGTGTTTTTTTATCCATATAAAGTTTATTTGTAAACACATACTTGGTATTAAGGGCTCATGCACTATCAATGGCTTACATTACATGCTGGCATTTGTAGTCCAGACCTGCTGGAGAACTACAGCTTGCCTTGCTTACAGCTTACACATACAAATATAGATTTCAGTCCTATGACCTATGCCACCTAAATTAGCATTGTGTAAACAGGTTGGCTAAAACTGGAAAATTGTTTTCATATAGCACAAATCCAGATGTCTCCACTGGGATCATTCTTTCCCACCCATTAATAACATGTTCTTTCTTTAGTTACTTGTTTGTGTGTTGTGCATGTTTTTCGCAGGTCATTCTATGTTTGTGCTATCAGCAAAGTTTGATATTTTTTTTACTGTTTTGCAAATGGTGATTTTGCTAAGTTTCTGAGAATTATTTTTTATGTATTTATTTTCTACTTTTAACTAAACTGATTTGTTAGTCTAGTGACACAGGTGCGCTGAGCACCTGCAAATGTTAGCCTGGGGCTGTCATACAAAAAAAGCATTCATGTTAGAAGCATGACTGGAAATCAGCATTTTGCACTGCCCGTTATTGTGCTGAGTGAATACTATGCCAGTGTACAGTGCCTTGCTGGAAATCGTTCTGCTCATGCCCAGAAAGCAGATTCAGCTAGGCAGATCTGCAAGATTCAGGTACTCACTCCTGCTTGCACCTGGAGATGCAGTACAGGGGAGAAACATTCTAATGGGCCGAGAACAGTATAGGCGTGTTCATCCAATTGCAAACACATGCAGACTTGGGGCCATATTCAATTGCCGGCGTCATTTTCACCAATCTGGACATATCCCCGTATTCAATTCTTCTGACTTTTCGCCGGTGCAGAAAGTCTATGGATAGAACCCTATGAAAAAGTATCACCTATGAATAGGTGTCGAAAAAAAGTGCAGAATTGGGGCTTTGAGGTACATACTTTCAGAAATCACCCAGCACCCCTTGGACTGTCACCCAAAGGTAAACTGTGTAAATTTTTTTTTAAAGTTACCCAGGACACCCCAAAAAGTACTTTCGTTTTGTGGGTGAAAAAAAAAAAACTAAGTTGGAAGACAAACTTCTAAACTAGCGAAATAGACTCAGGGGGGATCCCCAAGTATGCCACATGTGTTTTTTTTATACAGGTGGTTACTGCAGGTGAATTTTTCACTATTTTTAAAAGTACACATTAGCCACTTTAAAATATGCTTGCACCCATTATCATGTACCCCAAATTTGCTGGCACTACTAATTTTTCCCAAAAAACGTGCTAAATGCAATTCTTCATCACTTTTTCAAAGATGCTAAACAGCACCGAGACCATTTAAAGACCCAAAATACCTTCAACAGGGCTATTCAGGGGTACACATAGTGAACCCCCATGTCACAGCATATTTAGGGGGGGAGTCAGGCTGATTTCCCCAAAAATGACAGCACTTTTCGCTCACTTCGTTTTCGCCGGGTCTCGTTTTTGCAGATTTGGAATTGAGTACGGGGATACACGGGGACGAGTGCGATACTTTTATGCACCCAAAATCTCAGATGTAGGCGAAAAGTCCAGCAATGGTCTTTTTGCATCTAATTGAATATGGCCCTTGGATACAGGTGCACTTATGCCTGAGAAAGCCGTAATGAAGGAGGTCAGGGGCAGGTGCTAATTATGATGAGGTTGTCAGTACTATTGAGCTGCTTGTGATTGGCTGCACCACTAGCAATAATAGGAGCTTTCTTTGTTGCTCAGACATACATTGTGTGCATATTTTTGAAAATAGTTTTCTTTTTTATCGTACTTGAGGTAGAGAGGTTTTTTTTGCTGTATTATATGCTTTTGAAGTTTTATTGATGCCTAATGGTGAATGCATATTTTGTGAGCAAAAAAAAAATGGTTAAAAACATGGGCATAAAAGCATGTGATGTATGCCTGCTGGCCAGCATGCATCTTGTGAGGCATACCCATCAACATATGGGCACAAATATGCTATTTTTATGTGCAGCTGTTCTGAGCAAAAATTCTGCCCATCTTGACCAATTCTATATGAGACCCTGTGTGTTGGTGCAGAATTCAGTATATGTGCACAGAATAAGCCCTTCAGGGGAATTCAATAAAACCTATGACTAATTCCCTGCCCGGGAAATTAAATGTATCCCCTGCATTAATCCACAGAGGTGAACTTTTCCTCGCAGCTTCAGGAGCTTCGAGGACAGGTCTGCTAGAAAAGGCACCCATTGGAGATAACGCACGGGGAAAATGTTTTGATTCATTAGTTTACGGAAATGTTATAATATGATTATTTGCTACAGTTTTGATAAACTCAGATGACTTCTCTGTTGACATTTTTTGATCCTGCTGTGCACCCTATTTTACACAAGTGTGCCTAGATTTTCACCAAAGCACGTGTGCAGAATGAGAATGTAAATATTTATGTAGAAGCAGAAGTTTGCTCAGGCCAAGAGGAGTTGTTGGCTTTAGCAAGGTCATTGCTTGAAAAGTACCAAGTAGACATGATGGTACACTTTATGTTGTGAAGGAGAGATCCAGAGTTTTCATTGTATGAAGGAAGATTGTTGTATGAGAGAAAAGAGTGGAAAATGCAAACTTTCAGGGATTCCTAGTTGTACATAATTACACTTGACCATTTTTTCTCTGCAAAATGAATTTAATTTTGCACCAGCTCAGAGTTGAGTTTTTTTGAGTTTTGTTTTATCCTATATTTGTAATGCAATCCATTTTGTACCTTAATACAAGGGATTCCCAACCATGTTCCTCAAAGCACACTATAGTCCAGGTGCTAAGGATAGCCATACTTGAGCACAGGTGTGTTAATTAGTACCATAGTTATTTGGATTTAACCATCTGTGCTCAAGCATTGATATCACTAAAACCTAGACTGTTAGTGTGCCTTGAGGATTGAGTTTGGGAAACACTGCCTTAATATAATTGCACTTTGGTTGAGAAGTACACTTTGCTCACAATCACAACCAATATTGGCACATTCACAAAAGGCAGAATTGATATTCCTTCACTTTTGTGAAAAGTTTAGTTCATAGCAGAAGCTAGTCCAATCAGTGTTTTAGGAGAAATATGGGAATGGTTAATTGTAGTGAAAGGTAGTCATACTAAAGGGATGGAGGTTGGGCTTTGATTTGACAAATAATTTTATCTGCCCACATCTCTGGATACTACACCAAAGTGCACTTCTGGTTTGCAAAACATACCCATTTTGAATGAAGTGTAGATGTGCACCTTGAGGTCCTCCATTGCAAAACTAAGACTTTTGCAGTATGTATCCAAAGTACTTAATCAATATTTACTAATATTGCTGGAAGAAGTACTGTATTTAAAACCATCTTACTTTGCATACTTTTATCTGATATGTACAGTACTTATTTATTTAATCTATACATGTTTGTGATACTGGAACATTTTTAATATAACCTGTACTCTGAACTTTGTTGCAGGAGTCGTGGAGGGGTTCCACCAGCATCTGCAGGGGTACCAAGAGGGGCACCAGCTCCCAGAGGTGGGAACCCAGCAAGGGTACCATCCACAAGGGCTCGGGGACTTCATGCCACAAGAGCAAGAGGAGTTCCCCCTCCCACTGGATACCGACCCCCACCACCAGCACAGGACACATATGGAGAATATGTAAGTGTTCTATTGAATCACTTAATTTATGATTGTCATAATTTCTAATATTATATTGTATACCGTTCAGTGCTACTGTGGTCTTTCCCTCTTTTTTATGATATTCTAAGTAACACGTTGAGCTTTTCAGAATAATCAGTGTCTGACAAATAGTCCACTTGAATCATACATTGGAGGCAGCTATAATAGTGAATGAACCAAAATTAATGATATTCATAAGAATGCAACCATCAATTTACAATAAGATAATGGCATCACTGAGGGCACAAAATCGCTGCCTCAACTATACAATGACTGGTGCACTGTAATCAGTCTGTGGCTTTCATTGTATTTAAGGAAAACAGACACTGTGGGCCTGATTCAGAGGTGGACACAGTGTTGATGTTTGTGCAGTTGAGTGATTAAGGACTACTGTACATGCGCATAAATTCAAAGAAACCCTTATGGCACATGCGAACCAGATAGTGTACACAGAGACTGTTGTTGGAATGGAGTCGCTTGTACTAGGGCTGGCTCTGAACAGTCATTGGCATTCTTTGGAGGTGCGTGGGGAGGTGGCACAAAAAAAGTTTGTCTCATGGGCGTGTCAGTGAATGCAGCTGCATTCTCAAATGCAGAGTCGCACCTACAGAGACCATGATTAGAGGAAGTTCAGAAGGAGTTACTGAGCCAGCCATAGGTCATCATAAGTGTTGATGGTCATCACAATGATGCGCCAATGGTGGATTGTTTGAGTACACTCGCAGATTTTAAAATTGGCATCTCGGGGCTTGAAATCTCCAGCAAACACAGGGCCTGATTCAGACCCGGTCGCAAGCGGTGAGCACTCGCAACCGGGTCGATGGTGGCCCAAAGCGCATGCGCACGACGGAGCCGGCTCTAGCTAGCTGGGTCAAGCGCATGCACGAGACCCGGCTAGCGACGGGCACTCTGTCGCTCCGGGTCTCGCACCAAAGGGGGCGAGCTGTCGATGTTGAGTGACAGCTCGCTCCGGTTGGTGGGCGGGCCGGGGGGGTGGCTGCCCAAATGGAGAACGCCTGCCATTTGGGGGCAGCCCCACTGACATCACAAGTGTTGTCAGTGGAGAGCTTCCAGCTCTGTTAGAGCCGAAAGCTCTCTTGGGCTTGCGATGAACAAGACCTTACCACAAGGGTCTCGTCGCAAGCCCAATGGTCGCGATGGTCTTGACCATCGCGACCATCATCATGGCCGCTTGCTATAGCTTTGGGTGGTCACCCACAGCTATGCGAGTGGCCAAGAGGCCACTCCAAAAAAAAAAAAAGCCGGCCCTGATTCAGAGCGAGCGGCTCTGAATCAGGCCCACAGTTACAGAAGGGGAAGGCTGAGGATAACATTTGCATTTTTTCACAGCAGTGAATCTGAAAGAAATCACCGGTGGTCATGACTGACCGCCCACCTCTAAATCTGAGAACAGGTCTGAGAGTCACTGGCTCATAGGATCCACAATTAATCTGTATATTATATGCCAAACTGTGTGCATTATTTCCATCATGATTTATCAAATATATTGCTAAATTGTTCCATGGCATATTCCTTAAGTGGAAGCCCAGATTCTAGTCTTTAGGTTATTCTATTTCTATGAAAACCTGTAATTAAGAAAAACACTGTTTGCATAAATAGAGTGCTAAAAACTCTGGTAGTTAAAGGACAATTAAATAAAAATTTGTAGAGATATTTGCTGATTATTTTTGCACATCCTGATGATTTTAGCAATGATTTAGCTTACTTTAGATGAGAGAGGGAGAGGATAAGCTTCAATACTCGATAACAGCTTTAATCATCTGTATCCTCTTTTATCCTAGTTCCCAGTCAGTGTTACACTTATGTCTCATATGCATGCAGATGTGCACCTCTTATAGAGATGGTTAGGTTTTATCTGTCTTTTGATGGGATTTGGTTAGTATTATTTTGCTACTTTTGTATTTTTTACATTTCCAGCCTTAAATCAAGGTAGTTAAAACATTTGGCACGTGTTCCATTTACAGTGATGAAATAGATCATTTCAAAATTGTACAATACTTCCTTGAGTTCTGAAATAATATAATAATGATTGAACTATTGTAACAAATGTATGGTTGCCATATTTAAAGATGATTGAATTCTGGTTTTAAGTATTTGTACAATAAGCTGAAGCAAATTCTATTACCTGTGTTTAAGGGGTCTAATTGTTTTCTCATTAATGTCCATTCACTGAGTTCTGCAAAGTAATAAGGTTTGTGCTTCAAAGATAAAGAATCAGGCTTAGAAAAACTCATTGGGTTTCAAAATGCTGCCAACACCTAGCCTTGAGCAGGCCACACACCTTGTCATCTAGACTACAGGAGGTATATTTATCAAGATGTTGTGATAACTAAAATTTTGAATCAGTGTTTATTGCAGCAACAGAAAAACCTTTAGTTATACAATTGTACCAGTGCCCACTCCACTCTCTGGTGATAATGGCTGGCAGTGGTAAGAGAAGTGTTGCTACTTCTCCAGCCAGTTTTGTATGATTCAGTGCATGTATAATCTGACTTGCTAGCACATAAGTGCACTGGAACTGGATGCCCTAAATGTCTAATTCATGTATTTTTCTGTGGGCTACCCTTGCTACCTCCTACCTAAGATCAGTGATGAGAGGATTGTGGTATCCTCCTGCAAAGCAACTTTTGCCGGTAAAGTGGGGTGAATAGTTTCTCTGTTTCTCTGGCAATGCCTATACACTTATGAAATCAGATTAAAGCATCCCTGTAACTTGTAGATTACTTTAGGGAAAAGAACAACAGACAACCAGACAAAACACTGGGACAAAGTAAACAGCAGACAAAATAACTTGACCAATGTTTCAATGTTACAAGAGCATTTTCATCAGAGTATTCTTGTAACACTGAAATGTTGGTCAAGTTACAGTATTTTGCTGTTTTGTTTGTTCTATCATGACCGCTGTCGTTTTTGGAATTGTACTTTAGCTCTCAGCTGCAGCATCAGAGCATTGGAGGGCAATGGACATTTCATGGTTTAAGGAGTGTGCTTCTGATCCAATCATTGTGTGTTTGTGTGTGTGTGTGTTACATTGCAGTGGCTGAAAAAAATATTCTCCAGTCTCATCTCATGTAAAATACTATTTTTGAAAAACAATATGATCCTTGTCATCTTGTTTCTGCATGAGCTGTCACAATGGAAACGTTTTATCATCAACTACAATAGTAATTGGCCCCAGGGTTGGTTGGCTAGTGTAGAAGATGCTGGGTGCACTGTGTGGCATGAGAAAATATATTGTCAAAAATTCTAAATATATCAGTTTTGATTTGGTCATGAGTTGGGAGGGATGAAGCAGGAGCTTTTGTAGCTGGAAAGAGAAGTTGAAGGCGGAAACGGGCATTGGGAGTTAGAAGACTGGGTGTACAGAATATCGGAGAAGAAAAGCAGGTAAGTAAGAACGGCAGTGTAATGAGATGAATTATACATTTATAGCGAAGGGGATTAGTGTAGGTTAGTGATTTTCTTAACTGGATACCAGCAGATCAAGAGCAATCTTGCAGGTATTAGGTCTGTTTTGTGTGTAATGGTTGCGGTTTGGATCACCAGAAACTCTGTGCTGGCTGAAACTACTGAAGAGTGTGTTGTTGTTAAGAGCAGCCAAATAAGGGTAGGTAGTTAGTTATAGTGAGAAGTGGAGGAAGTTGTGAGCATACATAGGTCACTTTGTGTGGAATTAGATGAAGGAGAAGCATGAAATAAGGTTACACTTTAGGGAAAAAATTGGAGAAAATAAAGATGGAGCAGAGGTGGGACAAAAAAACAAGGTAGTGTCCTACACAGAGAGTGTTAGATGAAGTCCATTGGGAGACACCAAAATAGAAAGTACAGTAAGCAATACATGTTTTGTGGTGGCAGAGATTATCATGGTTGCCAATGGTAATGTTCAACTCACAAAGTATTAGAGTAGGTACTGTAGGTATCTCAAATGAAAGGAAATAAGTTAGATAAGTAAGAATAACAAGGAACAGGTAAACTAGACCTGGCTGGAGTATTGAGTAATAAGGACACTGGGCCTAATTCAGACCCGCTCGCGAGGGAGCTCCGTCGTGCGCATTATTGAGACCCGCATAGCGACAGCCAAGCTGTCGTTCGGTGTCTCGCACCAAAGGGGGCGTGCTGTCGATGGTGACTGACAGCACGCCCCCTCTGGTGGGCGTGCCGGGGGTGTGGCTGCCAGACGTAGGCGTTCCCATGGGAACGCCTACCATCTGGAGCCGGCCCCACTGACATCTGATAGAGCTAAAATCACTCCAGGGCTTGCAGCAGCGAGACCCTACCACAGGGTCTCGTCGCAAGCCCGATGGTCGCGATGGTCTGGACCATCGAGACCATCATCATGGACACTCGCTATAGCTGTGGGTGATAACCCACAGCTATGCGAGCGTCCAAGAGACCGCTCCAAGTTGAAGTAGGAGGGCCCTGATTCAGAGCGAGCGCTTTGGTCAGAGCATCCGGCTCTAAATCAGGCCCACTGAACCTGATTCTGCATTGATCGCAATTGATGCAGATCGGCCGATTGTTGCATACTGCGCATGCGTATGCACAGCTCTTTGTGTGCACGGCGATCGTACTGCGATTACGGACACACTGTGGAATCCATTGCAGAATGAGTGACAGGCCATGAATGTTTTGGGGTGGTGACGGAGAAGTGGTTGCAGAAACGCAGGCGCGCCTGTCCGTTAGAATGCCATTGCATGGGCGTGCATAAATTAGCCACTGTGATTGCCTACGCAGAATGAGTACTCACTGCGTGCGATGAGACTTGCATATTCTGAGACAGGTCAGACATGCTGTAATTGCGCATGAGGGGGCCAATGTTATTCGATGTTACTGATGTATACGCAGGACCGCAAGGTATTATGGATGTGAGAAGGCAGTAGTTAGCGTCTCTATGGTGGCTGAGCGGCAGCATACTTTAGCATATTTTCACAAATTTATCGCGTGCGATTACACAGTTGCCATCCATGCTGAATCAGTGCCATAGTCAGGCGTTTCAGTCGGTCCAGCAGCTGATAAATGGTTTTCCAGTAAATCCTTGTAACAACTTTGTTTTTGGTATTAATGAGCCATTCACCATTGGTTTGCATATATTCTTTAAAATTTGTAAATGTGCCTACACACTTGGCGATGTGCTCATGATCTGACATTGTGTCCGATTTCCCCTTGAACTCTACCCAGCAGCTCCCCGGCAGTCGTGGGCACAATTTGGTGTTAAAAACTGTCCAATGTGACAAACGATCTATCGTGCCTCCTAACTATTCCAGTGCATCGTGACTGAGATTGTCAGATCTGTCCTACAGAACAGCAGATCTGAAGATGCGATGTACGACCTGCAGGGACGTGCATCGGCATCGTGATCGTGAGTGGACATTCACGATTTGGGCATATTTTACATGACTTGTCGTCACGATGTGTCGTAATCGGGCAATTCGTGTAAAATATTGCTAAGTGTTTAGGCACCTTTAGAATGAGATTGTAGCAAGTCGTGAATAGAGATAATCATCTATTGTATAACTGTCTCTAAGTGCCGTCTCAATGCCACCGGTGCAGGCCTTATTATGTCAGGTTCTTGTGCAGACAAAACAGGCAACACTTGAAGATTCCTAAGTGTTGTCCAGTCCCTAATAATACAAAGACATTTAATAAAATATTTCATAGGGATAGTTTTTGGTGGTATTGTTTTACTTGCCAGCCGTGCTCAGCTGCTCCATGAAACCTTTTCTCTTTCAAAATGTGATTGTAGGTGCTTCCAGCTTAATGCAGGAAATGTCAGCAGGAAAGGGAGTAGACAGATATAAACCACTGTAAATAACTTCTTAGCCATGTAGCACAGGCTTTTATTACATCAGAATTCAACTCTCTGTAAGGTCTAGTTCACACGGACATCTCTGTTATGTTGCAGACCAATACATGCAGATGTGTCATCATACACCTAGGGCCGTATTCAATTAGAGGCGAAAAGCCGCAATCGGTGAAAAAGGTTCGCCAATTGCCGTTTTTCGCCTTGTCGGAACTTATCTCCAAATTCAATTCCAGACGGAATTCACCTACGCGGAAACTCAAATGCAATGTAATAGGCGAAAATTATTTGCCTATGAATTGCAGGTGTAAAGTACAAAATCTTTGTTTTAGGGTGCAAACATGGGGAAATTACCCAAAACCCTTGGCACAGTCCCCAAAAGGCCAAATCTTGAGAAAAAAAAACGAAGAACATCCCAAAAATGTACTTTCATCTTTGGGGCAAAAAAGTAAAAAGTGGGGGGACAAGCATAAAAAGTAGCGAAATAGACTTCTGCGGGGGGGGAGGGGGTCTGCAAGGATGGATCAGGTGGTTTTGGTATTGCAGTTGCATGTAGCAGGTGCGTTTTTGCCATTTTTTTAAAAGTTCACTTTAGAAACATTAAAATATGCCTGCACCCATTTTAGAATTTGACAGGACTACTTATTTTTTCCAAAAAATACTGCTTTATGCCATTCTTCTCCACTTTTGCATACATAAAAATAAACTATTTAAACTATTTAAGTACCCCAAACACTTTTATTAGGGGTATTAGGAAACATGTACATTACTTCCCTATGTTAGTGCATCTTTTTTGGGGTACAGACTGACTTCCCCACATCTGACAGTACTTTCCGCCTGTTCCGCAGTTGCCGCTTTCCATTTTCGCGTGGTTTGGAATTGAATGGGGCAAAAAGCGGGGACGCACACGAAAAGTTTTCACCTCTGTAACAGGCGAAGGAGGCAGAAAGTCAGACAGGTGAAACCTTTCTGACTTTTCGCCTCTAATTGAATACGGGCCCTAGCTTGAATACGCCATATGTCGCGAGACACCTGGCGCGAGTGAGCCGTGACGAGCTGTGTAGTGTAGTGACTTTTTCTTTAAGTTTGGGTATTATTCACACAGCAGATGCAGCAAAATACCACTCCATCTGTACCAGTGTCTCCGGGCTGCACCTTTAACTGCACAGGAATTAGTTTAAAATATGCAAAAAGTTGCAGATGAAGCAAGGACGCAGCCACTGGCTTTAGCACATCCAGCAAACAGGGCCTGCTTGCCCCATTTTCTGGCACAATCCATGTCGCCAGGGGTGTAGAGAGTGCCGCCGGGCCCCGGTAAAGAGTGGGCGTGGCCTAATCACAGGAGGCATGGCCACTCCCCCTTGAAAAAAAAACATACTTTCTCTTTCATCCACTAGGGGACACTGGAGGTGCTTACGCTGGGGTATAGAGGCGTGGATAACTGGAGCTGGCACTTTAAATAATTCAGAAGTGTGAAGCTCCTCCCCCTCTATGCCCCATCATCCCTCAGTTTAGAAAATGTGCCTCTAGGAGCTGGTCACATTATGCTGTGCTCCAGCAAATACATTTATTTTTTATTTATTTTATTTCAAAGCCTCTTTTATACTCCTATAGGTACCCTTCGCCACCTATCTAAAAGGTGGGGTCCAGGTACCTGGCGCCCTGATGTTTTAGCAAACACCAGGAAGGATTGCACAGGGCTCATTATAAAAGAGCTCCTGACAGCTCCTTACCACCACAGCAAGTCTTCACACAGAGAAGAGAAGACTCTGCTGACCTGCCGAGAGAGAGACCTCCGGGGACACGCAGTGAGTAACATGCTGTGCATCCCCTGGCTCCTGCCCACGTGGCTCCCATCCCGCTGTGTCAGGGAAGCTGTGTGTACTCAGTACATGCGGCTCCCTGCTTCTCCCCTCTCCCCGCTGACCAGCGCTAGCACATGCTGCACTGTGTTGTTTATCATAGCGCTGTTGAAACAGCGCTACACCCTTCTCCCCTCTCCCCACTGATACACACAGAGGGGGAGGTAATGGCCAAATAGCTGCCATAATCGGAGCCCTTAGGGCATGTGGAAGGGGCGGAGCCTAATCAGCGCGGGCTCTATTCCCTCTCTCTCTCCACTATACGCGGCAAGCAGCTGTAGATAACAGCGTGGCTGCCATTTTTTAACTGTTAAATGCCTGCATCTCTCCCTTACACAGGAAGAGTGCTGCAGACATACAGAAGGCTGGATTCTCTGGCTCCCCATTCCAGATAAGCACAGAAGGCTTTGGTACAGAGGCTGTGCATAATACACTGGGGGTGCAGGGAATCCGATCTGTGGGAAAGGGAGTGGGGTGTGCTCCTCCTCTGTGTCCCATTCCAGCCTTCTGTTTTTCATTACTTCTGTTTTGTACTCTGTCCCTCTGTGTGTGGTGATTATGTGTATCCATGTCAAACAGAGCAAAGGCATCTCAAAAGGGTGTTTCTGTTTAAGGTGTAACATGCTGGGTCCACGTTATGTGATGCTTGTATAGCAATTGATCCACCAATGGCTAATACTGCCTCACCTGCGCCTACATGGGCCTCTGACATGGTAGGAGTAATGACGGATTTAACGTCAGAGTTAGCTGAGGCACATAAGTCTCAGCCTCCCTGGGTTGCTGTACTAACCAAGCCTCTTGACACCCTGATACAGGTAATGGATACAGCTGTGTCCGCACCTTCCACTTCCTGGCAAAGACCGACTCAAAAGCGTCCTTTATCGACTGTTCTCCAGTTAGAAGAGTCTGATGAGGAATTCCTCACTACTTGGAGGAAGCGTTACAGGATGAGACCCCTCTAGAGCTGGAGTCCATCTCTCCAGGGGTAGAATCTCTAATTATTTAATGAACGGTTTTTTTGTTCTCATTACATCTTCAACAACAGCTCTCACTTGCCTGGAAACAACCGGATAAACGGTTCCAAATTCCGCGCCGGTTTCCGTCTAGCTACCCTTTTCAATCATCCATGATGGAGAAGTGGGAAACGCCTCCTCCAGTAGATGCGTCCGTCTCCCGTCTCTCTAAGAAGACAGCACGCCAAGTACTGGGAGCTACAGTACTAAAAGATCCTTCGGAGACAACGCTAAGATCTATTTATACTGCAGCGGGTGCTCAACTTAGGCCCACTCTTGTTACGGCATGGGTTAATAAGGCAGTGGTTGGCTAGGCTGACCAGTTGATTACAAGTTTGGACTCTGGTATTTCCAGAGCACAGTTATGCCTATTAGCAGAACACATCCGTGAGTCTGCAGTTTACCTGGGAGAAGCGTCAAAAGATATCAGTCAAATTAGTGCTTGCATATCTGCTTCTGCTATTTCGGGCCACAGAGGCCTCTGGTTGCGTGCCTGGCATGCGGACGCTGAATCCAAGCGTGTGGTGGAGGGTTTACCATTCAATGGAGACATGCTGTTTGGCCCGGAATTAGACAAATGGATATCCCAGGCCACGGGGGGTAAATCTTCCTTCCTCCCGTCAACTGCACCGGCTCCCAGAAGATCTTACTCTGGAGGTAGAGCCAGATGTGTTCCCTCCCAAGCAAAAGGCGGCAGAGGTAGAGGTCGCCCACACACGGTTGCACGTAGACAGGAGCCATTAACAGGTGGCATGACGTAGACAGGAGCCTAAAAACAGGTGGCATGACGGTCTTCCGGCCCACCTGGGACCTCCTACAGTGGGAGCCCGCCTGCAAGGATTTCAACAAGTTGGAAACCAGACCTCTCCAGAACCGTGGATCCGCAAACTAATCTCCCTGGGGTACCAAATAGACTTCGAGGTCCCCCCTTCACCTCGGTTCTTCACTACAAGTCTGCCAATACCTACAGACAAGGCCAGGGTTCTACAGGAGGCTGTCCAGTCTCTAGACGTATCATCTGTGATAGTTCCGGTTCCAGAACATCAAACTGGTTTGAGTAAAACCCCATACCTCATTGGAGTACCCAAACTGGATGGATCGGTCATGCCCATCTTGAACCTCAGGTCATTGAACCTGTATCTCAGGATGTATCAGTTCCAAATGGAATCTCTGCAGTCTGTTATTGCGAGCTTGGAACCAGGAGAGTTCCTATTATCCCTGGATATCAAGGATGCCTATCTCCATGTTCCCATCTGGGAACCACACCAAGCCTTTCTGCATTTCGCCATATTGAAAGATTATTATCAGTTTCTGGTGTTGCCGTTCGGGTTTTCCTCGGATCCCCGCATCTTCACCAAAACTCATGTCAGCCATGATTGCTCTCCTTCGGTCATCGGGAGTGAACATAATTACTTATTTGGATGACCTGTTACGCAAAGCGCAATCAGTATCTCTTCTAACAAGTCATGCCTTCCTGACATATCAGACTCTAATACAACACGGTTGGATAATAAACTTCAAGAAAGCAGATCTCAATCCATCCCAGAAGCTGCTCTTTCTGGGCATGATCTTGGATACGGCATCACAGAGGATCTTTCTTCCAATAGACAAAGCTCGAGATATCCGGTTGTTAGTTCAGCTGGTCCTCGGACCAAGGAAGGTGTCCCTACTTCTTTGTCTGCATCTCCTGGGGAAGATGGTAGCTGCCTTCAAGGCACTACAGTTTGGCCGGTTCCACTCCAGGGTTTTTTCAGCTGGACCTACTAACACAGGGTCTCATCTGCTTCTACATCGACAGATCCATCTGAGCCCAGCTACCAGAGTGGCCTTTCTCTGGTGGACACAATCCAACAATCTTTTAGCGGGCCAGAGATTGTGGGACTTGATCATCGTAACAACAGATTCCAGCCTTCAAGGATGGGGAGCAGTAGTCCTCGATTATCACTTTCAGGGTTTATGGTCCCCTCTAGAACAAAAATGGCCCATAAATGTGTTGGAACTCAGAGCGATTTACAATGCTCTGATAGAAGCAACAGAGTTTCTGAGGACTCATCCGGTAAGAGTGCAGTCCGACAACGCGACGGCTGTCGCATACATCAATCGCCAAGGAGGGACTCAAAGTCGCATGGCCATTCGAGAAGTATCTCAGATCCTCCGGTGGGCCGAAATCCTGTTGGTGGTATTCATCTCGGGTGTGGACAACTGGGAAACAGATTACCTAAACCGCCAGGATATCCATCCCAGGGAACGGAAGCTTCATCCAGATGTGTTCAATGCTCAAATACGTCGATGGGGATGTCCTCAGTTGGACTTATGGCATCACGATTGAATCGTCAACCCCCGGTATATGTGTCAAGAGACGCTCTGACAGTTCCATGGATCTACGACTTTATTTACCTCTTTCCTCTGATTCCACCTGTTCCTCGACTGCTAAAATCCTATTGTCAGACGATCCGTGGCCCCTCCCTCTGTGCCTGGATCTGCTACTGTAGGGTCCTTTTGTACACCCCTACTTAGCGCAGCTCCATTTAACGGGGTGGCTCTTGAAACAGATATACTAAGACGCAGAGGAATCCCAGACTCTGTTATTCCCACCATGCTGCGCGCCAGGAAGCCAGTTTCGGCTGCGCATTATCATTGCGTCTGGCGTTCTTATATCTCATGGTGTTCCAGTCGGGATCTTCCCTCTAGGACATTTTGGTTGTCCCGGTTTCTGTATTTTCTTCAGACGGGTCTGGATTCTGGCCTTCGTCTTGGAACTTTAAAGGTGCAGGTTTCTGCCCTTTCCATTTTCTCTCAATGGAAATTGGCCCTCATTCCTGAGGTGCAGACGTTTCTTCAGGGGGTCTTGCATGGGCAGCCTCCTTTTGTACATCCGATAGCTCCCTTCGACTTGAACTTAGTGCTTCTGTTTTTTCAGTCATCCATGATTGAACCTTTGGAAGAGATTGAAATGAAGTACTTGTCCTGGAAGACTGTCCTCCTTCTGGCTCTAGCATCGGCTTGTAGATTTTCAGAATTTAGTGCTCTGTCCTATAAGCCACCTTACCTGGTGTTTCATGCTGATAGGGCGGAACTCCGGACGGGAGCCGCCTTCCTTCCCAAGTTAGTGTCGGCTTTTCATATTAATCAGCCTATGGTGGTAACGTCTTTGGTGGAGGACTCTGGTGGTTCTTCTACCTTGGATGTGGATAGAGCTCTCCGCATCTATGTTGACAGGACTGCTTCCCCTCCGTAAGTCTGAGTCGCTTTTTGTCCTCTATGATGCAGTTCGGAGGGGTTGGCCAGCGTCTAAGCAGACTTTGGCATGTTGGACCCGGCTGACTATTTATCAGGCTTATGTTTAGGCGGACCGTCGGCCTCCTTCGTCCATTCGGTTCATTCCACATGTTCTGTGGGGGCGTCATGGACGGCCGGTAGTGGAGCCTCCACGTCACAATTGTGGCATGCGGCTACTTGGTCTTCGGTTCACATGTTTGTAAGGTTTTACAAATTTGATACGTTTGCTGCTTCAGCATCCAGTTTTGGCCGCTTTGTTCTGCAGGTGCCGCAGAGCGCTCCCGCCCATGGGGAAAACTTTGGGACATCCCCAGCATAAGCACCTCCAGTGTCCCCTAGTAGATGAAAGAGAAAATGGGATTTGGTACTTACCGGTAAATCCTTTTCTCTGATTCCACAGGGGACACTGCACGCCCACCTGAGCGCTCTCTGCCTGCCTGTACAGTTTGTTCAGTATGTTTTTTGTTTTGATTGTGTGTTCTCTCCCTTTTACTCAGCTTGTTCTCCATCTCCTCTCGGTCTTCATTTTCTAAACTGAGGGCTAATGGGGCATAGAGGGGGAGGAGCTTCACACTTCTGAATTATTTAAAGTGCCAGCTCCAGTTATCCACGCCTCTATACCCCAGCGTAAGCACCTCCAGTGTCCCCTGTGGAATCAGAGAAAAGGATTTACCGGTAAGTACCAAAATACCATTTTTGCGGTGCTGTGAACTGAGGTGTTCACAGTGCAAAAGTATGTTTTTTTTTCAAGGTGGTGTGGCCACGCCTCCCGCAATTACTCCACGCCCCCTCTTTACTGGGGCCCAGTGGTGCTCTCTTTGCCCCTGGTCACGGGGCCCGGTGCAAAGGCAGGGGAGGGCGCGATCAGTGGAGATTGCTGTGGCTGCTGCTTAGCAGCCGCGAGCAATCTCCCACTGCAGCTGAGCACACTCTGTGTGCTGGGCTGTGCTGGGCTGCTGCAGAGGGAGGGAGGGCAGCACCGGACCCGGGCCCGGGTAAATTGTGACTCAACCCCCCCTCCCTCAATGCCCCTGCATGTTGCTACCCCTACGGCTTTTGGAGCACTGTGAGCGATATCGCTGCCTCAGATCTGCGCAGTTGAGCTTCTGCACATGTGCAGATCTAAAAACATTGCAGATGTGCGGAAAGATCGGGTACACCCCTGAATTAAGCATTGAGCTGCTTCCAGGTATGTCCCTTAAAATGTTCTCTTGTAACATGGTGTCACATAATTTAATTATGTGTAATGCAGGTTCTATTCTGCAGAAAAGAAACAAATCTCATTTTTAAACATGGGGGTTTGACACACAGTAATGCCAGACTTAATGACATTACGGAGACATGTGTTGCCCACATTTCACATTAGTACAGGGGAATGTAGTTTGTGGTGATAGTAACAGGCGTCCCACTCTAAGGCTTCCAAACAAATACTCCCCAGTCCAATAAAGAACAACTGCTACTCCATTTGGGATCAATAGATCCGCTTAATACACAAAAATGCTTATTCACATATGCTAATATTGATAGTGCTGGTTAAAAGAGTGCCTCAAAAAGATCAAATGTACAATAATTAATGTAGTCAATCCAGGGGCGTATCTATAATGGATGCAGTGTGTGCTGTGCACTTGGGCACCGCACACCTTCTCCCATATTGTTTAAAACGTACCTCTCCGAGGTCCCGCGCCGGGTGTCAGCGCTGTACAAATAGCCAGAAAAATGGCCACCACGGGCATTTTGCGCATGCACATGCGCAGTAGACACTGGGCACACTCTACTGCCCACAGTCTACTAATGCTCCAGTGGCTGGCCAGCCGCATCAATCGGCTGCCGGCAGCCAGGAAGAGAGGAGGGGCCCCGTACGGGGAATGGACACGGGTCTCCTCCTCTCTATAGATGCCCCTGAGTCAATCCTGAGTCAAACTTAATAGATGGACTGTACCTTATAACACTTCTACTGCTATCATCAGGATTACTAGTCATTTCATATACTGTAATAATCCTCCAGCAAGTGGTGCTGTATTACTTTTGCGAATCAGGCTAGATCTAGTGTTCTATTTCCCTAGTTAAACACAATCACATTATCAATAGAAAAACTAATTTTTTAATCCATTTTGGGTAGATTTTATTTTCTGTCTCAATAAACAAACAAACTCCACAAGGTATAATTTGTGGGGGTAAAACATAAACTTTATTTTTTACTAATCTATGTATTGGAATGTGATCACCCATAACATGTCAAAATAGGCTGAGCATTGGAGTGACAACACAAGGGTTCAATGAGATAAATGGGTGGAAAAGGTTAATTTGCAGGATTGTTCTAGGAGGGGGTCTCAGTGTCCATAGGCTTCTACGGGGACTGCTGTGGTGATCACGAATAGAGGAGGCCACAAAATATATCTTAAATCAGCTGCTGAAGCCTCTTAATACTGTAAGGGGGACACCGAAGTCTGCAAAAATGGCCTGATACATCGGCCCCTTAGCATTGAGCTAGCATGAGTTTACTGCCCCAATTCTTCATTCTGACACACATTTTATAATTTACTTCCCTGCAGCATAGCTTCATTTTGCCACTTATAGAAAATTGTCTATGTCTGCACTAAGAAAAATAAAATTCCCAAGAGAATCAATATGAACAAATCATTACTGACACAAAATTAATAATATGAAATTATTTTTACTATAATGAACTCACTTGACTGGTCAATGAATAGAAAACAATCACATACAGTAGAATAATTAATCTATAAAATTGATAAACATGATGTAACAAAATATTGCTATACTATTGGATATCAGAATAAAAGATCGCGGGAGGAGGTGGATCCAAAAAATAGAGAAAAAAAAACACATATATCAATCCATAAATATCCGCATCTGTGTTTAATGGTCTTTGGGCCTGATTGAGCGCCGGACGCTCTGACCAGAGCGCTCGCTCTGAAACAGGGCCCTCCTCCATGAAAATGGAGCGGCCTCCTGGCCGCTCGTATAGCTGTGGGTGACCACCCACAGCATATGCGAGTAGCCAAAAAGATGGTTGCGATGGTCTTGACCATCGCGACCATCGGACTTGCGATGGAGACCCTGCGGTAGGGTCTCCCTGCCACAAGCCCTGGAGTGATTTTGGCTCTATCAGGGCCAAAATCACTCCCTCTGACATCACTAGTGATGTCAGTGGGGCCGGCTTCAGACGGTAGGCGTTCCCATGGGAATGCCTCAGTCTGGCAGGCATGCCCCCGGCACGCCCACCAAAGGGGGCGTGCTGTCAATCAACATCGACAGCACGCCCCCTTTGGTGCGAGACCCGGAGCGATGGAAAGCCCGTCGCTCCCCGGGTCTCGCGCATGCGCACGACGGAGCTCCCTCCATCGTGCGCATGCACAGTGGGGAACATCGACCCGCTTGCAAGCGTACTGCTGCTCGCGAGCGGGTCTGAATGACCCCCTTTGATCTCACCAGGATTAGAGTGTGTTGTTGTAAAGCCGTGATAAGCTACTTATGACCACGTATCCTGGCAGACAATGTCATGAGAAATAAACTTACAAAATGCTTAGTTCACATCCGAGCAGGTGAGAAGCTGAAATGGGCAGCAGAGGAGGTTCATGTAACCGGAGAGACAAGAATAAAGCGGCTCCTTGATGATTAGATGATGTTAGTATTGGTCTGGCCGTGTCTCGATCCTAACCTCTACTCCGGCTGACGGCCAGTGTGCTGATATTGTACCCGATGCTTAATAGAAATGGATATTTCAATGGGTCCAAAAAACAGTCCACTGATGCGTTTCGTTCCACAATTCTGGGACTTTATCAAAGCCACTTACCTCTACTTTAACTCTAAACAAGTACCAAGATTTTTTAAAAGTGTTTCCAAAGAGATTAGCTCAACGTGTACCTTATAATGCACTTGGCCTAAAAAGTAGGAGTACATAAAAATGCATTGTCGGTATAAAAAATTTGAAGCTCATAAAAAAATTACCTTTATTTATTTTTTAAATCAATTACAGTATTACTAGGGTCATGGTAATAATAAGACAAGACCCACATAAGTGTGTGTCAGATATGGGTGTAAAAGGCTATAGCTAAACACAATCTCCTTGTCTGAAAATTATTATTATTGTTGTTTATTAGGGGACTAATACTGAGTCGCACCCAATGTCGATGTTCATGTAGTTTAGCGATTATTTGCATCTTTCCATTGGCAAAAATCTCCAACCAAATGATAGGCGTTTCTGTGCGGTGACTGGGGGTGGCTACTAGTGCATGCAAAAATGGGGGGTTTATGGGTACACCACCACATGCATAGGAGGCCACTGTCAGACATAGAACCTTCACCTGCCACAGGGCTGTTGCAAATGTATATTGTGCTACTGATGGTGGTGTATAAGGACAAACCAATCGATATTACTGCATGGGCGCTAAAAGTGGGCATCTCAGTCTTTGCACAGTCATCTGCACAGATGTCAACAATGGAAGGAGTTTGTACTGGCATTTGCATGAACATGCACATGGGTGAAGGTCAATAGACACTTGCATACCCAAAGCGCTTTAAATGGAAATTACAGTAACACACAAGAGCATGCTTACCTACTGTCCTGGAAGGGGTATGTAGTCAGGAAGCCGGCAGTCGAAATGCCGACCACCTGCTTCCCAACAGTGAAATCCCGGCATGGGACTATTGATAGGCATCTAAATACCGACGCCTTTAATAAGCCCCATGCCAATATCCAGACGCCCGACTTACCAATCATAGGTAAGCTGGGTGTCATGAGCAGATAGTCGCGGGGGGGGACTTAGGGTTAGGCATCCTCCCAGGAGGGTTAGGCTAGGGTTAGGGAGGTTAGGGTCAGGCACCCCCTGGGGAGGGCTAGGTTTAGGGTGTGAGGAGGGGGGTTAGGTTTAGGCACCCCTGGGGGGAGATCAGGGTTAGGCACTAGGAGGAGGGGAAGGTTAGGGATAGGCACCCCTAAAGGAGGGATAGGGTTAGAGGGGGGGAGGGTTAGGAATAGCCTTTATACTTATCCTGTTGGGATCTCCATATGCCGGCCTTCCGGCGTCGGTATTTCATCTGCCGGGCTGATGTCCGGCAGTATAACATACCGATTCCCCTGGAAGGTCAGTGAGACTCCCGCTTCTTTTGTGTAGTCCCCGGGCCCATCCCACTCACTTCCTAGTGAAGCGGGCAGGATGGGAGAGTAATACGGGGAATGTGCATTCTCAGTGGCCAAGTGAGGAGAGGAGCTCAACAAAGTAAGCAAGTAAGCACAAAACTAAGTTCAAACAGATAGTTCATGGGAGAAAAAAATATCACTCAGTGAGTTTTATATAAAGTACATCTAATAATGACTAGAACAAAGTGCTAGGGCTGTTCGGGTGGGCTTCCTATGATTGCCCTAGGTCCCCTCAAACAAAATATAGGCTGTGTGTTTTTGCTGTAAGATCAACAAATCAAGGTTAATAATAATGATAATAATTATAAAGGGATTTGTTCAATGTAATAGGAGGAAATGGAAAAACTGCTTTATATAACCAATTTTATGTAACTCATCCATAGGGAGCAGAAGGGACAGCAGTTATATTTTACATACTCTATAATCATGGCTTTAATGTCTAAAACTGTTTTTACTTTTTTTTTTGTTTGCCGCAGGATTATGATGATGGTTACGGAACCGCATATGATGAGCAAAGTTATGATTCTTACGATAACAACTATAATTCACAAGTACAGAGGTAAGGCGTGCTGGACTGGCACATTTTATTCCTGTTGACGGTGCAGTTTTAAGTATGGATGTATTTGTTTTCAATAACTGTTTCTTTGCTAGCATACAGGATCATTAGCATAATGAGAACATATTCCAACCTGCTTTCTGAGCAGTTCCCCTTATAGTTTTGGTGCTCCTGGGACATTTCTGAGCAATTGAACTGTGACATTCATTGGAGCAAGGAAGAAAAAACTGTTGAGAGTAAGGAAACACATTCTCACCTTACCGATCTACGGCTACACTGTTACATCATTCTCATTAGCAGTGGCTCATGCTGGATTCAAAAGAAAAATACTGTAATAATCACAGAGCATATTATGGTTACAAATATGTGTGATTGGAGTATAGATATTAGATTGATTGAGAATTTGTTCATAGCAACCAATCAGCTCCTACCTATTATCTTATAGACTGTACTTGATAAATGCTACTGCAAAGCTGATTGGTTGCTATGGGCAACTTCTCCTTCTGCTTGATACATAAACCCCTGAGAGTATTAGAGATCAGTTCAAATACAGGAAATCTGCAGGTGATGCTGGCAATGTGACAGGATTGAATTGCCACAGCGGCCTACACCACCTGTAAATTTAGAGTACAGTAATTAGTCTCTATATAATTCATTTGAATATGCAGTCCCATAGGGGTGCATTTTAAAAATGCATGAATTGAGGTTACGGTATGTATGTTTATTTTTGCAGACTGCACTCTGCCCATCTCGACCAAGATTTTAGATAGATGGAATATATATCAATAATAGATGATTCCACTGGAACTCTCTGTGACCTAACCGAGACTTCCATAGAAGTTGTAATAGACTTGTGCCCATTAAGGCTAAAGTGAAATATAATGAACAATGATTTTGTAGTGTGGTTTAGTGTTGCATTTTTTTTTAAAGGCAAAACCAGGTTGGTTTTTCCTTTTTTACTAAAAAACAAAACAAAAAGGAATTAGTTCATTACCTTTCCACCTCAATCTCTCCAAATTGAGCCCCTAGGACCTAATGCAGAGATGGTCACAAAATGGGCCAAAGATTTCATGTAAGAGTAGTGTATTTTCACCCCATATACTGAGCAATGCATGTTAAAAAATTGTTACTGGTTAGCATAGGCACTGAATTACAGTATGCCAAGCATAAACCCATGTTTACCAATTTGATTTGCTTGTGAAATACAAGTTTGCTCTTGGTCATTAAAACTTAAAAACCTTCCTAATGCAACAGAAACAACGCCTCATCTATTGTATGGAAAAAGAGAAAAAAATGACCAAAATATGCACATAAATGAATATTATATGCAACAGAAGTGATGAAATCAGCTGTACATTCACAAGCTGTTCACTATTGCTGGCTACAGTCATCGTTATCAGTGTATTTGCACCTGCCCTGACCAATCGTAAATAATAAGGTTTCCTCAGATACTATATGTATGCAGCTGGTCGAAAGTCTCCATGTGTTCTTAATTCCTCCAACATGGCCTTTCTGTACTACTTCTGCATTAGAACATCCACCCTTATTCACCCTCTTCAGGTGGGCATAAATTACAAAACAAAAAATATTACACAGACATTATAGTGACTATCAAAATATAATTTAAAAATATTGTGACACTTATCAGTAGACTACAGTATATAATTAATAAATACACATACTGTATCTAAAAGTCTAGGTAATAGCATCTGTTTTTGTGGTTGCAGCAATTGAGTCATGATTGTGCATTTTTTCTAGTTTTCTTTGCTAAATTGTAAATAAAGACATGTTTATCTCCACAGTCTAAAAATAGAAAGTTCCATTACAATAAAAAAAACCTCTTTAGGTACAGTAGAGTACAAATAACAAAAAGGGGCAAAATACTATAGACTGTTAGAGAACATTGGTCATAATGGGTAATTTGCTTCTGGTTTTACAAGAAATTAAAGGGAATATCTGCCAATTTCAGAAAATGATTAGCACCTATCTTTATGTCTCTTTGCTAGCAGCGTGATCCTACCAAATATTAAGGTGCATAAACTTTTGGTGCATAATCACGGGGAGTCAGGGATGCCACAACTTGTGGAAAATACCATCTTGTATTTTTTTTCTATCTATCTATCTATCTATCTATCTATCTATCTATCTATCTCCGCTTTCTATCACAGCTAGCTATTAAAGCTTATATGAAAACAATGACCTACCTCTTATGTGCAAACAGTATCAAGCTGCACAATGTCAAAAAAGCAAGAGTCACCTAACACAAAACAAACGTAATAACAACAAATGTTGACAACAATAGGCGCTATATAGAGTTGTTACAACAGGAAAATGAAAATTAAAAGAAAAATTAGAAGTATATTCTTGATTGTGCGATATAAATAGTCCAAATATCCCGCAATCATGTAAAAAAAATTACAAGAAAAGAACACAATACTGTAATACAGTCTTTGCCACAAAAACACTAATCCACAATAGGTGTAAGCTATGAATATAGTGTTTCACAGAAATGGATAGAGCCGTATCTAGCAAACGTAGAAGTGCTCCCCTTCTAGCTTGGAAATCCAACCACGTGTCTCTGCTTAGAAGTAAGGATGCTTACTTTACGTGTCTCTGCTTAGAAGTATGGATGCTTACTTTACGTGTCTCTGCTTAGAGGTATGAATGCTTACTTTACGTGTCTCTGCTTAGAAGTATGAATGCTTACTTTACGTGTCTCTGCTTAGAAGTATGGATGCTTACTTTACGTGTCTCTGCTTAGAAGTATGGATGCTTACTTTACGTGTCTCTGCTTAGAAGTATGGATGCTTACTTTACGTGTCTCTGCTTAGAAGTATGGATGCTTACTTTACGTGTCTCTGCTTAGAAGTATGGATGCTTACTTTACGTGTCTCTGCTTAGAAGTATGGATGCTTACTTTACGTGTCTCTGCTTAGAAGTATGGATGCTTACTTTACGTGTCTCAGCTTAGAAGTATGGATGCTTACTTTACGTGTCTCTGCTTAGAAGTATGGATGCTTACTTTACGTGTCTCTGCTTAGAAGTATGGATGCTTACTTTACGTGTCTCTGCTTAGAAGTATGGATGCTTACTTTACGTGTCTCTGCTTAGAAGTATGGATGCTTACTTTACGTGTCTCTGCTTAGAAGTATGGATGCTTACTTTACGTGTCTCTGCTTAGAAGTATGGATACTTACTTTACGTGTCTCTGCTTAGAAGTATGGATGCTTACTTTTTTCGTGTCTCTGCTTAGAATTATGGATGCTTACTTTACGTGTCTCTGCTTAGACGTATGGATACTTACTTTACGTGTCTCTGCTTAGAAGTATGGATGCTTACTTTTTACGTGTCTCTGCTTAGAATTATGGATGCTTACTTTAATACATGCAAATATTGCTGGAAAAGCTCATCAAGGTTTCTTTTTATCTCTAGCATCCCCTTGTTTAAAAGGGTTCCCCAGGACCATAACTAATAAATTAAGCTAAATGTGCTATAGGTAGTTCAAAGCACATATTTTTTATAAACCATATAGTTAAAGGTGCTATACACACAGCCAATGCATATGGACAGATGGATTCTCACATAGTCACTATGTACAGAGATGGATTCCAGCACTATTTGCATGTAAGCATTAAAGTAAGCATCCATACTTCTAAGGAGAGACACGTGGTTGGATCTCCAAGCTTATAGGGGAGCACTTTCTACGTTTGCTAGATACGGCTCTATCCATTTCTGTGAAACACTATATTCATAGCTTACACCTATTGTGGATTAGTGTTTTTTGTGGCCAAGACAGTATTACACTATTGTGTTCTTTTCTTGTATTTTTTTACATGACTGCAGGAGATTTGGACCATTTAGAATTTACTGATAAGTATTCCTTGTATTGTCATATTCCTGTTGTAAGAACTGTATATAGCGCCCATTGTTGTCAACATTTGTTGTTAGTCTGTCTACTGTCTATCTCTATCTACACAGATTTATTTCATATTAAAATACAGTTAATTTATAGGGGTTGTCCTTCCATGCCATTTATTTTGTGCTTTACATGTGTGCTGTAAGAATGCCTTCGGGCTGTATTAAATTAATGTATAGCTATCTAATAGTCACTGAGTACAGGTGAGTCACACATTATGACACTTCTGTACTGAGCTGGGTGTCTTTGACACAGTGTTATTGTATTTTGGACTTTATACAAGTAAAATTATGAAGGTATTGACCATTTTTTTTGTTTACCCTCATTTCTCAAATTAGACCCTCACTCAGCAACTGTAGCAAAACGCACAATACCGCTTTCTCTACATCAGCAAGATTAGTCTGGGTTCCCAATTAGTTTATTTAACTGTAACAAAGCTCTTACACTTCTGAAACACCAAATAACAATGAGCACACAAGTGTTAGACAGATCAATCTGTTCTAACGTCTAAATTTTATGCAGGGCATTATCTGCATAGTCTGCAGTACGGTCACTTCTGATTGATTTACTGTACATTCTATTTTATCCAGGCCGTATGGAACTCTGTAACAGAACAGAAGTGTTTGTCTATTTAACGTTTTATGTTCTCTAGAAGATTTATCTTGGATATTTTGAAAAATTGCTATACAAATATGAAGCTCACTAGAGATCCGCACTACATCATTTGGATTTGGCTTTGCCATCTGCTTAATAGCAGTAAAATGGCTACAGAGATACTTCTAATCGTCCATTCTTAGCCCAGACAGATGCTGCCGCGTTAACATGTCAAGGCAAGAGTCCTGTCAGGAGCAGGATGTAGGTTATGTTACAAGGTTGTAACAAAAATAAAATGAATCCGTAAAAGGATCTCTCATTGCATTAACCATTTGGATATTGTACCTGTTGTAATCTGTCTCTGGATTGTGTGATGATATAATACAGTCTCCTCGAGTTTATCCAGCATAGATCTGATGCTAATTGCTTCCAATGGATTTTCATTGGGTTGGCCACTTATGTGGTTGTAATTACACGAATGAGCCAGATCCAATTAAATACTTTGTATACAAGCTTTACTGGTCCTTTGAGAAATTGTGCTGCACAGCTGAATAGCTCTGACTTCGGAAAGTATCTTTTTTAACCTAAAATTCTAAAAAAAAAACGGTATAGTTTTTATATTTCTACCAATTATCTCCGTCTTTATTCTGTCCCTTTGTTGGTCTCTACATTCAGCTTATCACGATCTGTTATTCAGCCTGATCATTTACATAGGAAACCATTCTCTGGTTGCTCCTCGGCTCTAAATTCCTTTCCATTGTGATGAGGACAAGGGCTGTTTACAAATACTAACCAGTTACTTCAGGATGCAGTGGCAGAACTATGGCCATTTCACTGGGCGAAAGCCGATGGGGGGGCTGGAGGTGAGTGGGGTGCTGTAGCCAACATTCATCCTGCACTCACTATCCAAACAGGCACTGGTTCCTCATATTCAAAAGAGCAGATTGGGGCCATAGGAGGGCCGGCTGAACCCCCCCCCCCCAAAAAAAAAAAGTACTATAAGCATATCAAGCCGGTACTTTCCCCTTTTAAGAGATGCATTTTTGTTCCTCTAGAACGTTTCTCCCATATAGAATTTAACAGCTTTACCTCTACCATCAGCATGGAAATGATTACTATTATTACATTTGTAACATTTTCGTTTTTAAATACAATAAATCTACTTTTGCATCACCATCATCGCAACTCCTTTGTTAAGGCAATGTGATTTCTACTGATACAGATTTTAATTGGCAAGTGAGCATAAAGAAAGTGGAATATATATTTCAGCATGTAATGGATAGACATGTTTAATACAGTAAGCATATAATGCTTTAGATCAGTTAGATACTGCACATGTTTGATCGTAGCACTTTAATGCCAGCATATTAAAGTGATCTACTAGAAAGAGGGTCATATAGTTCATTGGGAGCTAATCTAGAAATTAAAAACATTTGTCACCTATGTGTTGTAAGTGTGAAACATTTTCTTGTAAAGAGTTTCACTAGAAGTGATTTAGTGTCTTCTGATCTGAATATAAGATAAAAGGTTGGTCGAATTTACGATTTTCTAATCACATTTTTAAAGAGGTCCTTTGTATGATACAGGTGGATTTTGCTGGCTTATTTTTTTAATTGGTGCCGTACACTTTAAAATATATTGTTAGCATACAACACCCCAACCATCAATTAGCTGAACTGTGGGCATCGCCTGCCAGACACCCTGCAGATGCCTGGTGTCAACAGGAAGAAGTAATTGCTGGTCTCAGTTTCTTGGGAATAGTTTAGGACCCCCACCTTTCTTCCACTTAATGCCTTCGTAATATTGTGTTTGTGGTTAAAATTTGTATTGACTATAATGAACTACTAGCCCATGGTCAGTTATTTCTATCGAGCTTATTTGCTCGTTGAGGTTTGTTGTCGGATTGTTACTTTTAAATCCACTGTGTATTCTATGCCAAGAGCTTATGAAAGTAAAACTGTGACATTGCTTTTATAGCTGTACTAATAGATGTAAAATATATTTGTCACTTAAAACAAAGATTGTAAAAATCTTGTATATTTTCCTTGGTAACATGAATAATAAATCCCAGTTTATAAACAATATTCAGTATGTCATGTGTCAACTTGTTATGCAGTGTTTGTACAATTATTCAAATATTTTTGTCTAAATATGATGGGAAAAACTATGCTGTCATTCAGAATTACCAGCAACATAAATGCACTATAAGGGTAGGAAAAAGTCTACTCAGCTCTTATCTGGGCCAGTGTAGATTTGCATGTAAGTAGCTAAATTGTGAACACTTTTATACAGCCAAACCAAATAACCATTTAATATGCTGGCTGGGCTTTCTGAATCCAGCTGCAAAAGTGTTATTTACAGCAACAATGTAGCTGTGTGAGTCATAATAAACAGTGACCTCTGGGGCTAGTTTTCAAAGTCACATGCTTTAATGCTTATTGTTACATTAAAAATATAATTTTTATTTTATATAGATAGATATGATATAGATATACAGTATGTAAGAAGAGAGAGAGAAAGAGAGAGAGAATGGGTGTGAGAGGGTGTGTGTGTGTGTGTCTGAGCGAAATAAATAAGAGAGGGGTAATACGAAAGGGGGTTGACAGAAGGGGTGGGAGGAAATGATGGGTATGAGAAAGGGGGAATAAGAGAGAGATGGGGAATGAGAGAGAGTTAGAGAGGGGGAATGAGGAAGAGAGAGCGTGAGAGAGGAATGAGGGAGAGAGGGCATTTGAGAGTTAGAGAAAATGAGGATAAGAGGGAGAGGAGAGTGGGGATGAAAGAGAGAAAAGGGGATATGAGAGAGAGAAAGGGGGATTGATTGAAAGAGGAGATGAAAGAGAGAGGGGATGAGAAAAGGGGAGAATGAGAGAGAAATCAGTGAGAGGGGGTAATAAGGGAGAAGTGAGTGAGGGAGAGTGAATGTGTGTGTGAGAGATAAAGAGAAATGTATGAGAGAGAAGAGGTGAAAGAAAGAGAAATGGGGTATGAGAGAGGGATAAGGGATAGAGAGTGAGAGAGGGATAAGGGATAGAGAGAGGGAGGAGAGAAAGAGAGAGAGAGAGGGGGAGGGGAGGATGAGAGAGAGGGAGTGAGATAGAAATAGTGTGTTTGTTAGAGAGAGAGAGAGATAGAGAGAGAGGGGGGAGGGAAAGAATGAGAACAGAGGGGCGGGGGAGAGGGAGGGGATGAGAGGGGAAGGTCAAGAGATATTTCTACTTGTCAGACTAACTGATAATTGCAATAATTCTGGTACCTTATTTTGTTGGATTGGTTCCATAATAAGGAAAACAATTTTATACAAACCTAGAACAGTACAGTTCACACTGTATGTAACTTTCATTTGTTATGCTTTAAGCTACCAGCTATTCTGGGCTTTGAAATGCTTCTTCTTGTCTGCTGTATATAGTAATAGATTTGCCAGCATGAAATCTGAAGGGTTTAAGACTGAATTTTTTCCCAATGGCAGCAAAAATATATATTTCCATCTGTTACGTTGATGCTTGTGAATGTTACAAGTTAATTTGAAAATAATTACAAACACTTTAGGATTATTCTTGATGAAAGGTGGCTGTACATTACATAAATGCTGAGTATGACTGTTCTGTTCTTACCTTGCAGCACAGGAGATTACTATGATTATGGACACGGGCTAGGGGAAGACACATATGATTCATACGGTAAGTCTCCAATTTGGTCAGTAAATGATATTGGTGCTGTTCCAAACATGTATTAATGTGTAACTAATATAGATAATTTCAATGTTAACTCTGCTTATTGGCTGATATCCCAGATTGCTTTGGATGGATGTGTTAAGCACATTTGTGTTTGCAACTTGGCTGTGAGCCTTTTGATGAAGTCTCAAAATGTTCAACTTTTGCATTATAAAAAAACCCCAAACACTATATTTTCTTGAACTTTGAGATAATTCACAATAATTTATATAACATTTTGGATCCATTGCTGTTGGCCTCCAATTCCATTACATTTACTTCCCCAACATGACCTGACCACTGTACATGACCATAATATACATCTATTACACTCTATACAGACATAGGACACTACACCCCAAACATGACCTGACCATTGTACATGATCATAATACACATCTATTACACTGTATACAGACATAGGACACTACACCCCCAACATGACCTGACCACTGTACATGATCATAATACACATCTATTACACTCTATACAGACATAGGACCAGTGGCATAAGTTCATCATAGACGTACAGAGGCAAGTTATAATTTGGTGCGCCCCCCCACCCACGTCAGGTGAGTCATACTGACAATAGAAGCTGCAAAGCAGCAAACCCAATGAGTGGAGACAGTGTATAGATAGACAGAGCCAGCAGCTGACACGGAGCTCTCTGCTAGTATATAGTGGCTTTTCAGGTGCCAGGAAAAAGTGCCATATATTGGGTGGCCATGACAGTACACTCCAGGTACATAGTTACAGCTCTAAGTGTGGTGAATATATTGTGGGCAATGGAGGAGGTGCTCCTTCAGTGCTGGAGCCAGGCGACAGGTGCCTCCATTGTCTCCCATAGATCTGCCCTTGCATAGGACACTACACTCCCAACATGACCTGACCACTGTACATGACCATAATACACATCTATTACGCTCTATACAGACATAGGACACTACACCCCCAACAAGACCTGACCATTGTGCATGATTATTACTACACTCATTGCAGACAAAGGACACTATACCACTAACATGATCTGAACACTGGACATGATCACAGTACCATTATAGCACACTCTGGGCCTGATTCGGACCCACTCGCAAGCGCTATGCGCTTGCGAGCGGGTCGATGTTTGGCCATTGCGCATGCCGGAGCTGGCTCCAACATGCCCATGTGCGAGACACGGCTAGCGATGGGCGCTCCGCTCCGGGTCTCGCACCAAAAGGGGGCGGCTGACGATTTTGATTAACAGCTCGCACCATTTTGGAGGCATGGCATGGGGGAGGCGTTCCCATGCAAATGCCTGCCGTTTGTGGGCAGCCCCACTGACATCACCAGTGATGTCAGTGGGAGAGCTCTCGGTTCTATTAGAGCCAGAAGCTCTCTGGGGCTTGCGGCCACGAAACCCTACCACAAGGGTCTCGAACCAAGCCCGATGGTCGCGATGGTCTTGACCATCACGATCATCATCCTGGCCGCTCACAATAGCTGTGGGAGGTCACCCACAGCTATGCGAGCGGCCAGGAGGCAGCTCCAAAAAAAAAAACCGCCCTGATTCAGAGCGAGCGCTCTTTCAGAGCGTCCGGCTCTGAATCAGGACTTCTGTGCAGACATAGGACACTACACTGTTAACATGACCTTACCACTGGTCATGATTGTAATACAATGCTTTTACTCTTTATACAGACATAAAGCACAATACTCCCAACATGACCTGATCACTGGACTTGATCACAATGCAATTATATTACACTCTATACAGACATAGGAAACTACACCCCCAACATGACCTGTCCACTGGACATGATCATAATACAATTCTTTTACACTATATACAGACATAGGACACTACACCTCAACATGACCTGAGGACTGGACATGACTAAAATACAATTCTATTATATCCTATATAGACATAGGTCACTACACCCCCAACTTGACCTGATCACTGTACATGACTGTAATATAATTATATTGCACTCTATACAGACATAGGACACTACACCCCAACATGATTTGACCACTGGACATGATCATAATACAGTTCTGTTACACTCTATACAGACATAAGACACTACACCCCAACATGATCTGACCACTGGACATGATCATAATACACATCTGTTACACACTATACAGATATAGGACACTACAACCCCAACATGATCTGACCACTGTACATGATCATAATACAGTTCTGTTACACTCTATACAGACATAGGACACTACACCCCAACATGATATGACCACTGGACATGATCATAGTACAGTTCTGTTACACTCTATACAGACATAGGACACTACACCCCCAACATGACCTGACCACTATACATGATCATAATACAATTCATTTACACTCTAAACTCATATAGTGTAGGATAGTACACTTCCAAATATCCTGATTTTTGGGCATGATACTGTACCTACTTTAAGAGCTAATCATGAATAACCTGATTTTGTTTTTTCTAGGCAAATTCTTAGCACAATAAATTGACTGATTTTATTGTTTTATTAATCTAAGAAGTTTACCTTTAGACAAGATTTAGGAATTCATGTTGACATGAACAGTGGAAATGATAGAAAACCAAATATGTATGCAGTAAAACTTACCAAGACTCGTTAATGTGTAGTTGCAAATGAATCAGTTGTTTTCCTATTCATTTCTTAGGTTATGCTATTTAGTTTTTTCTTAAAGCATTTTAGAAAATAATGTATATTCCAAGTTTTTAACTTATTTAAAAGGTCTCAGCTTAAGATGCATTTTTGTTAGATAAGTATTGCCTTTTCTGTATTTTGCTTCACTTTACATTTTCCCGGAAGACCTTCTGTTATTTTATAGACAACATCAACTCAGCATTCTGTGTGATAACACCATACTGTATGTGGACAGTATTGCCTATATTCACTGTGACATTGCATCTGTTCGTGTCCGTAACTGTGCTTGATGTAAGCAGCAATGTTCATCCACTCAACTGATTGCTGGTAGATGGTGATGGAAATTGTTGCTTCAGACATCATTCCAAAATATCCCATGAATGCTTGGTTGGGTTCAGATCTGGTGTCTGATATAACCATGACATGTGGGTAATATGTTTTGTTGGGATCGGTATGATTTACCGCCGGACGCATGTGTGGCGGATCAAATCCCGACGCCAGTGGACCGGCACCAGTGGAGATTCCAACAGCACCTAAGATGTACTGACTAAACTAAGCCCCCCTAACCCTAACCCTCCCTTAGGGGTGCCTGACCCTAACCCCCTTCTAAGTGCCAAAACCTAACCCCCCCTTCCATGCAGCCTAAACCTAAGTCTCCCGGGGAGGTGCCTATCCCTAACTTCCCCCAGGGGGTGCCTAACCCTAACCCCCTTCCCCTAGCCTAACTCTAACCCTTCAGGGGGTTGCATAACCCTATGTCCTCCCCCCCCCGGGAGCCCCTAACCTAACTCTTTCCCCCACGATGGCTGTCCGTGCCCAGTTTACCTTCGATAGGGATGCCGAGCGTCGCACTTCTGGCATAAGTAAAATGACAGGTGTCGGGATTTCGACAACTGTCATTAGACCCTTGACGGGATTAGACAGTCGGGATGCCGATGGTCGGCATTTAGACTGTCGGCATCCTGACTGCATACTGTTATGTTCATATTGGGCTGCACCATGTGCACTGTGGGTGGACTTATTATCATTGTAGAAGACACCTCTCTCATCAGGAAAGCAATGGTTGTTAAGATGATTACTCAGTACCATTACAGAGCTATTACCATTGACCTTGACTTCTAGACTGCACCCAAACCATGACAGCAAAATTAGTTCAAAATTATTGGACCAACACCATCCTTCCCTGTTCAAAATGGATACTCAAGGTTGTAGAGTTCTTTAGATAGGTCCCACTTATCTGTTTGCCAGGAACATGATCAAAGTTGTTTATCTGAAAATATTACCTTCTTTTACTGTGTGGTAGTCCATTGCATATGTTTTTTCAATCATTAACTGTTTAACATCCATTGCCAAGAGAGATGAGTGGTGTTTACATGACAATCCAGCAATGATATCATGTTCTGTGGAATTAGTGTTGCATTGTTTTTGCTTAGACTGGCTGCATGCATGCACCTTAGGTTGAAATTTGCAGTCACAAGTTCTGCTGATGTTTACCTGTTGTGTCTCACACTTCAGACTATGCCCAGATTTCTCCATTCTGAAAGTGTGTGCTTCCTGACGCTATTTATTTTGGTTGGTGATGTTTTTCCCCTCAGAGTTTCATGCAGACATCATTTGTTGAACATAACTGAATTCAGCTTTGTTGGTCATTGAAGCTCCTGGCAAAAACACCTAATCAATCATCCCTATTTCAAAGTCACTGTATTCTCCTCTTGACACCAATATACTAAAAATTATATTTTATAGATATTATTATTTTACATCTTTTTTTATTTTTCCCCTCTTTTCCTCTCTCTGTTTTATCAAAGTTGTTTTTAACAGCACAACATAATCAGACATTCTTGAACTTTATAATGAAACAATCATGGTTCTACATAGACTTAACTTGAATTAATCACATGACCTTTTAGCACTGGCTCTTTAAGACACATTGTTATTTATCTTCACACAGTTTGTTTTTTTTGAAGAATTTGTTTTTATTTTGTTTGACCTTAAGAAGAGCTATAATTTCTTATAAATTTATTTTGAAAAATGAACTGTAGTAAAAAAAAAACAGCCTTTATATTGTATATATAAATGTTTTTCTACTTAATCCACAAAATCCCCTACATGGCCACTTTTAAAATCTCTCTATATCTCAGAAAATCTATCCTAAAATTAGTGTTGATCCAGTGTTTAGTGGATAATTGATAAGTAAGAGAAATGTATGCAAAATATTTTAGAAATATTTCTCCACATAATTGTCTTTGTTTTCATGTCTGTATTGTACAGTGTGTCCCTTTTTAATGTTTAGTATGCTCTGTATCCAAAATAGATAAAATATATTGGGTGGAACTATTGTAGCCTGTAGCCATTCACAACATTAGAATATTCATATCATATATTGGCTATATGACCTATTCATTTCCTTTTTGTATTTTTCACATTATATCACCTTTGCATCTTTACATATCATTATAAACAAATTGATTTATTTGAACATTTTCATCACTGATCAACACAAAATACTATGTAATGTCAAACATCATAACTCCTAATTTGTTTTATTGTTTAATGTAAAAAGTAGGCAATAATTGATTACATAAATATATATTCTTATAGCATAAATACCTGTGTTTGTACCTTATGGTGTTTAACTGACTACTAGTTTTACACATAGACACCTAATTTTTGCCCATTGTTCTCAAGATTCATAAGGTTGGATGGAGACCATATATTTCAAGTCCTAGGTTTCTGGGAGACTGCTTTCCCCTAAAATTTCTATTTACCACCCATTGTGCCTACTATCTTGGCAAGTTGACCTATTCCTGAAGCAGAGAATCATCCCCGTAATATCATGCTCCTGTAACCACCATTCATAGTAAAATTATCTTCTAGAATTGATGTGTAGTGTTGGGGTTGTGCCAAACATAGAGCTTAAATGTCAAACTCTTCTCAGGCTATATAATCTTACTCCACATGGTATCTGTGGGGTAGATATACTAAGCCTTGGAGAGAGATAATGTGGAGAGAGATAAAGTACCAAACAATCAGCTCCTAAGTGTCATTTTATATTTTAAAAATGACATTTGTAGTTGAGATATCATGTGTTTCCTATAAACAATGTTTTACTTATTTCTTTCTAACATTCCAAAAAAAGTTTAGATTTGTATAGTGTTCTTATATTGACAGTTTTTCCCATCTCTAAATTAGAAGATTGTATTCAGATTTGTCATAAGCCATTTGGTATTCTTCTTAACAAGTGTACTTTATTAATGGATGTTTAGTTTGGTGAGATGGCTTGTCCTAGACAAATGTGATATTAGCATCATTATTTACAGTATGATGGACTTAACAGTGCTACAAGTGATCTTAAACCTCTTTGAACATATTTTTGTAACTTGGCTGGTTAATGATAACCTTATTTTCACATTGGCTTGGAATGTTCTTTGATTTTCATGTTGAAGCTCTCTGTGACATCTTACAAACTGGTGTATTTATTTTTAAATCAATTGAAACATGTTGGAGCACATCTCTGTTCAATTAATGAGTTGTGACCTCTTAACTAAGATAACTGAGGGTACTAAGGTTTATTTATTTAGGCATTTCTTAAGAAAATGGGTTACAGTAATTATTTAGCAAATTATTATTATTATTATTATTATTATTATTATTATTATTATTATTATTATCATCTTCATCATCTTTTTTATTTGCCATTGTGTTGATAAATTAACAAATAAATCCATTTTTATTTCATGATATAAGAAAATACAATGTTAAAAAATACCAAAGTAGTAAATACTTTTTGTTGGCTCTGTGCATATGAACCCAATAGAGCATCTCCGCTGTATTTTTTGTGTACATCAAGCAGATAATACTGGTTGTTCTTTAGATGATATAAATTTTTTTAAGTACAAATAGTACTCTGTATGATTTTGTTTAACTAAACAAATGTGGAATATTAACAAAAGTGGCAGTACATTACAGTGATATGATATAAATTGTAAATAAATTAGTAAGTTTGCGCACAAGAGTGTTAATTAACATCAAAGCTTGGGTTGGACTGACAAATTTGACATTACTGTTATATCCTGTGAATTTAGCGTATTTAGTGTTTGATTTTTTTTAACATCTGAATCAAAAAAAGACTATTGATGAAATGTCAAAGATATAGCCCTTGCCACTGTTCTTGAGAAAATCATCCAATGTTATATGTTCTAATGTAAACAGTATAATTGAAATAAGGAACATTATGATAAAAAATATTAATTGTATTTATCAGGACAAGAAGATTGGGCAAACTCCAGACACAAGGCTGCTTCCTCAAGAGCTACAAAAGGAACCTACAGAGATCAACCTTATTCAAGATACTGATTGTACAGTCTGGCGCGAATTATACCCTCTCCTCCAGTCCTGTTTACTGTTCAAAGTAATTTTTTTCTATGAACGCTCATTTCCTTTCCATAAAAAACCTTCTAAACCTGAATGAAAGGATGGACTGAATCTAAATATTTTTTTTTTATTTATCTTTGAAAAACCAAATGAACAAAACATTGTAAACCAACCTTGTTATATACAATAGTCTGTATTTGAAAATAGGTGGTCAAAAGGATGAATTTAACTTTTAACTAGTGTTAAACCAGTTAGATTGACTAAATATGTTAATCCATTCTTTAACATAAGCGTAACCTCTTATTTTAAAGGGTTTTTGACAAACTTTAGTTTTCAGCTTTACTTTAACAATTTGCTACTTTTCACTTGTAAAACTGCATAAATGAAAAGAAAAAAAATCACAAATGCAAATAATGTGGTATCTTTTTGTAACAAGTCTTGAAATGTACTGTAGTGTTGAGCAAAGTTTACTGTTGCTTAATACTAATAAACTTTTGAAAAAAAATGTGTGTGAAACAGTAATTTTATGTATCATTTAAAAAAACTAAAATAAATAGTAGTAAACAGGGAAAATATTTCTAACACTGATATTTATAAAAGGTTGACATTAAACACTGTGCAGTTTGTCTTAAATTTGGTATAAAACTAAACACGTTCACATTATCACTCTAAGAATAAATGATGTATAAATGGTATTGATCTGCTTAAGTACCACAATTAAACAATGCAAACAAAATAATGTATTTAAAATGGTTTTAAATTAGACTGAGTTTTCTGAAAAAATAATGTGACTAGTTTTCATTTTGTTGAGCATTTTTTCACTAGTGCAACTTTGGAATTTATAAGAATTTTGATTCCTTAATGAGAACTTCGTACCGTGATGGGAGCAATTAGCACAAAGCTTTTAAAGACTTTCTGACATGACTAATTGAGATCGCTTTCATCCGTGGCAGAGGATGTGTAACCCTTAAAACGATCTTCATTTGCAAAGGTAAATAAATCAAATAAGATTTTAATATTCATTAATTTCTCTTTAACATAACCAATAAAAAGCAGGTGGAATCCAAACTAGTCAGTTTCATTTTTGTGAGTTTAAGGCCCCTAAATTCCCATTTTAAACTTTTAATTTTTCTTTAATCTCATAAAAAGCCTCAGCATTATATTTAAAACAATCTGTAAAATTTCATAACTAGCTGTTTGACAATGATTTTGTCCATAAACTTTAGTAATCAACAGAATTAAAGTTAACAGCTAACTTTTCTAATTGAAAACTGTTCATAGAATTTTAATTTAATTTAAAATGTATCTAAATTAATGTTTTTGCTTTCTTTTATTTTTTTTAATCAATATCTTTTCTTGCCAGGAAGCAGGTAAAACACTCACTGAAGAACAGGACTGAAACCAATTGGCCTTCCGAATGTTAGGTAAGTGGTTGTAACCTCCAGTACAGTTAGTGTGCCAATAAGCAAACTTTTATGGAAAAAAATACATGATAAGGTACTTTTTGTTTCCAAAATTAGAAACTCACCCATTGCAAATTACTGGGATGTCTTTCTTCAAACATGTTTTGCAGAAGGTGTTACCAAACTGTTTAGAAATGGGCCTGAAATTCAGTCAATGTGGTATTAGCTATCCTATTAAATCAGACTCTAGTGGTTGTTTTCCACTGTAAGAAATGTTTGGGCTCACATTAGACACAGTGGGCCTTGGATGTCTTTCCTGTTGGTCATAACTTCAAAGCACCAACAGAGCTTTGCTTAAAGGCGAAGCTGCAAGATAGTCCACCATTATATGTCTTCTCACCTAGTTAATAAAGTCAATACACCAGCTTTTAGCTTTTGCTGTGTGATACATCACAGGTTGTCTGAATAATAGGTACAAAACAAAATATACTGAATAAAACATAAAAAAAAGATCAAACCTAGGTCATCTTAGTCAAAACTGTAAAAAGGCAGGCATGTTTTACAATAAGTCATGGCCTTAGTTTCCTAAATCACTTACCAAAATATTCTGTGAATGTCAGAATAAATGTAAAGCTGTCTCACATACCATTCCATTAAGGTCTTTGAGACAAGTCCATTTTCTACAATCTTTACGGAAATTGGATTTTTTTTCTTTCCCGTTGTATCTTCCATTGTCAACAGTAAAGTTATCATTTCAAGAACGAGAGTTATAGAGAATTCAAAAAGTTAATTCATTCTACTAACCTCTCAAGTTCTTTGTATCATCCTTTTAACCACTGGATAAACAAATTTAACTCTGGTGCCAATTAGAAACCAGTAAATAACAACATGTGTCTAGGAAAACACTCCCAAAAAAAGTATCAGAATGGTTTCACTTTTCTTACTCAGATTATGGGCTATATAAAATGAAGTGTAGTCCAAATGATATATTCACAGGTTCCAAAGCAGAACATTTATTTGTTGCTTCTATTTCTTAAAATACAATCTTTAAAAAGCAGTTATTATTATCTGGAAATTTTATAATATTCTTATAGCAGACAATACAAAACTGTAAAGCATAGACTCACGTCACAGTTTCAGATAAATAACAATAGCATTGGCATAAAAATATTAACAGGAAGAATAATAAAAATCAATAAAGCATAAAACAACATATAAACCATGATAAGATAAAAAATAAAATCTCACAAGGACCTGCTGCAATGCCTTTCATGGTGTGCATTGCTTCATCAGACAGTTGGATAGCAATTGAGAGGTAAAGACTTATATAGGCATATTGAGGTTTACTTATTTGATTCATTTATTGATTGAGTCATAGATGAGCAGAAAAAAGGACAAGTAATGGAATGGATAGTAAAAAAATATCAAATACTGTGTACGCAAGAGTTTTTAGTATTGTCTGCTATACTGAAAGAATATTATTAAATATCCATGACAATACTAACTGCTTTTTTTACTGTATTTTATTGATTGGAAGCAACAAATAAATGTTCTACCTTTGAACCTTTTGATACTGTTTACACTTTATTTGGTTTTTATATAGTTCATATAAAACCAACGGGCCACTTTATATGGGAGTATTTCTTTACACTCAGGTTATTGTCTACTGGTTTCTATTAAGCACCAGTGGATACTGTATCTCTTCGGCTGCAGATTTGAGACCCCTTCTTTTTGGCACCAGTTAATCAGACTGCTTTACATCATTGGAACCAATACAATACTGCTTACTGTATTTTCATTCAATCTCCAAATCATGCCACTTCTTTCTACCTGTAAAATATCTCCAAAATACATCCTTCCCTTACACAACATGACATCAGCCTCCTGATCAGAACCTTTATAATGTTCCACTTAGATCACAAACCTTTCCTTTCTGGTCTACCAATAAAAAAAAATGATCCACATCAATCTTGAATGATAATGCAAGACTCATTTACAGTTCTCATTCTTTGGGGGATATGTATTAAGCTCAGGATAGTGATAAATTGGAGAGTGATAAACTACTAATCAATCATCTTCTAACTGTCATGCTACAGGCTGTGTTTGAAAAATGACAGCTAGGAGCTGATTGGTTGGCACTTTATCACTCTCCACTTTATCACTCCCAAGGCTTAGTACATAGACCCCTTTGTCTTCCATTGCCTCTCTTTGAATATCTTTATTATCTTCTCATACACTACATAAGGGGGGAATTCAATTCAACGTGATGTTGAATAGCCGTGGGAGGGAGCTCCTGGAGCTATTCAATTCACCTCGCTTTTTTGGCGTGCTAAGGATTTCTTCTCGCACAGCCTTGGAGATACGAAGAGAAATTCGACCAAAGTGCAGAGCGCACAGCTGTTTTTCTACAGAGCGCAGCGCTAACAGCCGCGCGCCTGGCACTTTGGTCAGAGAATGCTGGTTAACACGCCTTAACACCCTTGTTAAAGTGTGATAACCGGAATTCTCCGCCCACACAGCGCACTGAATTGTATAGCTCCAAGAGCTCGCTCCCGGTGCTATTTAATTCCCGTTGAATTGAATTGCCCCCAATATAATTTAAAAGTTCTGTGATCATCCTACAAGTGCCTGCACATCTCCTGTCCTACTGTACAAGCAAATTACCCTCTGTGCTTCTCCTGTGACAGTCTAATGTCACCCACGCTCATACAATCATGCCTCTTCTCTGCAACATATCTTATATGGAACCTATCGTATCGAGCTAGGTTGGACCTTCTGTTAGCTTCAGTTTTAAGATTCAGATTTATTTCTTCAGAGAATCTCTCTTTTGCTTAAACAATGTTCTTACATCAACTCTGCCTTACTGTATCCTCCCAGACCATCCCCATAATCATCTATTTTGCTACCTTATGTATCATATTTTTCCCACACTTCTTAGCATGATTGAGCATGGTCATCTTCTATCTTATGTTTCATGTCATTGTTCGTGTTTTGTAGCATCAGCCTTTCAGTATACAGGGCTATGTAAAACCTTATCACTTTACAAATACGTATTTCTGGCCTGATTTATTATAGAAAGTTTACTACAGTAATTTATTTTATAAAAGCAGCAGACAAGATATTTTAATAAATAATTAGACATCTAGTTGGTTATACAGCTAGTTCATAAGACAGCCACTGAAGCTCTATATTGACATTCAACACCTGCCATTTACTTGTCGGATACGTAATGTAAATAAATGTGCACATTTGGCCTCTCCCTTGTATGGTCACCTCAAGTCTACACAATACAGAAGCTCGGCCTCCCAAGTCCAGCACTTGTTTGTTAGGATGAGCATCATGTACAGGGTCATAAATCACATGGGCTTAATAAACAGTAATCGGATATCTAAATTGAAAACATATAATATATTTAACATTTTTTTTCATATTATATATGGCACCAGCTACGTAAGACACCTTGGGTTACACACACATACACACACACATATATATGCAACTATGCAAAAGGTGTTTTAACACAAAACAGCCAGTCAGATTCTAAGAATCATACTGTACTTCCTAATATTTGGGAGTTTGGAATTGGGACATGGGTGACATTAATAGAGATGTGCCCACATATTTCTATCCTCCGTGCGCTACATGTCACGATACACATAACGTGTGAGCGCATGCGGCTCGGTAGCTCTGAGCAAGTTTTCAAGCAACTTTTTCCTTTCAAATGTGTCTTATGAGTCTATTTACTAAGCAGTGTTAGGAGACAGAGTGAAAAGTGATAAGGTGCCAGCCAATCGGCTTTTAACTGCCATCTCACAGGCTCTGTTTGAAAAATGACAGTTGGGAGCTGATTGGCTGGCACCTTATCACTTTTCTCTCTGTCTCCTAACACTGCTTAGTAACTAGACCCCTTATTCCCATGGGGCGCACAAGCCGCTTCTACTGATTAAACTGATATGCGGCATGCCTATATTCTGTGTGCAACTCTGGGTGTATCTGCATGTGAAACGCTACGTTACAGTGTCAACGGCTGTGACACTGTAACGTAACATATTCACTGTGCGAATAAGACACACTTTAAGGGAAACAGTCACACAAAAAGACGCTAGGTGCTACCAAGTCATGCCACAGCATGGCACGACTAGAAGGGCTGTTAACGCGCAAGGAGGCTGGATGTATGTGGACACATCTGTACTTCACAGTATTGGCTAGGCAGTCTATTTACTAAGCCTTGGGTGAAGATGAAGTGGACAGAGATAAAGTACCAGTCAATCAGCACCTAACTGTCATTTTTTAAACACAGCCTGTAAAGTGACAGTTGATCGATTGGTAATTGGTACTTTATCTCTTTCCAGGGCTTAATACATCTCCCCCTAGGGGTGAACATGATGCCGGTCAGCAATTTTGCTAGACATATTCTTATTTTATGCTGAGCACAAAAGAGGCACCTATCTCTGCCACATACTGTACATAAATACCTTCCAACCTCCCCCACAATCTGGGAAAAACTGAAATAGGGACCATCCGGCCAATATCTGGACAGTTGGGCAGTAATGTTTTTAATCCAGATGAAAAAAATGAAAGGACACAATTTTTACTGGTGCACAAGTTTCCATAAATGTCCACAAATGTATCCAAACATCAGAAACTTTTTGCTATAATGCAGAGCCGTAACTGTACTTTTTGGTGTCCTGTGCCAGTGAGAGAATTGGCACCCCTGCCCCCCACCCATTTTTAAAATAGAGACATAAGGCATGTACCCGAAAAAGGTACATTGCCTCATAGGGAAGGGCCAGTGAAGAGATAGGGTTATCCTGGGGCAGCCAGGAGATGCTGGGGATAAAAGAAGAGGAAGCTACAAGTGACAATGATAATAAACAGGAAAATTGACAGGCCCAAACAGCGCCCCCTGCCCTGCGGTGCCCTGTGCCATGGCACTGGTCGCACTAACCTAGTTACGACCCTCCTATGATGAACTGCCTGTGGAGCCCTGCACTGAATGACAAACTGTTACAGTAATTCTGGCTGTTGATAGGGAGATTATTTCCTGGGAGGATATCCTTTTTCAATAGATATACATTTAATTTCCTTTTGAATGGTGCTTAGTTTGCCCAAAAAATAACTCAATTGATGTAATTAAAATGATGATGAGAAAATGATTTATCCAGTTTTCTGCCTTTTTAACGAGAACAAAGGTGATGTGAATATTTTTTTTTTTTTTATGTTATCCCTACATTAATGGAATCGGCCATCTACAGGAAGGGAAAGATTAACAAACAGTCAAAATCCCAAATTGTTTGATGGTTTTGAAAATGAATAATTTTGATTCATGGGGACATTTGCATTTTAATATGTTTCACACTGCACTAATCTATGACTAGTGTAAGTCAAATATACATTCCCTTTTGGAAAATCATATATGCTATTCCTAATATTTTCTGCTACTATAGCGTAAGACCTTGGTAAAAAAAGGAAGATAAAAAAAAGCTATAAAAAGCCAGCAGCATTACCCATAATTATTGATGTAATCAATCCTGAAAAATAAAAAAATATACATTAATCACAGTTTGCATCTGTTCAGTTATACACACTTTGACTGACACATATTTTAATAACACACCCCTGAAAAAATAATGTCATATCACCCATATGCAGAGCCATAGACACCTCCAGATGATTATGCCAGTGCATTAGCAATGTGTGCACCTGGTTTACTGCAAGTCCTCATCAACATGAATTTATACTGTCTCTGTAGCAGGTGCAATAGATAAATGCAGCAACAAGTGTATACAGTATGTGTGTGTTTTGGCAGGTCTGCATGAGCCACTTTTGCAAAGCCACAGCCCATCTGTCTACTTTAGAATGCCCCTTCCCTCTTCTATATATTCTCTCTAGTCACATGTGTAAGTAAGAGGCAGATTTTTTATGGTACCCCAACAAGTTATCTTAGAACAGTGCTAGTAGAAAATCACCAAAGTTCTTATCTCACTGCTATGTGCATATGGTCTGTCTCTTTAGGATGGCTCAGGAATCTACCTCACTATGGAACTAGTAATTAAGAAAATAAAGCTTAATGTGCAACATTCCCCTAAAGCTGGCCACACACTAGACCAACTTACATCCAACCAGCCAACTTGTTGATTGGTTGGAATGAAAATCTGGTAACGTATGGGAGTAAATGATGATCAGCAATTTGCTCCTAAATGCCAGAAAACAGATGAAAATGGTCGTTCAGACAAATTTGTTAAATGTTTGGCCGAAACTATTTGTTCAAACAATAGTTTTGGTCCATTTTCCAGCTTTTGGGAGCAAATTGCTGATTGTATTCCTTACCAGATTTTCATTCCAACCAATCAACTACAGTAGTTGGCTGGTTGGACAGATAATCTTTAGATGTGTGGCCAGCTTAAGACATCCCTTCATGCCCATGACATGGAATCAGACATGGCATCAGACACCCCCACATAACCCTGACATGGCATCAGTCATCCACACATGCCACTGACATGGCACCAATCATGCCCCTGATATGGCATAATACATCTCCTCATATCCCTGATGTGGCATCAGGCATCTTCACATGCCTCTGATGTGGCATCAGACATCCCCTCGTACCCCTGATGTATAGTCAGACATCCCCACATGCCCCTGACTTGGCAACAGATATCCATACATACCACTGAATTGGCAACAGACATCCCCACATGCCCCAGACATCTCATCAGATACCCTCACATGCCCCTGAATTGGCAACAGACATCACCACATGACCCTGACGTGGCATCATACATCCCCACATGCCCCAGACATGTCATCAGATACCCTCACATGCCCCTGAATTGGCAACAGACATCCCCACATGACCCTGACGTGGCATCATACATCCCCACATGCCCCAGACATGTCGTCAGATACCCTCACATGCCCCTGAATTGGCAACAGACATCCCCACATGACCCTGACGTGGCATCATATATCCCCACATGCCCCAGAAATGTCATCAGATACCCTCACATGCCCCTGAATTGGCAACAGACATCCCCACATGACTCTGACGTGGCATCATACATCCCCACATGCTCATGACATGTATCAGACATGCCCCTAGATCTTTCCATATACCTTTTTATGTTATGTTAGGGTTATATGCAACTTATGATCAGACCTCCATTAAACTATTGTGGCTGAAACCTGCTGGAACCCGCGCACATGTGTGGGAATGCATACTTCCCTCCTCGTGTAGCCCTGATTGGATGTCCCCTGGATGCAAAGTGGGAGGTAAAATAACGTAACTGCAGGTCCATCCCCAGCCATCACATGACTGTGCATTTCTGCCTCTGTTCCCCACCCGGAGCCAGATTTAATACTTGACAGTGTAGTGATCAAGTGACACCAGCACAAAGTCGTCATGAACCACAGTTTGAGAACTTCTGTAATAAAGAATTCATTGTAATTTCTCAAATACACCTGAACCATATACCAATTACTGTCCATAACTGGAATTTTGTTTTTGGCCTGTAATTAGTTTGTTTTGGCTGTTGGTTTAATTTCAACATTCATGTTGTGAAGCTAAATTTATCCACATATATTAAAGCAAAATACAGGACAGATTGGCCACACAAATCTAGCCTCCTTGCGCGTTAAACAGCCCTTCAAGTCGCACCATGCCGTGGTGTGACTCGGTAGTGCAGAGCATCTTTTCGTGCAACTTTTTCCCTTAATGTGTGTGGACACATCTGTATGTTTGACTTGCATGTGTTACCTGAAAAAAATAACTGTGTAAGATTTAATCTTTACGAAAATATCTGCACATTTCCCAGGAAGCACTCTGGCTGGTACATTATAGTGTATTATGCCTATTACATTTCTATTATATCGTACATTAGCACCACAGTAATAATCCCAGCAAAGTTCTTGGGGTCTTAGCTTAAAAGCTTCAGCTTACACAGAGAGGAACTATTTTCCATTAATTTAAAACCAACAGCTATTCTTCTATCCGTTAGTTAACTCATTTAGGTATTGAATAATGTACCTCTCTATTCATTAATGTAATAATTTTCTGTAATATATATATATATATATATATATATATATATACAGTATATATATATATATATATATATAGATATATATCTATATTAAAATGCCCCCAGGTACCTTCCAGAAATAAATATTAGATAGGATATAGTATAAAGCTACTGCAGTCTCCTTCTCCAACATTTCAGTTTATTAGTTTATTAAAACTGTTTCCCGAAAAAGAAAAATATCTGTTCCCTAAAATCATGCAATAACATCACCTGAATCCGTACACTCTGTTGGTGTTCATAGCAACCTTGGGGAAGCCCTAGCAACTAGTCAACATTGTGACTAACACATCCTTTTCCTTGCGGCATATTGAACATAACATCTATGGATTATACCTGATCTCTTACTAAAATAAATTTTGAATAAAGAACAAATGTATTAAGCTGTATGTCTTATAAAGTACTATTCAAATTATAACTGCCCTGTAGGTCTCATGAGACGGACGCCCTGAACGAGTGCTCGCTCTGAATCAGGGCGTTTTTTTTTGGGTCGGCCTCCTGGCCGCTCGCATAGCTGTGGGTGACCACCCACGGCTATTGCGAGCAGCCAGGTTGATGGTCGCGATGGTCAAGACCATCGCGACCATCGGGCTTGCGACGAGATCCTTGTGTTAGGGTCTTGTGGCTGCAAGCCCCAGAGAGCTTCTGGCTCTAATAGATGGGGCCGCCCACAAACGACAGGCATTCCAACGCCTCCATTTGGCCAGCCACCCCCCTGCCCACCTACCAAATGGGGCGAGCTGTCAATCACCATTGACAGCTCGTCCCCTTTGGTGCGAGACCTGGAGCGACGGAGCACCTGTCGCTAGCCGGGTCTCGCGCATGTGCACGACGGATCCGGCTCCGTCATGCGCATGCCCAGTGGGCAAACATCGACCCGGTTGTGAGCGCTCAGCGCTCGCGACTGGGTCTGAATCAGGTCTACAGTTGCTAATACGCACGCAATCGGGCGATTGTTGTGTACTGCACATGCGTATGCATCGCAGTGCACATGCACAAACTAGCCACTGCCATCGGTGACTATGCAGACCCATCAAAGAGTGATTGACAGGAAGTGCCATTTGTGGGTGGTAATCGGGGGAAGGGGGGATCGGGCGACCGCTGGCATGCCAGTGCATTTCAACGGTGTTGCAATGACATCCATAAATTATCCGCTGCGATGCCCTATGCAGCCTGAGGCGTGATAGCATGCTCTGAAGTTAGCAATTTCTGAGTAAGGTCAGAGCATGTGCGTGTGCATGAGGCTTCGATGGTACTCGATTGTACCGATGGTTTTGCAGTCCTGTTAAGCATTACGGATGTGTGTAAGGTAAAGTGGGCGTCCTGATGTAGTGCTGCGGCGGCATAGCGATCTCAATGAATTAGCATACTATCGCAGTTGAACTGCATGCGTAATCGCTACTGCATTCGCAGTTGCATTCCTTGCTTAATCAGGCACAGTATACCTCCATATGATCCATAAAAGGGCCAACACACAAGAATATAGCTAAATCTCAGAGAATCCACATGACTCTGTCCACTAGTATGCAGATTATTGGAAAATAGGACCTCATTCAGTCGGTCGAAGCGGCCGCACGGTCGTACACCACCATTGTTCGCTATACTGTGCATGCGTAAAGTTCGCAATGCGCGTGCGCAAACTAGCCGCTACAATCAGAAATTTATCTCTCCTTGAACACAGCCAGGTCGGCAGTTTGAGTGACAGATTGAGGCGTTTGTGGGTGGTAACAGGGGAAGGTGCTTGAAAACAGGGGTGTGGAGATCCGGACGCAGGCGTGCCTAATTATGCGAACGGCGTTTTATGGGAGTGCATATGGTTTATGGGAGTGCATAAATAACAAAGGAGCGTCATGGCACATGTGACATGGGAGGTTTTTACACTGACATGATCGTAGAGCTTAAGAGAGGGTATGGTCAACCTTAAGCTCTACGACCAGTTCCGATGGTTCCCGATGGTCTCGATTAATCCTTATATGCCCGGAGATGATGTGCAATGCGTATGAGAAGGGGGCGTATTTTTTTGAATTCCGACCGCTTCCTCCCCTTGGTCGGCCAGCTACCGATCCGAACTTAGGGACGCAACTTGCGAGGGAATCATTTGCATTTCCGGCCCCTTTTCCCATACGACCGTGAGGCCGCTTCGACCGACTCTGAATGAGGTGCTTAATGCTCCTACTCTATACTACAGCTCCAAAAGTATTTCTTCACTGTTACATTGTATCAATAGAGATATTTTCATTTTCTCAGATGTTAGAATACACATGTATTACTTTAAAAACAGTAGCAAACTTGCATCTATATTTTAGACTATTTACTATATCCAACAAGTAAACCATTATATTTATAGATAACAAATGATCGAATGTCTTTCATTAAGGCCATGTGGGGACACAATAGCATTTTATAAATCCATTTGTCTTCTAGTCATGTTCTGCTAGTAAAATCATTGCCTTTTTGAAGTTCAGGCATAAACCCGATCGGAAGCATCGAGTTTTAGAACCTGATGCTTAGTAAATAAACCCGTATGCTCCTCCAGGGAACCACGCAAAAAAATTCTATGTTCAAATGCAGAAAACATTAAATGTTTACTTGTTTTAAAAATGTTGCTCATCTCAACTATCTACAGCAGGGATGGGGAACCTCATTCAGTCTGGCCCTCTGAACTTTTTCTGCTAGCCTAATCTGGCTTGCAGGGTGCCTAGAATGGCACCCTGCAGCCAGAATCTATGCAGCAATGCCACTTGAAGCGTCATTCGGATGCTTCAAACTGCCCTTACAACTCCCTGGAGCATCCTCAGGTTTCTTCAGGATGCTCCAGGCATTGCTGTAATTACTGGTGATTGTGGTCATGTCCCCATGTGACATCACACGGAGGGGGAGTGGCCTGCACCGGGCCCTCGAATAATGTTATATATATATATATATATATATAAATATGGCCCTCGGCTGAAAAAAGGTTCCCCACCCCTGATCTACAGTATCAAGCTCCATGTATATAATTTGTCACGAGACAAATATATTAGAATCTGCTTGTTCATTAAACAATCAGATGCAGTTTGCAGCTATAAAATAATTGAAAAACTGTTTATTATATGGCAATATACCTATAGGTGGCTGGATCTTGGGAGGCTCACAACATTGTACTAAGGCCTTGATTCAGAGCCGGACGCTCTGACAGAGCGCTCGCTCTGAATCAGGGCGGGCCTATTTTTATTTTTTAGAATGGTCTCCTGGCGGCTCGCATAGCTGTGGGTGACCACCCACAGCAGTGAGCGGCCAGGAAAATAGTCGCAATGGTCAAGACCATCGTGACCATTGGGCTTGCGATGAGACCCTTGTTGTAGGGTCTCGTTGCCACAAGCCCCAGAGAGATTTCGGCTCAAACAGAGCCGAAATCTCTCCCACTGACATCACTCGTGATGTCAGTGGGGCCGCCCCCAAATGGAGGCGTTCACATGGGAACGCCTCTGTTTGGGCAGCCACTCCCCCGGCCCGCCCACCAAAGGGGGCGTGCTGTCACTCAACATCGACAGCACGCCCCCTTTGGTACGAGTCCCGAAGCGACGGATTGCCCGTTGCTATCCGAGTCTCGCGCATGCGCAGGACGGAGCCTGCTCCGTCGTGCACATGTGCTCTGGGCCACCATCGACCCGGTTGCGAGCGCTCAGCGCTTGCGACCGGGTCTGAATCAAGCCCTAAGTGAGGACTACATGTTAATTAAGTTCTAATGCAGTAATAATGATCATACTGGAATATCTGACAAAAGATGACTTCATCTGCTCCCAATAACATACATACTGTAGGCAACAAAACACAGCAGGGATGTTATATTAGTACATTATGCCTCCTAGAAGGCTGATATATGGGGAGATCACACCAACTTATTTTTAATTGTGAGGTCCAAGCAGTGGAGCCATGGAGCATATCACCTCTTATTGTGTCATTTGTGCCATCGTGCATTGGGCATAAAAGCCATATTGACACAATGTCCTTTGTATCTCGTCACTATGCCCTTGGACTGACCACATGTAGGACTGCTCAATGAATTTATATCATCAGAAGTATTGGCTGCCTTTTGTTGATTACTTTAGGTATATACAAACTAGAAAATAAACATTAAAGTGTTTCCCATGCAAATTTATCCTGTGACATCTAATACATTTTCACACTAAGACAATGTCTCATTACAACATGTGTATAGATCATAGCAGGTTAGATACATGGAGCTCATTTCACATAAAATGATATTTGTCAGCATATGTATGCTTTATCAGTGTTGCAGTAGTTTCACAGCATTTCCTTATGCTACTGGGACTCTGCTCTTTCCACTATATAATTCTCAATCAGGGGATTCCTGCTGCCCATTCCTCTCCTCACATCATATCACTGCCCTTGTCACATGCAGCCCTGTCCTCACTAATACATCATGCATCCTGTAATATACTTGTGTAGCTGGAGACTATGGGCCTGATTCAGAACCGCTCGCTGTTTGCGAGCGCTCGCTCTGAATCAGGGCAGGGATTTTTTATATTTTTTTCAGCCTCCAGGCCGCTAGCTAAGCTGTGGGTGACGGTCGCGATTATCTGGTGATGGTTGCGATTATCACGACCATCGGGCTTGCGAGGAGACCCTGTGGTAGGGTCTCAGCTCTAGCAAGCACAAGTTGACTAATAGAGCAAGAAGTCCACTACTGACATCACTGCAGCCTCCATTCCCAACCTCACATCATGGTACTGCTCTATAACATGCAGTCATCTCCTCACTAACACATTACTCATCTCCTGAGATACTCTGTTCAGCTAGGGGACCCTGCTCCTTTTACTATATAACTCTCAGTCTATGGCTTCCTGCTCCCCCAATTCCCCTCCTCACATCATGTCACTACCCTGTAATATGGATCCATATCATCACACCCAGTCACGCCAGTAGGCTAATTGACTGAACTCATACAATATGTAGACAAAAGTGATTGCACACTAACAGCAAATGGATTAATAAGACTTTATTGACATCAGTAGGGCCACCGACAGCCGCGCCGGGCCCAGGTGGCAGGGGGCGTAGTCTAATCATTGAAGGCATGGCCATGCCCCCTCAAGAAAAAAAAAATCACTTTTGCACACTGGGGAGGGGGAGCTGTGTGCCCCTCAGCCCAGTGCACAGTCAATGGGGGGCACGATCAGCATGATTGGTCCCCCCATAGGCATAGGAGACTGCTCTGGCTGCTATTTTAGCAGCTGCAAGCAGTTTCGCAGGCAGCGTGTGCTGGGCCGCTGTGACGGAAGAGGGAGGGGGTGCGGTGCCAGACCTGGGCCCCCGCCGGTCCCCCGCCGGTCCCCTCCAGCAAGCCTGAGCACCGGTAATTTGTACCCGCTCCCACCCCTCTCCGCGCCTCTGGATATCAGTACTTTGTAGGTCCATCATGTGCAGTGATTACTGCATACACCCTTCTTGGCAAACTGTCCACAAGTTTCTATACAACAGCAGGCGGCATGTTATGCCATTCTGCCTTAAGTACAGTGACCAACTTTGACACTGAAGAAGGTCGAGTCGGTCTAGAACGCATCCGTTGCTTCAATTTGTCCCAGAGGTTCTCAGTGGGGTTAAAATCTGGATTCAGAGCTGGCCTGTCCATCCAGGTTACCGAATTTTCTGTATACCAGTCCAGCATCGCACTAGTAACATGACAGGTGGCATTGTCGTCCTGATAAAAACATTTGTTGTTTCTATAGAACTGCAAGTGCATGGGCCTCCCTACCAAGTGTTCTTGTTGAAACCGCCACATTAGTGGCCATTTGGAACTTGTATGCAATGCTATGCATGGTATGCTTTGGTTGCGCGGGGGTGTTCAATCACTTTTGTCTACATAGTGTACTTGTCCCCTGTCTTTATGTCTCAATATAATCCTTTGTTTGGCCATATTTCTATTCACACAAATAAACTAACAATCATATTGTGCCAGCCATGACAACTTTGTTGTAATGCGCTCAATAGGGGAGATGTATCAAACCTCCTAAAGAGCGGATAATTGGACAAGTGGGAAGATGCTCGTAGCAACCAATCAGCTTCTACAGAAATACAGGGCTAGAATCTGAGTTGCATGCAATTCACACACAATGCTGATGATCACATAGCTGAGCAAATATTTGCAACTGCTCATGTGCAAAAATTTCTGGATCCCCTACAATGCCTGCGGTAAACATACTGTAGTGTATGCACAATGGTGCTGTTGTGATCAGGACAGATGGTATCAGAAGTATGGCGGAAAAATGATGGCGTTTCTGGGCGGCAACTGTAAGGCGGCTTGTAGTGCATGCAGAAATGTTCAGTGTCACGGACATGTGAATGTAAGTGGCTGGGTATGCAGATGCACAGATGCAGACATAGCAGGAGACGTACAGTAACTAGCATAGGAGGCCATAGAAAAACTGCACCTGTCATATGGCTGGTGCAAGTTTTGATGGTTAGACTGATGATGGTGCACTGTATAAGGACAACCATTCGGTATTATAGCCTGCATGCACTCTAAAAGTAGGAGTCTCAGTCCTTGCACCATCAGTCATATGAATATAAACAAGGGAAGGAGTTTGTATGCAGTTTGCATATATTCGCAGACGGGCAAACACCAATACACGCTTCTACGTTCGCTTTTGCATGTGCCTCAGAATCAGACCCACAGACAAATGTCCACTTCTTCACTCTTTAGGAAGCTTGATACATCAACCCCAATGTATTTTATAACTCATATTTAATCAGAACTCAGGACCTTTGTAACCATTATTCTATGTCACCCATTTGATGGTCAATATATACAATAAACAGTTGATTGCTGTCAGACACCTCCTGTAGCTTGCATCTCTACAATACCATAAAACTAATATGCTAATGCAGCAGGAGGTGTCTGAAGGAAAAAGAAGTCTCTTTCTGGCATTGCAAATTTGAGTACTGTACCCTAAGTTGCAGCATCAGTTCATCTGCAAGACCATTGGCCATCTGAGTAACCATAAGGTTATTCAGATTGGCCTCCGCAGCTCTGTAGTCAAGGCCAGGAAGTCACTCCCACAAAACAGAGGCGACACTCCCCTCTTTTCCAGAATAAGGGCTGGCCACACCCCCGAAGTTTGTCAATCAGGCTGTGGCTCAGGGAGCACTGCATGCAAGAACACAGAACCCATTCTGCACATGCACCCCACCATCTGAGTTGTACGTAAACCAGTTGCGGGTTTGCTTACAACTCAGTCACACATTAGTTGAACATTGAACTTCTGAGCAACTCTATGACTGCTTAGAATGTCTGTCTGAAGTCAGGCACCGAGGCCAGTGAAACTACATAGATGCAGTCATTGGCTAACCCATGCCCACAAAACACTCACAATGTTTGATTAGAAACCCCCCTGTTACCTTCCATATATACACTCTAACTGTCATTCACTCTGTGTCCAAATACTCAGTGTGACTGCCATCTGTAAACGATCGCAACACTTGCGCAATGTGACTCACACAGTATAAAAAACATACTGTGACTCGCACAGTATAAAAAACATAGGCCAACCTTTGAATCAGGCCCAGAATCACTTGTACAGATATATTGAACTTTTTTCTGCTACTTTTTGAGATGTATTTTTTTAATTAATTAAAAAGTTTCACAAGTGAAAAACACTGGAAGAGCTTTGGTGTCTGTTTTTTAATATCTACATGTATATTTTTGCTTGCTTAATTTAATCTTCTTGGCTATTATGTGGTTTAATGAGACGTCATGAAAGCATATCTTTGTTTGGAAGGGTTAGGCTCTTTTTTGCTTTTGATGTACATCATGAAAGTAACCTTGACATATATCTTCATTGAGTCTCCAGGAAAATGTGCATATATTATCAGAATGCCAACTAAGTTATTTGTGTGAATGTTAGACCTTTCATCATCATCGCCTTGTTGCCTATTTGTTTGTGGGTGTTATTAATTAAAACATTTTACTAGGTATGTTAACTCTGTTCCGGTGCTTCATATTTATAAATCCATGTATGCTGGCCTTATACAGTAGTTGTGTCCATTTTTTGGCAATTGCATTTAGTGTTACATAGGGTCAGGTGCCCACTCGATCCCTATACTACCTACTGTACCTATACAATATCCATATTTTAGTTGTAAAACCTTTAAAGTCCATAACGGTCCCTTATTAAGTTGATTAATTGACAGCTATTACACCAGACAAGTTTCATACTGTAAATACTTTTGAATTTATGTGTAATATCATGTACTTAGTAGTATCTGGATTTTGGGAGATGTTGGGGAGCTGAGAACAACCAAGTACCCTGTGTACATAGCTATTGATTTCTTCAAAAATATATGTTTGTATGCACTGCAGTCACAAATCTCGCTGGGATTATATGGATGTTGGCCATACTTGTAGGATTTATGTACACACAGAGCAGAATCTAATATATCAGTGGTTTTCCCCAGAGACCCCTGCAATGGGGTTTGCACTTCTCTGTGCCCAATATGAAGGTCATGGCCCTCTGACTGGGTTCATCATGTACAGGCTGGTGGACACTAGAGGAACCAAAGGCAAGTAGTAAACTGGGCACCGTGATGCATACTGAAGAGTAGTCATTAGAAATGGGTCAGGACCAGGTGGGCAATATGGTACCAGGGAATGGGCTGAATCAGGTCAGAGGAAAGCCAAATTTGAAAACAGGAAGTCACTGTGAGTAGCACCAAAGAAGCAGGTGAGGAGAATTGTCATGTGGACCATGTCAGAATACAGGTAAGTATGCAGAAGGTTCTAACAGAACAGACTCTGGAGATCAGGAAGTGAGCCTAATTCTCTGGTACTGGATAGTGCCCAAAGACTTCCTTATATAGAGAGAAGGATCAAATTTGGCAACAATGTGACTTCACATTTTGGCTCACCCAGCACTTAAAATGTTAAACAGTGCTGCGTGGGAGCCACAGCCGCCGGGAGCAAGGAGCCACCTGCAGCAGCTGCTGAAGAGATGCCTGAAGCCACATCTACCAGCTGGAGGGGAACATTAATGTGGTGGATGCTGGCCAGCAGAAGGTTGGCTCCTGTCTGCAACAGATCCAGAGGGACCAGTGCCGACCCAAGTGGACCAGTGCCACTGGAAGTTGGAAGAAGTTGGCTCCAGCGCACTGTGATGACTACAAATTATGAAAGCTGAGCAACCAGGATATTTTAATCATCTTTATTCATTAAGATAGTTTAAGGTCTATGTGTTGTGCACAAGCCAATACACATCGGTTACCACTCTTAAAGTATGCACGCATTTGGGAACTACTATTTGGTTTGAGTCTTGGGCATATCCAGAAGACAGAGATGCCACTTATAAATTATGGAAATCCCTGGCTTTGTCTGGATTACATACGTTTTGTTGTATAATATGATTACATGAGGCAGGATAGTAAGAAATCTATGAGTTGTAAAAAAAAATCCAGGTATGGTCAGAGGATCAAATTAGGGTGATTTGCAGTTAATTATGCCTCTGGTATGAATGATATTCAAAACACATTCTTGTGCTTATTAGCAATCGGTCTTCTAAGGTCTCACATGTAGGAGGTGTAATACCTCACATTGTGTTATCGAACATACCAGAGACTCCAAAAGCTCGGCTATTTTTATTAATGACACTGTATGTTCAATTAAAAATGTATACATTTACTTCTATAACAGTTACTATTAGATCTGCTGTGCTTGTATCTTGTCTTATAATTATTATTATTATTATAGTTAATATATTATTATATAACACCTACTCATTACGGAGTTATTTATAGAGATTATTTAATCACATTCCTTTAAAGCTATTTTTCATTCCTGTATTTTTTTTGACTGTGAGACAAAATCTATACACTTGGTGGACACCCTTGAAAACATGCATAGAACATTCCAATTCCACACAGATGGTACCCTGCCAGGGATTGAACCCATAGCCCCAGCATTGTGAGCAGTCTTGCTTACTCTTCCGGAATGTCCAAAAGTCTCCTGAATTTCTCAGGAGATTAAACCAGTCTCCCTGATTCCATCCTCTTCCCAAGTGAAGAGGGCATTCCGGGGGCTTTATAATGTTTCTCCCTATACTTTATTCTACTCCTTTCTCCCCAATAGGGCACCTAACGCTTGATTGCTGACTCCCGGCTGCTTATTTTGAGTGTTTTAATTGCTAATGCAGCAATGTGTATAAATCATGTCCTTGTCCTGCACTGTATTGTACTGTAAGTCACTGGTTTCGTATTCACTTATAAGTTTATGTACTTTGTAAGGCGCTACGGAACACTTGTGGCACCATTATAAATAAAGGATAATACTACTACTACTACTAATAATAATAATAATAATAATAATTAATGGTGAATCGCGTCATCATAGTACCTTCCCTTACTGCCCAATACAATAAACTGTAGAATTGTGCAGTGTATTTTAAAGCATTCAAGTATAGCTATAAGACTGCAATTCTGTCTGTTGTAATACTATACTGCAATTGCTTTTTTTTTCTTTACTTTTTTCACATTTTATTATTTTGTTAACTAGTAGAAACCACTTAATAGTTATAGGAGACTCCAAAAGATTTCCCTTATTTCTATTACAAACAGATCTAATGAAGAAATAATTCATTTGCATCTACTATTTCAGATATAAATCTGCCTGGATCTACTAATAATGGCTTACATGAGGTAGCGACTGCTATTGTGTTGGATTTTTATTAGATTTACTCTTTGCCTTTGGGGGGTGCTTTGGTGCTGGTTCACTGAATTTCATTACTCAGTACCAATGACATGAGGTTGTTAAGGACACACTTACATGTTTTCTTTTTTGACACATTTCCCCTTCTTGCTGTATGAATGAATGATATGTTTGTATGATTCTCAGCTATCCCCAGGTGTCCTGATTCCCTTCCAAACATGGCAAAAAGAAAAAAACGATTTTAGAAATTTGCTCAGTTATATAAAATTTTACTCTATTAGAATGGTACTACTCTCTAAGCCATAAAAAATGACTAGTAAACTGCACTAAAGAGTATTTCGTAGCTTCGATCCAGCATTTCCTTGGCCCAGTGGGTTTCCTGATGTATCCAATTTTCCAGTGCTGTTCTCCTCTGGGTTGCTATAGGGAAGGCTGTTTCAGAGAGTCATTGGTATTATTGAAGAATCTCTTCTGTAGATTAGCCCCAATGCCTTTGTGAAGCAAACAATAGAGGCATTGGAGTACTCTCTTTATTGGTGAAAAGCTGCACCCCAGATAAACAATTCTCTGTACTTTAGCTAAAATTTTGGATGTTTTTCTTTGTTAAATTTGTTTTATTTTTGTAATTGTATATTTTTTTAAAATCTCCTCCTTTGTTTCGCAGGGACTTCTCATTCTACATACTGTTCAGATGGCTGCTGGACTGCTCAATACTCACCAATGTGCCTACAGGAAATACATTGCTTGGAAATGATCCATCTTTATTTTTTGTTTCCCACAGAAAAGATTAAAAAAAAAGTATATTATCAAACATAATTTTTCAAGTATTTTGTGTTCTAAAAATGAATAAATTATGTGTTTTCAATAATTTCCTGTTTGGAAACAAAACCTTTGTGTTTTTGTCTGTTTCTATATTTTATAAAAGTACCTTTCCTGGTGACACAATAACACTTTCCTACGCAGCCTGTCAATGCCTGGTGTTTTTCTCTGATCTGGTATTTGAAACCAGCCACATCCATTTTGCGTGAAAAACATTTCAAATTTCTTTGCACTACACAGTATATGCCACTCATAGATTATATTTGTAAAAAGTTTCTGGTGCAAAAAATGGTCATGTACGTTAATATTCTGACTAGAAATACTGTATCTAACAATATTTTCAGGGTCTTAAATGTTTATCTTAGGGAGGGTAAATTAAATTAAATTCAGTTTATCGAAATCGCTGTTTCCCAGAGATATCTGCAGAGGGATTTATAGGGACTATTTTAAACACTCGGGTTGTGTCTTTATTAAAATTGTGCCTTTAAATCTTTATGGCAAAAGTCACTGTTAAACTGTAATTTTGACAAATCGCAGCTCATTGCATTTCCCCCTTGGTGATGATCTAATATAACTGTCACCTTCACTCACTGGATGCAGTCTTCTTGGTCACAGAACCAATATATTTGTAAGAATTCAGCCTACTGGTTCACTAGGAACCAGTAAAATCGGTGAGGTGCAAAGTGGAGACAGACATTTTATTAAATTAATTGGTTTTCATAATGCCGCCTATCAATTCACTTGGGACTGGTGAGGCTCCAACCAATATTTATGAAAATGCAGGTTATCAAGTAAGTAACAACCTGTGACATCATGTAGGCTCCCTAAATGCCTCTTTTATTATTTTATATCTTAGCTACTGAATATCCTACATTTTCATGAATACTGCAAAATGGATGCATCACTGTGTGTAGGTGATAGGTATGCATTAATATGCAAGTTTATGCATGTTTTTGTAATTGACATTTTTTTGTCTGCTTTGTCATCTACATATGAACAGTAGGGAAATGCACAATTTAAATACATGTAATATTCCCTTTTTTTAAATAATGTCATGAAAACATTGTCATGCAAATCATCTCTGATTGTATTTTTCCTTTTCAAAAAAATGTAATTACCAGATATTATGAATTCTTGAACCCCAGTGTTTATCACATTCCAAAATTAGCAGTGGTACTGTATGTCATCTGAGGTAGACAAATGGATAAATATTAAAACAATGGCCCTGATTCAGAGCCGCTCGTAAGTGGCCGCTCGTTCGTTCTGACCGATGTTCGCACACCTGCGCATGCGTACGGATTTTAATATACATGCGCGAACCAGTCAGTGCGGCCGAAAATCGTTTGTTCGCTATATAGCGAATACCTGCTATTTTGAGTGACAGAAGGAGGCATATGTGGGTGGTAACAGGGGAAGGTGCTTTAAAACGGGGGTGTGGAATTAGATCGCAGGCGTGCTTAAAGGTCAAAACGGGCATTTTAAGGGAGTGCATAATTAATACAGCAGCGTCATTGACCACGTCACTTGTTTTTTTTTACTCAAAACTGCTCGCAAAATAGCGGTTGAAAAAACCAGCCACAAGAATAGCGAGCAGTTCATACATGTACTCGATTCATCTAATAAATAGCGGACATGACGTATGGTGCGAGCAGCAAGGGGGCGTATTTTTCAAAATTACAACCGCAAGTTTTGCTCGCTCGTTCAGACTTAGAGGCGTGAACAGACCGCAATTAGCGAACGGTTCATTTGAATAGCCACCCCTTGTTTTAGAACGAACGACCGCAAATAGCGAGCGGCTCTGAATGAGGGCCAAAATCCACCATACCAAAATTATAGTAAATGTGGTCCCCTGCAATATAAAATCATACAGGACACATCTCTTAATTATTTGTATCTTATTTTATAAATATCTAAGCTTATCTATTCCATTTACTATAGGTGTTTACAGTAAGTTGTCATTTGGTCCACCCAATCACTTTTCCTTGACATCAGTCCAACTCAGTTTGGGTCATGTATAAGAAGATTATCCCCAACTGCCCCATAACATTCTAGTAATGCCCCAAATGAGGTCCTACCCATCACATCCTCTTGCTGTCCTTCTCTGTAAGACAATATTACAGATTTCAAAATCGTAATAATAATAAATTTTTTTTTTTTTCTTTTTGCTGTGAAGATGTAACCCATCATAGAGGTTATTTTATTACAGGAAACTCAACTTTCCAGGAAGCCTTTAATTAAAAAATAAAATCTCTATATAGGTTGAAAATATGAGTGATTTGTAGCTGATTCTATAATGTGCAAATAATTCTCATTCACTTCTTTTTATTTTCATTTTTTTTTAAACATTATTAGATGTGAATAGGTTTTCTATATCTCCAATGCCAGTAGATCTGTAACACTGTTACAATGTTTTGGATAATTAATAATGTTTATTTTAATATACGTACTGTATGGTATCTATTTTTATTTAGCTATGTTGCCCTCTGAAACACCTAGATTGCTAGTTTTAAAAAAATGCAACTTTTTAAACTAATTTGTTCCTGCCTTGTCGGTTCTAATCTGGAGTTGATGCATGGAGCTCATAGTGGATAATCTATTAGACATCCTTGGCTTCTGTCTAGGACCCAGTGGGCACCGAGGTGCTCAGACTAACCGAAACAATTTTATGCCTTTTTATGGGGGGGGGACACATTTGCAATCATTAACAGGGCCTAAACTATTAACTTTCTGAGGGCCTCATGGGAGTTAATCCAGCTCTGAATGTTCCGGTTATATTCCTGAATTGATTACTCATGGATGATGAGTTAGAGATTTTGTATTTATATTTCAAAACTTGAGGTACAGATGTGTCCTCACTCATCTTTGCCACCTGTGCGACTTGCCGCTGCACGCATGCCATGAGTCACACGCCTGTATGCGTCTTTTTTGCTCCCGCTATCCATAGGGTGCATGATGCAAATGCTGCCACATCCTGGAGAATTGTAGCATAAGCATTTGTGGAAAATCGGATGCCATGATGCGTGCGCACGTTTGCTGCATCTGCGGCAAAGATGAGCGAGGACATATCTGTAGGTACAAACCACAACACTATTATACCTTCATATAAAATATGAAGGTATAATAGTGTTGAGTCTTAGCCCCAATTTGTAATGCAGTTTTTTCTTTTTTTCGAATGTAATATAATAACAACAGGACCACCACCACCGTAACAGCTATAACCATCCCTACCAGTATGTAGTACAAACTGAAGAAAACATAGCATGACTGTGCTGTCGATTGCGGATTGCATGAATCTAGCAATCTAAAGTCTATACAGACAATTTATGTTAGTTAGGAGACCACAAACCAATGATACAAGGACTGGTTTCTGAACTTGCATACAGTGATATGACAAGAAAGAAGCACCCCCTTTAAGCTGTGTCTGCCCAAAATAGACAGACAGTTGGATGAACAGATATCATTATTCAATTACCTTTAATTTACTCCCATTTTTCTATATATGTAAAATGTAACATTGCCAGTTGGGTTTAATTAGAACACTCCTCCATCTTCCTAAACCACACCTGTCAGACCCATATCCCATTTTTGGTATTTAATGTACCTTTGTATTGTTAATTTCCCCATAATTTAGAACAGGTGTATAAATGTCTAAATGTAGAGAGGTGAGAGGAGGCCAGACTGGTTTAAGTTGACAGGTAGGCAAGAGTACTGTGGGGTCTATTTACTAAGCAGTGTTTGGAGACAGAGTGAAAAGTGATAAGGAAGTGATAAGGTGCCAGCCAATCAGCTCCCAACTGTCATTTTTCAAACACAGCCTGTGAGATGACAGTTGGGAGCTGATTGGCTGGCACCTTATCACTTTCTTATCACTTTTCACTCTGTCTCCTAACACTTCTTAGTAAATAGACCCCTGTATCTCAAATAACCATGCACTATGGCAGTGGTACAGATGTGCCCAGGTTCATTGTTGCTGATTGCGGCACAAAGGTGCCCGCGAATCGTGCCATGCGCCAAGCTATTAATAAACAGCCCCAGAGTGCTCAACAAAATGATGCAGAGGACAGTACAGTGATTCTTCCTTTTTCATATCCAGCATCTGGTATTCCCAGTAGAGATTGTTATCCTAATCATTGATTTCCTACTTATTGTCTCTGTACACTGATGCTCACTTAATCAGTCCTATGGGAATGCTTTCTAATTATCTGTTCCATTTAATTAAAACTGTTAACTTTGAGATGCATGCATGATCTCCCTTGTTTTGACTCTATCACGTTTCTGCAGATATGTGATTCTTGTTGGACGCGTCAGTGTGGGAGCTCATAGACCTGTGTATGCTACGATATATCGATTAGACAGGAATACAATATATAGGTTCTGAGAAATCATGGGTTTCATTAGAAATTGTTTAAATAATAGTTTAGAAACTGCTATTAAATTATTTCTATGCTGGCATTACACAGCTAAATAATAGCATAACTAAAGTTATTAATGTATTTAGACTTCATTATACAGCATTATCCAATATGCAGTATATCCTCATAAATAGATTTAATAAGAAATAATTTACAAAGATTTTTCCTTTTTTTATATCAGTTTCTCACTATTGTCAAAGAGCTATTGACTTTTTATTGAGGTAATTTACAAAGCGTACTGTAATATGGCTGAGGGGCACGGCAAACCCATCTTTGGTTCTGCTGTGAGAATAACATTGTGCAAATGTACCTACTGTAAACTATTGCCAGGTTTACAGAACATTTTAACTTATGATGCAAGTCAGAAATGAGAAGGACTTATATTTTGCACCTCACTAAGATGGTGATTTTCTGGTCTTATTACATTGATATTCTCTCAGTGGCACCTTTCTTAGGTACACCCATGCAATTGCTCATGAAAGCAAATATCCAATCAGCCAATCATGTGGACATGGTCAAGAAGTTCAGTTATTATCCAAGCCAAACACCAGAATGTGGAGGAATTGTGACTTAGACTGATTGTTGGTACCAGACAGAGGGTGGTTTGTTTATCTTATAAACTGCAGATCGACAGGATTGATAACACACAACAGTCTCTAAAGTCAGCAGAACTTAGAAAGGTGCACAAAACAAAAATATCAAATAAGCAGCAATTCTGTGATTGCAAACTCCTTGTTAATATGAGAGGTGAGAGGAGAATGGCCAGACTGGTATAAGTTGACAGGTAGGCAAGAGTACTGTATCTCAAATAACCATGCACTATGTCAGGGGTATGACAAAGAGCATCTCTGAATGTGCAACACATCAAATCATATAGTGGATGGTCTGTAGGTGCAGAAGGACACTCTATATTCAACTCCTTTCAGCTAAGAAAAACATGGATCCATGGAGTGTGCCAACAGTTCATGCTGGAGGTAGTGCTGTAATGATGAGGGGAAGATACCCTTGGCACACATTAATACCAATTGAACATTGTCTAAGTGTCACAGCCAGCCTTCCTGGGTATTGTTGCTGACAATGGGCATAACTTTATGACCACAGTCTACCCATCCACTAAATGCAATTTCCAGCAGGATAACCGGCTATGGGCCTGATTTAGAGATGTATGCTATTCTGATGCTTACACAGTTGAGTGATGATGGCCAATCTACGCATGTGTCTGAGCCCACTGGGCCATGCATTAAGGTACATTACCCTGGTCACTCGCAGCAACTATTTACTCTCAGTGTGATTGACAGTTATGGAGCGTTTGTGGGAGGTAACGGGGAGTGGTGGCAAAGAATGCAGGTGTATCACAACCCTTTTTGGGGTGTGTCACAGTCTGCATCAGCAAACCGGTATGCAGTGAATGTGGCTCCAGTGTCTCAGAACATGCATCCATTCTATGTGTATGTATGTGTGTACTGTATATATGTGTATGTATATATGCATTCATGTGTGTTTGTATATATACGTGTCTGAGTATATTTATGTATGTATTCATGTTTGTGTGTATGTGTGTATATATGTGTGAGTATATGTATATGCATGTGTGTATGTGTGTATATATGTGTGAGTATATGTACGGTATGTATGCATGTGAGTGTGGACCCAACATGTGCATTTGGAGGAGGGGTCAAGGAGGGGGCACTGAGAGGGGGGAGGTTTAGGGGCCCCAGAGATCCAAGTGTACTGGGCCCACAGAATGCTGTTGCCAGTCCTGGTCTAATGGCCACCACAGTTACCATGTCTAAATTCAATAGAGTGTTTAAGGAAGTGTGGGAGCGCTAAAAGATTTGGAGCTGTGGCACATAAAGTGTAGAGATATCAATGTAAATATATACACATTTATTAACTCGACAGCATAAATCAATAATTATTAAAAAACAATATACATGCAATCGTTGGAAGATGTATCTTGTAAATCGGCAAGTAAATCATCGCATAAATAAAGATAAAAAGGATGATGAAGAGAATGATCTAAATTAGAATAGTCTTAATTAGTCTCTGAGTTGTAGAAAAAACTGTTTTTGTATAGAGTCTTGTTTGGTCTTAAAAGGAAAAATATGAATGACCATAAAATTAAAAATAGAAAATGAAAAATATAAAATATACTGAATGATAAATCGATCCTCAAAGAGTCTTGACGATTGTGTGAAAAATGTAAATGTCACAACTTTGGTACAAAAATATAGTCAATGGTGCTGGCTTACCGGCTGAATCCACGAAGTAGCCTTGGTGCCCATTGGCAGAGTAATCCCAAAGGGTATGTCCACTTGTGAATCCCGGCTGGGAAAGAGTGGCATAGGTGGACAAGCAGGGCAGCTCCAAATAGTATCGGCAGTGTAGCTCTGAAAGTGGAGCATTTCTCGGCTCAAACAACTTTCCGTTTCCTCTGAGGAAACGGCCAGTTGTTGAGCCGAGAAATGCGTTAGTGTGTTCCCATTCACATTTCCAAGAACAGGACTCATTGAGCTTTACTATTCCACTATATGGAGCTGACTGAGAAGCCATCTCTGGAAACGACTCTCACACGCAGCATCCAGGTACGGCAATACGCTGATTCCATGTGATCCCTTGCAATTAGCCCTTTGCCAGGCTATCTCCGGCGGACACTGTTTCCGAATGAGACGCTGCTTAGTCAGAGGCAGCGGGTTTTCATCACAGCCACTTCACTTTCAGAGCTACACTGCCGATACTATTTGGAGCCGCCCTGCTTGTCCACCTACGCCACTCTTTCCCAGCCGGGATTCACAACTGGACATACCCTTTGGGATTACTCTGCCACTGGGCACCAAGGCTACCTCGTGGATTCAGCACCATTGACTATATTTTTGTACCAAAGTTGTGACATTTACATTTTTCACACAATCGTCAAGACTCTTTGAGGATCGATTTATCATTCAGTATATTTTATATTTTTCATTTTCTATTTTTAATTTTATGGTCATTAATTTTTTTCCTTTTAAGACCTAATAAGACTCTATACAAAAACAGTTTTTTCTACAACTCAGACTATTTAAGACTATTCTGATTTAGATCATTCTCTTCATCATCCTTTTTATCTTTATTTATGTGATGATTTACTTGCCGATTTACAAGATACATCTTCCAACAATTGCATGTATATTGTTTTTTAATAATTATTGATTTATTCTGTCGAGTTAATAAATGTGTATATATTTACATTGATATCTCTACATTTTATGTGCCACAGCTCCAAATCTTTTAGCGCTCACACACTTCCTTAAACAGTCTTTGTTAGTTTTTTGGGGGGTTTGCCTACCCCACAGTGGTGAGCTACATTTAGATTTGCAATTTTCAGTTAATTCTGGAGCGCCTGATTTTCTGTGTGTTTTTGTTTCTAAATTCAATAGAGCACCTTTAGAATGTGGTGGAACAGAAAATTTGCAGCATGAATGTGGCACTAACAAATCTGCAGCTATTTAGTGATGTTATCTTTGCCACCATGGAACAGAGGCCCTGATTCAGAGCCGGACGCTCTGACAGAGCGCTCGCTCTGAATCAGGGCTGTCCCTCCTTCATTTTGGAGCGGCCACTAGGCTGCTCGCATAGCTGTGGGTGACCACCCACAGCTTTAGTGAGCGCCCATGATGATGGTCACGATGGTCAAGACCATCGCGACCATCGGGCTTGCGACGAGACCCTGCTGTAGGGTCTCGCTGCCACAAGCCCAGGAGTGCTTTTGGCTCTATCAGAGCCAAAAGCACTCCCACTGACACCACTAGTGATGTCAGTGGGGCCGGACCCAGATGGTAGGCATTCCCATGGGAACACCTCCCTCTGGACAACCACGGCCCCAGCACGCCCACCAAAGGGGGCGTGCTGTCAATCACCATCGACAGCACGCCGCCTTTGGTGCGAGACCCTTAACAACAGCTTCGCCGTCGTTATTCGGGTCTTGCGCATGCGCATGACGGAGCTGCCTCCGTCGTGCACATGCGCACTTGGGCACCATCGACCCGCTTGCAAGCACTCAGTGCTCGCGAGCGGGTCTGAAACAGGCCCAGAACCCCTTAGGATGTTTCTGGTACCTTGTTGAATGCATGCCAGGAAAAAAATCAGCCTATTCCGGGGAAAAAGGGTGGGGGAGGTGGGTTGTACTCAGCATCAGAGTAGTGAAACTATTAAAGTGGTTGCAGAGTTTATTTTTATGCATCAACCTATTCTCAGTGGTGTTTATAAAGGTAAACCTACAGTACATGCCCGCAGGGCAAATTATGTGCTTGTAAAATTGTGTCAGCTATTATACATGAATTTGTGAGCTATGCAGGTAGAACCTGAGACTGGACTACCAACAGTGCATATGGAAATGTATAACTATATGTGGATTAGACATGTAATACTGTATGTAGCAATCTGTCCTACAGTATGTCCACTTTTATTAAGACACAAATGTAGCAAAACTGAGCAATATTTTAGGACAGAGTAAAGATGAAATGAGTGCTTTGTGCATTTCCACAGGCAGCACGGGTGGTGTAATGTTTAGCATTACTGCCTCACAGGACTGAGGTCCTCAGTTCAATCCCCACCATGGCCCTAACTGTGTAAAGTTTGTATATTCTCCCTGTGCTTACGTGGGTATCCTCCAGATACACCACTTTCCTCCCACAATCCAAAAATATACTGGTAGAGTCAATTGGCTCCTGACAAAAAAGAAATAACCCTAGTTTGTATGTGTGTGAACATAGATAACTGGTAATAAATAAAATACTAAAATTTCCAGCCCATCCGATAAACTTGAAGAGGGTTTTTGCTAGGGGAAATTAAAAAAAGAGGATGTGGGAGTAATCCTTGATATGCATAAGGCAGACAATTGGGTGTTCTTGTAATATTATTATGTTTTTAAGTGATGTAATATATTTAGTTATTTTAATAAAAATATGCTTGCTTGGCTGTCTCAGTTTGTAAATCGTATACTGTATCCACTGTGTATCTAACCATACTATTTATGTTTATAATCAATTAGTCAATGGATATGTGTACAGTGCTAAGTGATATAATACAACAAAGGTTGTTTTGTCTTGTTACAGTAAGGTTTTTCTATGACTGGTTGTATTCCAAATATTTTGTTATCATCTTAAAATCTCTTAAAATGGTCACAACTACTGTAAATTCTTAGTATTCTGTCAACTTGGTGATCTGCTAACAAAAGATGCAATGATTGTTTGCCTAACTAAGGAACTGTTCAAAATACCCCATTGGCCCCATGTGACCATTATGATAGCTCTGATTTAGAGACCTCCATCAACTGATAACACAAATGTAAAAATGTGTTTAATTTAACTGCAAAAATACCTCAGCATTTTGGTGTTTAAAATGGCCGGCTAGCCATGATGAAGACTCCCATTTTGTGGGTTAAGCTAATATGCTTTAAATTTAAACATATCAATTTTTCTAGGTATCTTGTGATATCACTGAGGCCTGGTGTTAGGCTACATTCTCAGATGTCCATGACTAAAGAGCACACATTTTTAAATCTGTTGGAATAATTTTCCTTAGCCAGAATGAAAATCCACCATCTTTGTAATACTTCTAGCTTTGATGAAAGGGGAGTACTTACAATGAATGAGTATCCACAATCAACACAGAGAGACACACGTAGGACCTGATAAGGGAGAAAACATCCTGTACAATTCCTTCAATAAAGAAGCCTTTCGATGCTGGCAAAACAAATTTATCTAGTGCTGTCTGTTCTGATAACTATGTTTTCATTTAAGGATGGGAGGCTGAGAGACTGGTGTTAATGGAAGTGTTGACAGGGGACAAGATTTACAAATCACATTCTAACAGAAACTGGATGTGGGATAAAACTGGTCTTTGTGTTCTCATTTCTTAATTAAATTTAATTAAAAATTGCTATTGAGCAACTCTTAATCGGATCCTCACCTGACTAAAACTGACTAACGCACCATGACTTCAGTATTATCAGTGTTCAGTTTCAGAGGGCTGTTCCTGTAGATGGTTAGGGTTAAATATTCCCAGTTCTCCGTAACTTCCTTAGGAGATCATAACAATGCAAAATCAACAAATCATGATTTTACCTTGTTTGATTTGTTATTTTTATTGTGTAATTGGCTAACCTGTAATGTGAGCTGTTAGTCATTTAATTATAATTAATTAGGTTTTGATATGGAGTTGATAGAGGAACTGGTTAGATTAGGGGTGGGCAATAAGTGACCCCCCATCTACTGTAGAACTACACGTTTCAGCATGCCCTGCCAACTTACTGTACATGTACTATTTACTGATATGGTAAATAAAATACCAAAACAGATATTTACACAGTATAAATAAAATCTGGATATAAAAGTCCTGATACAGAGACTGATGAAGCTGCTAATCAAAAATGTACTAATGCTGCAGGGGCATCTGATGGAAAAATACACCTCCTGCCGGCATCTCAGATCCCATGCTTGTATCTGAAGACACAGGATTGGATCAACATTTGCAAAATAATGACCATTGGTAGATCTAAGCTTACTCAGAATGGCCACCTCTTTCCCACTTGTGAGGCTAGTAAAAGACTGGAAGATGCAGATGCTAGAATCCGCACTCCCTGAAAATGGGGCCAACACTCCCCAGTCTCCAAATGGCCACAAAGTCAATCATATTATGGCTTGGGGGCACTGCGTGTGAGCTTGCAGGATACATTTGCCCATACGCAGTCCTCCCACCATCGGAGTTGTATGCAAACTATCTGGTTTGAATACAACTCTGAAGCAGGCCCAAAGAGTAGTGTTTGTTCTATAAAAGAACAAATGTTTCAAAATTGTTCTATTGAATGTTTGCCTCCTTCCAAATTTTGCTCATTACTCAAGCTTTAAATGTTCCATGCAAAATTCCTCCATTAATTTTGCTCCACTTCTCAGAAGAAACTATTTTTCCCAGAAGTTCATTCAATAGTCCCTTTGCATCTCAATTGTTAAAAATAACTCTCAGTTGCTAACATTTATTCAATAAGGACTTAAATTAGGTGGATCACTAGTTTGTCAGTATCTGATTGAAATAACATTGAATAATGCTGAAAATACATAAACTAGTACTAAACTCTTTAATGGCAGATGCCATCTTTTATATATCAGTCAGCCCATAGCCATGTAACAATAGAAAAAAAAAACGAAATAATAATTTGGCATTTCAAATTGGTCATCATATTTTTAACAATATAAAGATGAGATAGAAAAGAAATGGCAGGAAAGAGTGAGAGAGCATCTCAGATTCAGACTACTGGATCCTGCAATCCTGCAGACCTGCATATCCCTCAAAAGGTGACAAAGTGGGGCTTCCCATACTCCTTTATATCATGCCTTCAAATTATGGAGGCCATAAGCTGGGTACACATTAGCCAATGTGTACCCAGCGTGATATCGCAGTGACGGTACCCAACATGCGGTAAGTGCATACACACTTGCTGATGCTGGGTCCAATGGGGGGGAGGGACGTGTCATGCTGCATTCTGCAACATGACATCATTAGCGACATCCCCCACCGGCCCTGAAGTAGGACCAATGGGCAATGTTGCTAATGACCCTCAGGAGTGTGCATATCATGGGTACACACTAGACGCTGTACCCATTATGTCACTCCGATCCACAGGATCGGATAACATATCGTGTAGTGCCAACCCACCTTTAGAGTGTGTGGACTCCTGAGACCTCAACACATCCTTCTGTTATGATGATGTTTGGTCTAAAACACACATCAGTTACTAACTAATCAATGAAAGTCTTGACCTAACAACAAAGGCCAGAACTTCCTCAGGGTTTGTCCTCCTTCAATAGAGCCTTCTGTCAACATTAATAAAAGTGAGCAATCTTTGAGAATTACACATTTTTTTACAGCAAGTTGTGTTTGGCCTGAATCCATATCAGTGTTGGAGAATAAAAGAGCATCCCCAGTTTTGACTGTCCATTCTTTGTCAAATATGTCCTTCACATACTGTATAATAAAAAGTGGGTTGACCTGAAAACATGAGCCAGCTCTCACCATGCTGTTGGCGCTTTAGGATTCAAATTATTCATAGTTCTGCAGCAGACCTCTATGGGGCATATCCAACTCCCCGTGGCTAATTGTCGTGCTGGTGGTGATTCAATTAGCGAGGATTCCACGCGCGGTTGTCCCCAAGACCCCGCTTGTGAGTCCCCGCTGTCAGACTTTACCTTGCACCTCATGTAGGTGCGAGGTAAAATGTGCATGAGGTCACCCTATTTGGCCTCACGCGAGCTGGTAAAACACACTGATTCTGCGGTTCTCACGGAATCAGTGTGTTCTCGCGCTGGAGTCCTGTTCTAATGACGCAGGGAGATAGCTATTTAATTGAATAGCTAATCCCCGCATCGCGGGACATTTGCCTGACAATTAGCCGTGGGTGAAATCCTGCGGCTAATTGGATATGCCCCTATGGAAGTTTATGGGGAACTATTCCCAATACTCAGGTTCATGCTGATGCACTGTGGTTCTAAATTGAATAAAACTGAGCATTTGAAGCTCATTAAATCACATATATGAGCTGAAATCTACAGCAACCCTACATTCACTGGCTATAATTAGAGATGAAAGAAACAATTAATTAATGTAAATTGACAGAGTGTAACAGGGTCACCAATTAATTAAGGTAACAAAACAGGAAGTTTGTTTATAGTGATCATTAGTAGCTATATGACACCCTACTGTTTTGAAGGCTTTGTTATCCAGCTCATTGCTATTTCTGAAGATTGATTGGTGGAACGTGGGAAGAATGTGTATTGTTCCGAGAGCACATCATGCCTGTGCATAGCATGGGTAGGTAAATGGCTCAAGACTCATCAGTTAAATGATTCTAGCAAGAATATTACTATGGAACAAATGACACAATAAAAAATTAAAACACAAAAAACAACTGGATAAGTGCAGTGGTTCTTAAAGTTTCATTATGATTTGCCTGTCTTATAATGTACACATCACAGATTATCATTATTGTCATTAGGCTTTATAAAGCACATGCATACCATATAGAGCTGTACATTGAGGAGAGGAGATGATTATACTAATAAATTACACAGTTACATGAAACAAGATGTTGTCGGCCCTTCCCAAATGAGCTTACAATCTAAGAGGTGTGGAGAACACTTGATAGAATAGATAGCAGAATAACCTTTGTAGTTATTAGTAGGGTGTAAAGTGAATGTGGCTGCTGTAAGGCAGAAGCAATACACTTTGTTAAAATATACCAACATTAATGAAAATATATGAAAAAATATCCAGAATATCATAAATATATCCTGAATATCATTTCCCATTGAATATCTTTCATGGGATGCAGTCACCATGTCAACAATCATAATGTTGACATCACAATGTCGACAGTTATAATAGTGACATTGTTGAATGTTGACATCTGCAGATTGTTGATATGTTCACAAGGGTTCCAAACAATAGGCAGACAATGAAAAGGTCAACAATAACTTGGTCAACATCAGAAGGTCAGCATGGAAGAAGGTTGACATGACAAAATGTCGACAGGTAAAAGAAGGTCGACAGGTACAAAAGGTTGACCGGTTCAAAAGGTCAATATGGAAATGGTCAACACATTTTTTTTATATATAGACTAAGTTTAAGTGTTAGGGTTAAGTTTAGGGTTAGGGTTGGCACTAGGAGGGATGGTTAGGGTTAGGCACCAAGGGGAGGGATAGGGTTAGGGGAAATATTAGGAATAGAAAAAAAAGTGTCTAGCATTTCTGTGTTGACCATTTGCATGTCGACCTTTTGAACCCGTCAACCTGTACTGTCTAACTTTTCATGTCAACCTTTTTAATGTCGATCAAATTAGTGTGGATCTTTTTATTGTCTATATTTTTTAACCAACCCATTTGCAATGTCAACAAGTGAAATATGCACATGTGAAATGTCAACATTCTGCAAGGAGCGGAGGGTTAGGGATAGGCTGTGGGAGTGGAGAGATAAGATTGGGCACTAGGGGGTGGATTAGGATTAGGGGTTATTTTATATAACTATATAATTATATGACAAAGGCCATACTTTGGCTGAAACGTGGATTGCACTGTGATGTAACACTATGTAAGTAATGCATTCTGTTTGGAAAATACCCTGGTGAGTACACTCTTACTTATCTGTGAATTTTAATTGTGAGAGCCATACGGGGTTTCACTGGGTGATCTGAACCTAAATTGTCATGTCTTGACAAAGTCCATGGTTGGGAGTGAAACGTAGATAATAAAGGAGATTTTTTGAAGACTGGTGAGTGAACCCCATTTTCTTGCTAACCATGCACAAATCACCAGTTACCGTTTTAACCCTTTAGAGACAATGTATGTATGTATGTATATATATATATATATATATATATATATAGCCATGGCCAAAAGTTTTGAGAATGACACAAGTATTGGTTTTCACAAAGTTTACTGCTTCAGTGATTTTAGACCTTTTTGTCAGATGTTACTATGGTATACTGAAGTAAAATTACAAGCTTTTCATAAGTGTAAAAGGCTTTTATTGACACTTACTTTAAGTTTATGCAAATAGTCACTATTTGCAGTGTTGACCATTTTGTTTCAAGACCTCTGCAATTCGCCCTGGCATGCTGTCAATCAACTTTTGGGCCACATACTGACTGATGGCCACCCATTCTTGCCTAACCAGTGCTTGGAGTTTGTGGGTCAGAATTTGTGGGTTTTCATTTGTCCACCTGCCTCTTGAGGATTGACCACAAGTTCACAATGGGATTAAGGTCTGGGCAGCTTCCTGACCATGGACCCAACATTTTGATGTTTTTTTTTCACCGAGCCACTTAGTTATTACTTTTGCCTTATGGCAAGGTGCTCGATCATGTTGGAAAATGCATTGTTCATCACCAAACTGTTCTTCGATGATTGGGAGAAGTTGCTCTTGGAGGATGTTTTGGTGCCATTCTTTATTCATAGCTGTGTTCTTAGGCAAAGTGAGTGAGCCCACTCCCTTAGCTGAGAAGCAACCCACACATGAATGGTCTCTGGATGCTTTACTGTTGGCATGACACAGGACTGATGGTAGTGCTCATCTTTCCTTCTTCGGGCAAGCATTTTTCCAGATGCCCCAAACAATCTGAAAGGGGATTCATCAGAGAAAGTAACTTTACCCCAGTCCTCAGCAGTCCAATCCCTGTACCTTTTGTAGAATATCAGTCTGTAACTGATGTTTTTCCTGGAGAGAAGTGGCTTCTTTCCTGCCCTTCTTGACACCAGGCCATCCTCCAAAAGTCTTTGCCTCACTGTGCGTGAAGATGCCCTCACACCTGCCTGCTGCCATTCCTGAGAAAGTTCTGCACTGGTGGTGCCCCGGATCCCACAGCTGATTCAACTTTAGGAGACGGTCCTGGCACTTGTTGGACACTCTTGGGCACCCTGAAGCCTTCTTCACAACTATTGAACCTTTCTCCTTGAAGTTCTTGATGATCCAATAAATGGTTGATTAAGCTGCAATCTCACTAGCAGCAATATCTTTGCCTGTGAAGCCCTTTGTGTGCAAAGCAATGAGGTATGCACGTGTTTCCTTGCAGGTAACCATTTTTAACAGAGGAAGAACAATGATTTCAAGCGCCACCCTGCTTTTTAAGCTTCCAGTCTGTTATTCTAACTCAATCAGCATGCAGAGTGATCCCCAACCTTATCCTCATCAATACTCTCACCTGTGTTAATGAGAGAATCACTGACATGATGTCTGCTGGTCCTTTGTGGCAGGGCTGAAATGCAGTGGAATGTTGTTTTTGAATTTAAGGGCTCGATTCAGACCAACTCACTAGATGCTTATGCTCACTGGATTCTTATCCAAATTTGGCAAAGTGACAGCAAGGCAGGCAATCGTACAGATGGGAATAAGCATGCCCACTATGTTTTAGCGTGCAAATGCTCTGTGTATGCAAACACCCACCAGTACTGTCTTAAGATGCCCACTTGCGCATGTCATCTCCAGGATGTGTACGAAACCATTGGGTACCATCGGAAGTGAACGCAGCACTTGTGGTTGACTATACCCTACCACAAGCACAGCAAGCACTTCAGTGCACTATCCAGGTAGGTGATGTGTACTATGATGCTGCATATGAATTATGCACACCTCTGAAATGGCATTGAGATGCTCAGGCACGCTTGCATTTGCACCTCCACTCCCCCGTTTTCAAAGACCAACCCCTGTCAGCATCCTCAAACGGCTTCTCCTGTCACTCATTCAGCCGGGCTGTCTATGCGCGGTGAGCGAAACGCTTCCCAATTGCTTGGACTGGCTAGCACACGCTCACTGCGATGCGTACGCAGGTGCACAATGCAAAAATCAGCTGGCTGCCTGCGAACACTTCCTAATGACCGGGTCTGAATCAGGCCCTAAATTCATTGTCATGGCAAAGAGGGACTTTGCAATTAATTGCAATTCATCTGATCTCTCTTCATGACACTCTGGAGTATATGCAAATTGCCATCATAAAAACTGAAGCAGCAGACTTTGTGATAACCAATACTTGTGTCAATCTCAAAACTTTTGGCCATGGCTTATGCCCTTCTGCTCCATGGGAGGATTCTGTCCTCCCTGAGCTCGCCTTAAATTGTATGTAAAATTTATTTTCCATGGTAAAATTAAACCAGTCTTCTTCATCTCCTAACCTAGAGTCTGATACGACAAAATATCACAAGACCGGTTTGTAACAGAACATACTGTACAGTTCACCTCTCCTTTCATAAAATCCAGCATTGTCATTTTCAAGCTATGGCCTTACCGCAAAGACTGATCTGGCTGCAGCAAAATCCAATTTAAGAATATCCTGGGATTGCTTTGAGCGTTTTAAGCTTTAATATAAGTGAATGAAAAATAGTGAAGACACTCTCGATACATGTGTGTGAAACTGGCCAGACTTCTCCTCTTACCTTCCCCTGAAATTTTAATGCTGAGTTCCAGGGGCAAAATGATGACAAGGTAATTTCTTGGAGAGAAAAACTGGATTAAGTAGAAAATTACTTATCTGAGTAGTCAAATTGCTTTGGATTGAAAATTCCAAATAAAGTTTTTTGGCTTATTAGGAAAGAAAGTGAGTCCTATGCTGGCTGTCAGAATATTGTTTACGGTGGGGAGATTAGTTTTAAATGAAACTGTAACAGAACTGACTTCTACCACATCTCGGTGATGAAAATAAAAAAAAAAACAGAACAAAATGTATTACCTTTTTAGGGTTTCTTTCTAGAAGAATGCAGACAACCTAGAAATATAGAAATATAGAAATGTAGACAATTTTGACAGTTTACATATATAATTAATGGCTTAGTTTATAATGTCAGTATCTAAAGCCTGGAAAAGCAAAGTGCCCTTTGTTATTAAGTTCCCTCTGCTAAATTATACCTTGCCCACACAAGTAATTATTTTATTATAAAGAAATTACTGCAAAAAAAAAAGTTATCTTATTTTTTTCCTGCATAGCATTCACGTGGGTTTTTTTCTCTGGCTGTGAAAATCTATTCTGGAAGAAATGTAGTTTTACACTGTTTGAACTGTTAGAATTAATCTAATCAGTTGTTGCGGTATCTGTTCTTTTTTCGCTAAAAGTCAAGATTGGAGCAGTCCCAGAGAGATATTGTCATAGAAGTTCTATTGTGTATATCATTTTCTGCAATTTAATTGCAATGTGTTAAAATTCAATTAAAATAACAAAAGTTATAAACCAAATACATGTTTTCATTAAAAAAAAAATGTAAGTCCCAATTTGTAATTACTGTAGACAAATCTCTCATTATTGTCATCACATTTTTCTCTTTAGAAAAAAAACATCTACTTAAATTTCAAGTTATTATGTGAAACTTTCATTAGAGAGAAGCAGAATTTTTAGTAAATGAAACAGAGGCCAACATTCCGAGGTTGCAGACGTCCAATGTTTCAGGGATGCAATCTTGAGTTCTGCATTTGCTTTGATATTCTGCAAAAAGGGCATCCTGCGCCTTATTTGTAAATCCCAAATTCTGCATTTGACAGAAGTCTATACATTGAGTTTCGATGACTACATGTCAATTCATTCTGCTCTATGTAGTGGTAAGTCCAATCACATCTAGAGAAACTTGCAAAATTCTACATGAGGTGAACGTTCCACAGAAAGGTTTCACAAATGTTCATCTCTAACTGGTATATACTGTACAAATTCAGTATCAAATAAAGTAAATATAAGTTTAAGTTCTTACTTGCCCCTCCATCCCTTTCACACAGTGGCCTCCACTTCAATCACATCTACATTCCTGGCAACAGAAAATGATGTGAGCTTGGACTTCTTCTTCCCCTATCTACATATTCAAAGCTCTCTCATCTGTTCCTTTGCCAACTCTTCCTATCTTTTGAAGTACATTTTATCAATATCTTCTCTCTTGCTCTGATCGATTGTGTTCCTGGGTCATCCACCAACTCCTTAACAATGTATCAGCCTGGCTTACTCATTTTGATATCCTATGGCATCCCCTTTGTTATCTTGGTGGTATTAACATTAGTTTTCATGATCCATGTTCTCCTTATGATCTAAATAGGTTAAGCAACTATCAGTAAACACTAAATCTCTTACTGAACATGATGACCAAAGTGGTCATCACTGTAATCAATTTAATCCAACTACATGTTCTCCCACCTACTGTACAGAAATTTCAGTTTGATGGTATTAATGTTAAACAATTTCCCACCTCTGAGGAACAATTTCTCTCACCATGATCTACATTCTTCTTTCCTTATCTGGCAATGCCATGTTCTTAAACACACCAGATCAGCAGTCTTTAATAAAGGGGCTCTCGATAGTCTTTGTCAATGTTGACCTCAATCTAAACTGTTGCAAAAAAAGGAAACACAGTGCCTTTAAAACAAGAGTGTACTGTAGACTGTCATTGGTGAAAGTATTGTGCTTCTGAGGGTTTCTTCTGAAATATTACTATATTAAGACTCCTACTGAATTACACTGAATTTTAGAAACTTAATAAATAACAATATATGATAATAAACAGCAGCCAAAATTGTAGTAAAAAAAACCACAGCTACTTCAAACTGAAGGATAACTGCAATAGAAGGTCAGCACAAGTTGCACCATGATTATTTAGTTCACATTATTCTAATGTCCTTATTAATAATAACCCATATGGGAAAACCAAAGGGGGGGCATTCTCTTTTATAAAAAATGGGTATTTCTAAGAAAAATTGTTGTTTCTGGGTGGTAACTGGGCAGCAAGCATGTACTGTTCCATCTCATGGGAAGGCCATTGGAGTGTAATAGTCATGTATGCCGCATTTCGTGCTTGATCACATTGTACAAAACAGAAATTGGACACCTGTTTCAGATTGATCTTTGCACCTAGCGTGGGGTGGCTGCTAGTCTAGATACTAGTGATGATGATTTCAGCTGTGGATGTAAAATCAGTGGGCAGTATAGGCTTCTACATGTGAAGGCATGGATTTTAGTATACAAGGGCAGATTCTTGTATTAGCCTACAAGTCTGTTTTTGCAAAGGTTGACTCCTATCTGGTTTCCATAAGCTTTCCAAACATTGAAGACATTAGTACACATCTGGAACAACCCTTCTCCCCCCGGAACTTCCATGGCAAAAAGCCCATGCGCTGATGGATTTATCACCCTCTATTAAAAAATGTTTAAAGAGTACTTAGCTCTGATTTGACATTTTGTGTTTAATGCCATTTCCAAACACACTAATCTTTCCCCCCAGGACTACTAAGCACATAGTATGGTGATTCGAAAGCAAGGGAAGGTCCCAAGTCAATGTTCTAGCTATCGCCAAAACTCACTTCTTAACATTGACATAAAATTACTGACTGAATTGCTCTATAATTATTTAAAACTGTACTTAACTAGCCTTATCCATACTGACCTGGTTGGATTTGTTCCTAGTAAAAGAAGCCAGGGACAATACTATAGTATGAAGCTTTTAGACCTCATAGAACATGCATGCCATATTTCTCTTAACTGATTTTCGGATTAGCTGGCAAATAATGACAGGGGTGCTGCGATATCTTGACTTGGGTTCTTCTTATCCCTCTAAGATTTTATCTCTTTATCCGACACCATCAGCTAGAATTAGGATCAACTGAACACTCTGAAAGTTTTACAATTACTAGTGGAACTCGTCAAGGATGTCCGCTCTCCTCCACCAATTTTATACTTTGCATAGAGGCCTTTGTATCAGCTATTAAAGCCAACCCTGATACACAGTAAAAAGGATCACTGTGGGGTATACTGAACATAAATAAGCTATTTTTGCAGATGATTTTTTAGCTACTATTGTAAACCCAGTTGTGTCACTTCACAGTCTGGTCTCAGAATTTGACACCATTAGTAAACGCTACAATAAAAAATAAAATACTCGAAATCAAGATCTTAAAATCTTACTTCCTGAAATCATATGATCAGAGGATTATGACAGATGCTTCCATCCTAGTGGCACTCACTCCACATCACCTGTTTAAATAACCAAGAATACTGGTGATTTATATAGATATAATCACAAGGACATGCCTTAACAAATGCCAAGAGATTAACTTTTATGGCTTGGGCAGGTCGGTGTCATTAAAATAAATGTTATGTCAAGGATACGGTACTATCTTCAGACATTACTGATTCTGATCCCACAAAAAGTCTACAAAGAGTTGCATAAATTGATTAATGATTTTCACCTGGAATGGGAAATGGCCACAGCTCTGCATTTTGTTTTTTATCGATGAATCTATCAGGAGGGACAACAATTCCCATGCAATACATCTCAATAGAATTATTGATTGATCCAGGCTTATCAACACTAAGCATTTGGTAAAGATAGAGGGAGTCTTTACTCTATTCATATAGTCATTGAACTATGGCTTCTTCCAGATCTACCCTGAATTTCTCACTCTACTGTTGGTAATTCTCTGGCCTTTTGGAAAAGTCTTAGGTTGGTGGAAGCTGTTTCCACCTTCCAAAATCCACTTATGTCACTCAAAATAAACTCTACATTCCCACCAGGTGTACCCACTACATCATTAGGCCCTTGGTGCACCTCCACATTCCTTAGTGCCAGTCACTTGGCTGTTCATGGAATCATTTGCTCCTTTTCTTCCCTTCAGGACACCATCACCTTACTGAATATTGAATTATGGACATATCTTCCACTGTACCATTATATATAAACACTTAATATAGGCAAATATTTAGAACAGGAACTGCTGTCCATCCAGGGAGTGATCCTCTGCAGAAGAATCATAGAAGGGGTTAAATCCTGTGATAATGACATTGATAATCTCATCAATCAGTGATTAGACTCTCTTCAGGAAGATTTATAGTGTGAGAATAACGTCTTCAGGCAGATGCTCCAGACAGGGAGTCTAGATGGGATGTACCTTTGATATAATCCAGGAATTTGAAGATAAGGTCAGATAATGCAGTAAATGGTAGAATGCCAATCAGTGAGTCTGGAATTGAAGTACTATACTAAACTCTGCTACTGGGAGACCAGTTAAGAATAGCTGCTAGAGACCAGGAGGCTGTCAATGATTTTTAGCTGTCCAGACTGAAGATGAAACAGTTCACTCTGGACTGAAAGAATTGGAAAGTGCAGTTGACATAAGCAGTGTAATCATAATAATTCTTGACCTATTGACTGTATCCGGACAGAAGGTCCGGAGGGTATTGTAAGTAATACCCCTTTCAGACATACTGAGAATCCCAGGAATTTCGCCTGCCTCAGCCAAATTCCCGGGTTGCCGCGTATATCTGAAAGGTACCTACCCTGGAACATGTTCCCAGGTAGCCAACCCTTCAATTGACCAGGGAATTTCCCGGGACTTAAGTCCCGGGAAATTACCATGCTTATGTCTGAATGGTGCTACCCGGGAATTTACTCCAAGCACCACGCAGATTTTACATTGAATTGGCAGCACAGAGCATCCTGTAGGATGCTCAGCACTGCTGCTTTCAGTTGGCAGCACAGAGCATCCTTAGAGATGCTCAGCGCTGCTGCTTTGAGTTGGCAGCACAGAGTATCCTATAGGATGCTCAGCACTGCTGCTTTGAGTTGGCTGCACAGAGCATCCTATAGGATGCTCAGTGCTGGTGCTCACCACCCGCCGCACTGGTGGCTGTGTGCAGAGAACTCCAGCCAGATGCCGGGGACACTCACTGGCAGGTCTCTGCAACAGCGGGCCGCCGGCACTCTCGATGGACCACCAGGGCAGGTTTTAATTATTTAATAATATTAATAAAAATGGATGCAGTGATTGGTCGGCTGCCTGCTGCAGGATGATGACATCATCAGCGGCAGCCAGAGAGGGGATAGGCTAGGAAGGGCAGAGGAGAGGCAGGCATTATTAAAAATGAAAACAAACAGCCTTATTTCTGAAAGGGGTCTACCTGGGAATTTCCCTTGTAGATGCTGTAATGTGAAAGGGGGTCTTGACAAAATACCCGGCATTTTGCACAGGAGAAATTCCCGTGTCTGAGCAGGATATTTCCCGAGTTGTATGTCTGAAAGGGGTATCGCTATGCAGACTAGAATTTGTCTTTATTAATCTGGAAACAATTCAGGATGTATGATTCTATGTTCACCAAAAAGGGGTGACAGTGAAGCAGGATAGTAAAGAGAGAAGCATTGTATCTGTAAGAAAAAGCCTGTAATAGCACCCCAGAGTTGGATACAAATAGGCTAATACAGTGCTACTGTATACTGCACTTGTATCTTTGTATGTTGAATTGCATAACCTAAAATATGGTAACCCTTCTATAGAAGTGCTGCAGTCACTGTTGGGTTGGCAGAGGGGTGATGGTAAACAGGTTGATCTCATGGATGAGTCTTTGCCAGATTCCTTCTGGGTACACACTCTGCCACTTGGCCAAGGCAAATAGCCTGTGGGTGCCCGGCATTGTGACAACTGCCTAGTTTTGCAGTCGGTGGATTCTATGTGTAAGGAGCACACTTAACTGATGATTTTTTGCTGACAAAAGCAGTCAGAAATTGTTGTTTTTTTATTTTTCTATTATTTATTTTTCTATTTAAATGTTTCATTAAAAAACATGCTTAGGGTGTGTCTCGCACCACTCCCGTGTCCATAAGCCCCCGTTATATAATCACTTCCCATCCCCCATTTTGTATCATCCCCTCCTCCTCCCTAGTGTAATTTATTTTAATTATTATTTTAGCACCCCTCCTCTTAATCGTCATAATACTTTATTTTACCCCCCCTCCTCCTCCCTCCCCTCGCCCTTAGGAAAATAAGTTTTTCTTATTACTCCAAGAGATATAGACGATATCTATAACAAAGTGACAACTGTCCTGATGCCCCTTACTCTTAAATGAAGGCTAAACCAGGCAGTATTTTATTGAGCAAACTGAAATGTTTGTTATTTAATTGAAGGGAGTGATACAAAAGGAGAAGGGGAATAGACAATACATTATGGGTAAATTTTTGCATAGTACACCTCTAAAGATCATCATGCTTCTCTGCAAATTGAACTGCAATTTTTCTTTGCAGAAGAGTAGAGAGAGGAGGAGTGCACTTAAATGTGCATTGGGCAAACTGTTAAAGTGCATAATTACAAAGCCAAGATGTTTTGTGAAGTTCCTAAAGCTGCATACACACAATGATTTAGTAAATGAACGATTTTAGTAAACGATTTTCGTTAATTTTTTCAAGGGAAAAATTAACGAAAATGTTTACTAAAATTGTTCATTTGCAAAATGTAATGAATGATTTTTTTGAACTGCAAACAAATTTTGTAGCTTTCCCTTAATGAAAATCGTTAAGTTGTTCAGTCAAAATGTACTATGAACAACAAACTACAAACGTGATTGCGCATCAACGATAATCGTTCATCGTTTACGCAAAAAAGTGCAACGATTTTTTTGAACGATAACAACGTCGTTATAGTTAAATCGTTCAAAAAATAATTGTGTGTGTACACACCTTAAGGTGTAAATTGTAAATAAACTTTGCAGTGTTCAATAGAGTAAGTTCAATGAAGGGTGGGGGTTGCTATTATTTTGGAAATTCTGGGTAATTTACATGTGATGAATCATCACAGACAATCAGTAAAAAAAATGGAAATGAACTGATCACTTTAAATCCCCAAAATTTTAAATTTGCACTTAAACAATAAATAGATGGCTGTCATTAAATGTTCTGCCATCAATATTCATGACAAAGCATGCTTCAGCTTTTCCTAAAGTAAACATAAGTGTATCTATTTCCAGACTGAATGAATTCACTCTGAAAGCATGGGGGGATGTTCAGTTTCCTAGCACCTGCCTGATACTGTATGTTCTGGGACACTTTTAGCCCGGGTCCTTTTTTTAGAGATTAAAATGTAAATTAGACTCTACAAAAATAGTCTGTGCATGTGTTAATGAAACTTGAATTCATTCTCTCACTTAACTTAGAATTTCCAGTGTATGTTTAAAAGACACCAAGGAGAACTTTTTTTTTCTCTTTACACATATTTAGGGGATCATTTACTTAAGTGCAGGTTTTTAGATGTGAAGGTGTCGCCCATAGCAACCAATCACATTCTAGATATTATCTTTTTGAAGGTGCTAGAAAAATGATAATAAATATAAGTAGATGGCTAATGCTCACTGCGGGTCACCTAAAAAATGGGGAGGTCCCCCACCTCCCTTAAATATCACAATTATACTCAGAAATAAGGTCTGCGCCTGGAGAGAATTGATTGTGTGATCTTGCTGACTAGAATCTGCATGAATAATAGACAGTGTAACTGATGTAGAATTTAGTTAAAGGCAAGAGAAGAACAGTTATATTATGTATAAAATCCTTTATTGTGAGTCACAATGCTCTAAGGATTATCCTATTAAGTGAAGAGATAAAAAGTGATGTAAAGGAAATAGAAGTTGAGTTTAGCTACTATATGTATGAATAGTTCAATCTGACCAGTTGTTAACAGAGAGGGGGGTGGGGTGGATATTGGTAATATTGCCCAGTATCAGGGTACTGTCGACCTCATTCAGAGGCGGTCGTTCGTTGCAAGCAGTCGCACTGAATCAGGGCAGCTGCTTGCATCCTGAACGACTGCCTCCTTGTCGATCGCTAAGCTGTGGGTAACACCCACAGCTCTAGCGACCGCCATGGGTGATGGTGGCGATGGTCAAGACCATCGCGACCATTGGGGCTTACGACCAGACCCTAAGGTTGGGTCTGGGCACTCGTAAGCCCCAGGGAGCTTCCTGCTCTGATCGAACGGCAAGCGTTCCGGCGGGAATGCCTCCGTTTGGGCAGGCACGCCCCCAGCCCGCCTCCCAAATGGGGTGAGTTGTCTCTCACCATCGACAGCTCGCCCCGTCTGCTGCGAGACCCCTAGCAATGGAGCATCTGTCGCTAGCCGGGTCTCGTGCATTTGCACAACGGAGCCGGCTCCGTCGTGTGCATGCCCAGTGGGGCAACATTGAGTCGGTTGTGAGTGCTCAGTGCTTGCCACCGACTCTGAATGACCCCCTGTGTCTAAAGCTCTTTGTAGGGATAAGAATACAACCGATAGGTGGGTGTTTCTCACCTTCCAGTTGGCAGACCGCCCGTACACATGCTGCCGGAAAGGGGGTGGGACATGCCCTCTGGCCAGCGAGACCCATTTCCAGAAGCAGATGATGGTCGTTCAGTGTCTATGAATGACCATCATCTGCAGATATATTTGTGCAGTGTGTACCCACCTTTAGCCTATGTGTGAAAGCCCAGTTATGCCCATTCAGCAGCAAGGGGAACTCTAGCCGAGTTATGTACAACACTGAATGCTCCATAATTCCTCATAGTTGCATACAGTATGCTCGGCACAGTGCAAAAAATCTCAATACCCCCTTGCAAACTAAGACTAGCATGCAACACTGAGCAGTACACCCTTTGTGTGAGCCTATCTATTAAATTACACACAGCCACAACATAATAAGGAAATTATTTTAATGCAATATACTGTAAAATGAGCATGCTTATTCTTTTTAAAACCATGATCGAAATTTGCATTTTGTTCCCCTCCATCGTAGTAAAATCTCAGTCCTCTGTTTTAATGATCTTGCAGAATCTCTCAGTTTAACCTATAATGAAATGATTAGTGTTTCCCTAATGATCACCCGGGGCTGAGAAATCTTGCCCTGACCTGTCTATATCCCTTGACAGTATAACTGCATCAGTTTTAAGCAGTTTTGGATTTGATTAGTGTGAGATGACAAGAGGAGAGGCAATAAGGCGAGGAAGTGAATGCTGGTATAAAGCCATTTGGAAAAAAAATATTTATCTTCATTGCTTGTGCTAATGCTGTTTTATTATTTTACTTTTAGAAAATGTACAAGCCTATACTCTACACGGCTGGCTACACAATCAATAGGACAAGTTCAATTCCATGTTGCAAATTGCTTACTTCTAATGAATACATGAAAGCTTTAGTTGTATAACATGACATTTCCCAATCAAGGCTGCTTTCTCATTGGGGTTGTTCTTGTTAAACAGAGAAATAAAACACAGTAACAATAAATACAATATGAATATTTGAACATTGCTTGGATATCTATAGGTAGTGGAAAAATGTTTTTATTCAGTGCTATGACCCGTCCATTTTAGCGCCAACTTCACCCAATACATTAACTTATTTTGTTTGCAGCAGCAGCCATTTTATTCTTTCTATGGCTTGTTTGGTGATATCTGTGTGCATTTTATCCTAAATGTGTACCTTTTGGCTGTATATCAGGCTTGCCTACCCTGCTGATTTGGCCGGGAGCCTCCCGAATATCATGGCAAGCGCACAGCCCCCAGGAACAGCAGGCAAGCCTCCCAGTGGCCGTTGACCCCTTCGGCCCCCCCGCACTAGTGATAGAAACCCCCGCAGTGGGGGAGGGGAGCAGTGACACAATTTGCGCTGAATTGCGTCATCGTGGCCCTGTTCCCTGCTTCACAATGCCTTTAATTTCGGCATTGTGAAGAGGGGGCGGGGTTATTATGATGCAATCGTGCACCCCTGCCCCAATACGGTGTCATTTTCCAGCCACACCCCCTGGATGGAGGGCTCTGAATGTCGGCATGTAAGCTGTATATAGTGCAGCACCTAGCTCCAACTCACTGATGAGGAGTCGGCAGTGCGGGAAGAGTCTCTAGGGGCAGCCCGACATCTCCACACCCCAGAGGTGTACTGTGAGGCCAAGCACCTCCCTACAAAGTCCTTCCACCTTTTGGGCATGCACACCTTTGGCTGTATATAGTGCAGCACTCAGCTCCAACTCACTGATGAGGAGTCAGCAGTGCGGGGAGAGTCTCTAGGGGCAGCCCGACATCTCCACCATTCCAGAGATGTACTGTGAGGCCAAGCCCCTCCCTACGAGGTCATTCCACCTTTTGGGCATGCACACTTTTGGCGTGCACAGGAGGACTACTAGGCAGACTGGGTGTCAATGACACCAGTTACACCACTGGTGGAAAGAACCATTGCTTAGAGAATTTTAGCTATCTTATGATTATTATTCATGAAGTGACCTAAATGCTTGTTTTTGAACTGAAAAAAAACCCATATACTACTGTATACTGCTTCCATATTTATGCATATGCTCCTATCTGTCCACGAAGAACATTGTAAAGGTTAATGTGCTATTGTTAGTATCATTTTGTGCTTATTTTAGTCATGGGTGTGTCTTTATTTCATGTGATACTTTTGTGTTTGAATGTTTCTATGACACTGTTATCCTTTTCTACTCCTTTATGTCATTTAAATAAAGTTGTTGAGCATACAGTAGAAATCTGCTCTAGACACATCAAATCCACCCCTATCAAGGAATGCTCATTGGATGTGGGCACTAATTTAATCGTTGGAGCTGCGTTCCCGTACGCAGTTGCTGTGCAAAAATCTACTTATCCATGCATCAACCTGGCAATGAATAGAGACGCCCACTGGCAGAACAAACACGCAGCAGTGGTCGCAGATCCTTCGACCATCGGAGTAAACTTATGGTCTCTCAGGGGTATATTTACTAAAGTGAGAGTTTTTAGAAACGGAGATTTTGCCCATAGCAACCAATCAGATTCTACTTAACATTGAACTAGCACCTTCTAGAAGATAATAGCTAAAATCTAATTGGTTGCTATGGGCAACATCTCCACTTCTAAAACTCTCACTTTAGTATATATACCCCTCTGAGTGGCCGTGGGAATTGAGACACTGGTGCCAAGTTTTCTGCATAAGTGATTGCAGTAGTATGCTGAGACACACCACAAAATTGGGCATGACATACCCCCCCTCCCCGTAACCATTTCCAAATGGTCCCCAACTGTCAATCATTTTGCTAAGAAATCCTCACTACGTTCGGCATTGCTAAGGTGTCTTGACACGTGCCCAGTGCGACTGCAATGTATGCGTAGTCGGGCGACAGTGGCGTCCCTCCCCACAGTGACACCTGGTGTGGGGAGGAATGCTGCTGAAAAGGGGCATGGTCTCAGGAAGGGGGCGTGTACTCTGTGAATGGGGTGTGGCCTGCCATGCCGAATCCCGGCCCATAGTTATCAATGGGGTGGTGAGGGGTGCCGGAGGTGCACACGGCAGTGCCGGCTCCCTCACTTAGACAGGATCCAAGTGCTGCACGTAATGCTACGGTGCAGCACCTGGTTCCTGTCACTGAGGGGGAGTGTCACCCCTCGGTGGGTGACACCCGGGTGCGGGCCGCATCCCCCTTGTGATGCCACTGTCAGGTGATAATCACTCAACTGCATAGATATTGGCAATATATGACATATTGACCTGTAAATCTGTGCAGTACCAGCTGTATATAAACATTAAAGTTGCACAGAAATAAGCAGGAGGCTGTAGGGCTGCCTTTGAGCTGAACTTGTTACAGTTTTTCTCATTTGTACAGTAAATGAAACAATTACTGATGTTCTGATACTTTGATTAGATATTGCGTTGTTCTAGAAGCATCTAGTTCAACTCTGATATAGTTCATCAGCATGGTTACCTTTAATAAATGCATAAGTATCATCAGAGCCGTAACTAGACTTTTTGGTGCCCTGTGCCAGAAAGAGCATTGGCGTCCCCCTCATTTTTCAAAGGACACAATGCACCCAAAAAAAGGGCCATGGCTTCATGGGGAAGGGCCAGGGAAGATATAGGGGAGGCCAGGAGATGCTGGGGATGAAATAAGAGGAAGCTACAATCAAGAATGATAATAAACAGGAAAAGTGACAGGCCCAAACAGCGCCCCCTGACCTGTGGTGCCCTGTGCAATGGCACCGGCCGCACTACCCTAGCTACGGCCCTGAGTATCATTAACAGGTTGATATTCTACTGATGATTGCAGTATATTGGTTTATTCTTATATATAGAAATCTGTATACATGGTGCTATGAAACACCCTAGAAGCTTTGGAGGAAGTACCAGATTTCACCACAATATAAAACAATAATGTGAACTAGGGATGTGCAGGCTCGGATAGGTTCGAGTTTGCACGTGGAGTTTGGATTTTTCCCTCCAAAAAAACGGAACTCAGAAAGAGGCAAAACGTCATCTTGCACGGACGAACATCATCATTCCTGGACTTTTGTCCAGGAATGATGATGTTCGTCCATGCAAGATGACATTTTGCCTTTTTCTGAGTTCCGTTTTTTTGGAGGGAAAAATCCGAACTCCACGTGCAAACTCGAACCTATCCGAGCCTGCACATCCCTAATGTGAACACACGCTGTGCGATTCGAATTGCACCTAGGTTTTTCCCAGAGAATGTAGTTTTACATAGTCAAGAATAATTAGCAGCACTGGTAGTCAGATTAATTCCTTTTAATGCAGTTAAAATTATATAATATACAAATAATACACTGCTGGTGTAATCAGTTACAAAGTATTAAAATGATATATTCAGAATGAGACCTACTGTATATCATAAATATCACAAATAATCTGCATAACAAACTTATGATGAGTATAGAGTTGTAGAGAATATTGATAAGCCGGACAGCTGTTATTTGCAAAGCTTGAGCATGACCTTGTTAATAGTTATGTTATGAGTATAGCTTGCAGTTAGTTTGCAGTTAGTTTGTTTCTTATCCATTTTAGTAAGATTTAATATCAGTTTTACTCACATCCAATTCAGTTCCTTCCGTATTGGCCAAAGAATGTTCCAAACTACAGGACATGCTGTAGCCAGTTAAATGCTTATAAAGGATGAATTAGCCAGCAATTGCAACATGTGCCATAAAGTTCCAGATGGCCGCCTGTAGCGATGGACGAATAAAAATTCTCAGTGTCACAAAGAAGATATTGGATGGGGTGAGTGGGTTGCTTATAAATGAAGTGGTCATAAGGGCTGGTTAAGAGATGTACGCTACCCTGATGGCCTCCTTTTCCCCAAATGGAGGCGTGTCACCACCGTTGGTGGGGAGGGAGGAAGCCCAGATCTCCATAGGCTGATGGACATTTCCTGGCCTCTTTTCAGCAACTGCGATCGGCGGCTTGAGTGACTGGTCACTGATCTGGCCAAGAATCATGCAAATGATCAGATGCTATGCTCATGGAAGCAGCTCAGATGAGTAATGCATACCACTTCCTGCTGCATTACCATAATAGTAATAGCAGCTTCGATAGGAATACCATCTGAGGCTAACTCACACCGTAGTACCCCGTTTTGTTGAGCAGTAAAACATTATTTTTGTGATGGAACATTTTGGGGGAGCTTTCAAAAGTGCCACATTTAATAAAGACATCACAAGATTCCCTCACTCTCATGATTAATATAAACCATCAATAATCTATGCTGATACTGCCTGTCTGTTCGTAACAGGTGGTGGCAGTGTCGGACTGAGGCATAAAGGGCCCACTGGGGGATGCAATGGTAGGGAAACATGCTTAAAGGTTGTGGTCATCCACCAGAGGGGGTGTGGCCAGCCACCACAGTTGCCTGGCTAACCATAAGGCAAATGTTGGTGTAGCTTCCATAGAAGCAAACCAAGAAACAATTTTTATCAGTGGTCCTACTCCACAAAGTACGGTATCTGACCCTTTCATAGAATAACAATGTACAATTCAGTGCACAGTCTAGAACATGACACCTAGAGGCCTGGTGGTGGGCCTCCAGGCAGTAGGGGCCTACCGGGCATTTTCACCATACCCTTGTGGGTCAGTCCAATCCTCGGTGGTGGTGTTATCCATTTTGTTCCTCCATTAACCTCTTTTTTAAGTGAATGCAAGTTGAATCTGTAGGCACTGTCACTACACTGGTGGGTTGTATTGAGCTTGATTTAAAGTGAGTTTGCAGAGTAAAGTACACATCTTCTGTGCACAGCTTACATTTGTGGCCACATGAACAATCAGTGACAACTTGCAATTATGACCACTAGTGTATCCATAGGATTTAAGATGGACAAGTTTAAAGATAGGACTCAGGACCTCATTCAGAGTCGGTAATTGCGGCTGCACGGTCGTAAGGGAAAAGGGGCCAGATATGCAAATGATGCACTCGCAAGTTGCGTCCGTAAGATCGGATCGTTAGCTGGCCAACCAAGGGGAGGATGCGGCCGTAAGACAAAAAATACGCCCCCTTCTCGTACGCATAACACGTCATCTCCGGCCATATAATGATTAATTGAGACCATCGGTAACCATCAGAACTGGTCGTAGAGCTTAAGGTTGACCATACCCTCTCTTAATCACTACGATCAGGTCAGTGTACAAACCACCCATGTCACGTGTGCCATGACACTACTCTGTTAAATATGCACTCCCATAAAACGCCGTTCGCATAATTAGGCACGCCTGCGTTCGGATCTCCACTCCCCCATTTTCAAGCACCTTCCCCTGTTACCACCCACAAATGCCTCATTCTGTCACTCAAACTACCGACCTGGCTGTGTTCAAGGAGAGAGAAATTTCTGATCATAGCGGCTAGTTTGCACACGCGCATTGCAAACTTTACGCATGTGCAGTTTAGCGAACATCGGTGGCGTACGACCGTGTGGCCACAATGACCGACTCTGAATGAGGTCCTCAATGTGGAGCAATGTGGACTTATTGGTACAAATTTGATCAATGAAGAATGGAACACAAATACTTATATTACTTTCAGGGTACTGGAACTAGTCCATGCTGAGCTATGGTGGAAGTTACAAATTGATAAAGATGGGAAAAGGCACATAGGCTGCCTATGAAGTACAGCCTGCATCTTGAGGTCTTGCAAACTCATCACGGCTTGCTAATTACATATTTTTTGGATGCATACTTAGCTTATAGTTTAAACTTGATTTGGGTCCAACTTAACCTGACCCTTACATTGTTTACAATGGTTCTGATCAACAGGAGCAAGTAAAGCATAGTCCATCCCTTCCAAGCATTGGGGGGCTGCTGGATTGGTAAGACTGCCTGTCTTTAGGTTTGAAATATTCAGTATTATTGTGCTACCTATTGAACTTTATTCAAACATTTTCAGTTTTGTGATAGTCTTTTAATCATTATGTCCATTGTTATGTTGTTTAGATTTATATGAAATGTTTTTGATTAATTATGAAATATGCTTAGTATGACAAACATTAATTTTAGTATTCATAGGGAAACATTGTGTCTGTGGACTTTTGGGAATATTAGCTACAGACTAAGAAATATAATAAATTACATTTAAATGTTACCTAGCATTCTCTTTTGAATTAAATTGTTTAACAGTGCTCTTCCCAGTCAGTATAGGAAGTGCTTGGTAATTATGTGTGCATAGTATTATCAGAGAAGTGTAACAATAATTTCCTTTTTTTATATTCTGTTTTTTAAAATGTTCTCAATAACATGTTTCAGAATTCCCGGCTTCTAAATTTACATTGAATTACTCAGCATTTTCATACAGTAATTACTGTATTATTATAATTATTATTATTATTATTATTATTATTATTATTATTATTATTATTATTATTATTATTATCTTTTACTTAGAAGACACCACAAGGGTTCCATAGAGCAGCACAAGTATCTGTTATGCTCGTGACAGCTGACATCGTAACCATTGAAACCATTGAACCATTTAAACTTTTCACCTGATTCTTAGCTGTATGCAGACCCGATGGTTTATGTACATCTCCCATGGTGTGAGATCTGCGCACGTGCAGATCTTGTTCTGCGAGATCGCACGCAGTGACCCCACTACGCTGCACAATTGACATGCGGTGGCCATTTGGGGGAGTGGAGAGGGCAGTGATGGCCAGCATTTTTTAAAAAATGGAAATGTCGACCACACGTTTTTGAGGCGTGTCAAGGCCAGTGGCTGCATTTTCCAACATGAGGGTTACTCAGATGTCTGATGTTCACGCAGATGATCCGATGAAGCGTCTTTGGAGGCAGCAGAGAATCAGAGAAGCCGACAGGAGGTGTCTATTTTTATTAGGTGCCTCCTGTGCCATTAGCATAATATATCTGCTATAGCGTCTGTCTCTGGATTAGGTGGAATTTCTGTAACAGCGCTGTGGAATATGTATGCACTTAAAAAATAACTGTTGATAAATAATTCAAATAGATCATTCCTCATTTTATAACATTTAATGTCTGAATCTCTAAGCCCAACATTTATCTTGGGAACTTTCCCTGAGTAATCTCACACAGCTATTTGGGCCATTTCTATTCCATATACCATGACAACACTAAATAGGCGTGTGTGATTCACAGGTGATAGTTCAAAGGAGGTCAGGTACTTGTAAATAGCTGTGGCTGTGATTTATCTCTCTTCTATCTTCCCATTCATGACAATTTATTGTCTGATACTCCAACAAAATCACACTAATGAGGCAAAAACACACAAAAGATCTTACCGATCAATGTTCTGCATGGATATCTCACAGAAGAGGCAAACAAATCGAATCCTGGAGCAATATTACTTGACCTGTGTAACAAAGCGAAAGGAAGCTGTTCTACAATCCAGGCATTTTATTAGGTGCTTCTCACTGTCTTTTACGTAGTTCATATTTTTACTGGGACAATTGATATTAATTCAAGGTGACTGGAAATTAATTGTAAAATATTAATTCAAAAATTATTTCAAAAATTAAATACACTGATTCTGGAAGTCAGACTTTTTTTTTCTAGTTTTAAATATTGTTTAGTCTACATCATAACATCCAAAAGTATGAATTAAAGTTAAGTTGTTAAATCTCTTCCAAGTAAGTAATGTGGTATAATATCAATATTCTAAAAATGGAATTGGTTGTCATATCAACATCAAGCTCTGGAATAAAATGTATTATGCAGCCAGTTATTTCTAAGTAGGATGTTTTATTATTTTTCCTTTTGAGCACTATTTGTGAAGGTGGGGGGGAGTTCTATAAAAGCAGAGGACAAAAAGTAAAAGTCATTTTTTAAAAGAATATGTTCTATAGTGTTTACAAAATACCACAATTGTTGCATCCTGTTATTTACCAAAAAATGTACCTCTATTATAAGGACATTTAAACCTCACTTTCTACTTCCTCTTCTCTTATAAAATTACAGCCTTTGTTTTGTGAAAAAACAAACAGTTCAATAGTGCAGAAGTTCCCAAACACGATCCTCAAAGCACCCGAACAGTCCAGGTTTTAAGCATGCTTGACCACAGGTGACTTAATTAGTACCTCAGTCAAATTGATTTAACCACCTTTGCTCAACCATGGATATCTCTTGGGGTGCCTTGAGGACCACGTTTGGGAACCTTTGCCATAATGGGTGATAATGTAAAAGAATCTATGGACTGGATATTTGGATATCAATGCCTAGGAAGGAAAAATATATATTATTATTATTATTATTATTATTATTATTATTAGTATTATTATTTTAAAATGACTTCATTTTCTTTCCTTATATTTGATTGCCAGCATTTGAAGCATCTTTTGGTAATGAGGTAATGAGTTAACAACTTTTAGGAAAAGTTTTGCTACTTTGGTTTGCTAAGTTATGTAGGTCAGTCTTTATGAAAAGCATCTTTGGGCCTGATTCAGACCCACTCGCGAGCGGCTGTCCGCTCGCAAGTGGGTCGATGTTCTGGACGGAGCATGCGCACGACGGAGGGAGCTCCGTCGTGCGCATGCGCCAGACGCGACGAGCGAAGGAAAGTCCTTCGCTCGTTGTGTCCGATCAAAGGGGGCGTGCTGTCAATGTATTGATTGACGGCACACCCCCTTTGGTAGGCGTGCCGGGGGCGTGCCTCCCTGATGGGGGCGTTCCCACGGGAACGCCTCCCGTCAAAAGCCGGCCCACTGACATCACTAGTGATGTCAGTGGGAGTGATTTTGGCTCTGATAGAGCCAAAATCACTCCGGAGCTTGCGGTTGAAAACCTCAACCGCAGGCTCCGGCTCGCAATTTCGTTGGTCGCGATGGTCTCGACCATCGCGGCCATCAAAATGCACGCTCGTATAGCCTGTGGGTGGTGACCCACAGCTATACGAGCGTCCAGAAGGAAGCTCCATTTTCATGGAGGCCGGCCCTCATTCAGAGCGTGCGCTCTGCTCAGAGCGTACGGCTCTGAATGAGGGCCTTTGTCACTTCTCCATCCCAGTCCTGTATGCTATAGTGTGGGTCTACAATTAAGGTATTTCCTATGTTTCCTCAAAGGATGCCTTGTCCACCAGCAATGACCCTCTCTAAGAAAGGTAGAATAGTAGCAGGTGCTTTTCAGACAAACAGGACAAACTCAGATAACTACTGTAAACTTTGAATGAGACCTCTTTCATGTCCTCATGATACACTGTTGCTTTTTATTCTCCACTGCTAATGTATGTTATCAGTAACCTGTCCTTATATGTTTCTGAGAAAATAAAACTACTCATCAGTGGTTGAATGTCCATTGTACTCAATTGTAAAGCGCAACGGAATATGCTGCGCTATATAAGAAACTGTTAATAATAATAATAGGTTACGTGTGGCTGTACATGAGCAGAAAAGTGCACAACTGGGCCCAAGAGAAACATTTTGGTAGAGGATTGGCATTGAAGTCTCCCAGGCCCTTTGTTATGCTCTTTAAAGAACAGAGTTGGGGTGCTCACATGCTCTGGAGCTTGTGGCCACTACATATTTGCTAGTCATGGGACCCTTTGTTCTGCTTTTTGAGAGCAAAGTAGGACAGGGATCAGGAACATATGAAGGGTAGCAGGGTCCTCAGGCCTTAAGCATGACTAAAGGGGATCTAAAGTGGTGGGACAGACAGACACAGGTGACACAGGTGAGAGACAGTGAGCAAGGGGGCAGTGGGTTAGGAAGGGATTGATACAGCTTTGATAAAGTAGTGGGTTTTGAGAGCCCATTTGAAGTTTTGTAGAGGTTGATAGGGAGGGGGTGAGAGTTCCAGAGGTAAAGAGCAGCAGGGGCAAAATCTTGGAGGCAGGAGTGGGAGGAAGTAATCAGTTGGGAGGAGAAGTGGCATTCATGTGATTTAAAAAGGAGTGGATTTGGCAAGTGTATTGTAAGTGAACGTGAAAAGATTGCATTGGGTTCTGACCGGGAACGGGAGCCAATGTATAGCTTGTAGGAGAGGGCTATGTTTAGTTAGAGAGGAAGATGAGCCGGGCAGCAGTATTGAGAACAGTCAGGCAGCAGCTTTGAGGACATAGTGTAGTGGAAAAAAAATAGCAATTTAATTCATTTTAAAAGTATATATATTTAAATATATAGAAAAAAACACATTCACAGACTCCTTACGTAGTGCATGGATGGCTTCTGAAGAAGGTGTCACATTCTAACAGTGGAGATATATGTAAAGGATTATTGGCAAATACATTCCGGACTCCTACTACTTTTAAAAAGAGCCGTCCACTATATAAACTTGGAACGTTGAATTCAGCACGTCCTCCCTCCCCATTACTAACAGAGACTTCAGGATTATCACACTGTGGTAAACTCATGGATCTTAAGAAACTGGATTAAGGCTTAAGCCGGGTACACACTGACAGATATATTGGCCGATCAGTTCACCGACATATTGCATTGGCTGTGCTGCACAGCCAATGGACAGATATGTCTGCAGACACAGCGACAGTCATGGGGAGGTGGGCAGAACATGTCCCTGAGACATGCCACTGGCCACCGGACCTCGCAGCCAGACACAGATGATGGCCATTCAGAGTCTAAGAAACCATCATCTATAGACATAGCTGTAGATCACTCAATCTACAGATACTGTATATCTGTATAGTGTGTACCCACCATTACATACACACTGGCTGGCTACTATTGCCACACCCCGGCTGGGGCAGTGTGCGAGCAACAGTTAACCACACAAAATTCCTTTACGAGCATAAGACCACATATCAATTATACAACAAAAGGGCAGCTGATCATAATGTGGCTGCCAAGCTGCTATTTATTGGATACACATTTGACCATTAACTATGTGAACTGACGGTTATTTTTCATTGTGTTATGGCTATTACCATATTACCGGTGAGACCTGCAATACGTAAGGAGTCAGTGAACGTGTGTTTTTTTGTAATATTTTAATATATATTCTTTTAATATGAATTACATTTTTTTTAATAGAATTGCGCTCTCTTGGTAATATATATTTATATACCAACACTGTATTTAGTTTTACATTCCAGAGTGCAGATTGCATAAGAGGTGATCAGAGTTATTTTCACTTCAATTATTGGCTGCACCTAATCTTCTAATATATCATAGGTTAGATAAAAGGAAGTTACAGTAATGAGAATCTGGAGATGACCAGTGAGTGGATGATTGTCTAAGGGGTCTATTTACTAAGCAGTGTTACGAGACAGAGTGAAAAGTGATGCCAGCCAATCAGCTTCCAACTGTCATATCACAGGCTGTGTTTGAAAAATGACAGTTGGGAGCTGATTGGCTGGCACCTTATCACTTTCTTATTACTTTTCATTCTGTCTCCTAACACTGTTTAGTAAATAGACCCCCTTAGTTGCCTCCAGGGTGAGAAAGGGTCTAATCCTAAGAGAACTGTGAAAAGTAGTGAATGTGTGGTTTGAAGGTGAGGGAGGAGCCATGTATAACTCCAAGACAGCACATTCGCTGCTAGAGGAGATGGTTTTGCTGCTTATAGATAAAGAAATGAAGTGAGGTACAGGTATTTGAGAGGCAGTTGGTTAGAACATACTGTACAGGTCAGCACATTGAAAATAATGTATTTATTACACACTCTTTGCCTCTTCAGTTATAGAACTACAAATTTCAGCATGATGAGATCAAAATATATCATAAAATCCATGTGGCATTTAATTTTGTCCAAATCCATATCCTAAAAAAATATATTTACTCTATACTGCCCCATGATTTGCAGTATATATTGTATCAGCATTATAGCTTTGAGATCTAAAAGTATTTTGCTGATTTATCTTCTAGTTTGATACAGAACCCTTTTAGAAACAATCATCTCAAGCTGCCATGTGTCATTGAATTTGCTCCCTCACATATACTGTACCGTACACTGTGTCATCTTGACTAATTCACCCTTGTCTGTCCGATCTGAGGACTAGTGTGAAATTTCTCCGTGACAAGGTTATCCTTCATTGTATAAACAAGGGATGACCTTTAACAATCTAAGAGCAGTAAACATTGAATCTATTTTGTAAAGACGTTAATAAATACTTTGCAGGGATAGCCCTTTGCTAGGTTTTCATGTACAGTGTTCATGCAGTTTGGACTTTAAGTGATTAAATAAACACATTCAAATGTATTCTATTGATTTGGTCTTGATTTGTGAGTCATATTGAGCTAATGTTGGGCCTTTGTTAGAAGTGCATGGTAATGTGCCACTTGTGAGTCCAATCAATAAAAAAGATTTTTTATTTGCAAAACTGCTGGAAAAAAAGGCTAAAGTTAAAGTAAAAGGTTATCAAAAAATCAAATCAACGTGATCTAACTCTTTTTTATTTTTTCAGGTTGATCTGATCTTCGGGAGAGGTTGCTCTGCAACTGGCTGTTTTAGCCACATATGGTGGCACAGCTTGGACATTTTCTTGTCCTGGTCCTAGCTCAGGGAATCTTTATCATCCCTATTGGATGTCAAGGTCCCTCTGTCTACCAGGTTTTTCCTTTTATCCATGAAATTACTGACCACCTCCAAACACCAAAACAAATTGTTTTGAAATGTTGTATCATCTGCCACTTATCAGATTGCGGTGGATTGGCTGAAACCCACTCCTCTTACCCTACAAATGATCATAAGCTGTAGTGTAGATGGCAAATTTTACAGATGGAGTATATTACCAGCATTCTGAATAATTTGACTTTTCTCAATGTTTGGGAGCAGTGGTCAACTCATTTTCACATAAATTTGCCATTTTTCACATAATATAATCAGAATCGTTAGCACCTACTCCGACTAACCCCTTCCCCATGTCCCCCTATGTTCCCTTCCTTCTCCTTCTATTTCCTTCTCTCTCTTTACTTTCTTTCTCTTTGTGTCATGTCACTTTGCTCCCTATATTTCTTTTTACTTTCCTTTTCTCTGCATCTCTTTTTCTATTGCTCACAACACAAATGTGACGAGCTCGATTGCGCTGAATTTTGCTGTCGTCTGTTTTATTACTCGATATTACTATGTTTACATTTGGTTGCATTGACATTACGTATCTACAGCTTTTTCAACCACAAAAAACTATGAGCCGTATTCAATTTGAGCCGAGCCACGTTAAGTTAACGTGGCCCGGACATAACGCCGACTTCGCCTGTTTTGTAGGCTTTAAAGTATCGCGCACTTGCATGCTTTACCCCGTATTCAATTTCAAAGTACACGTAAACGGCACCCGGTGATACTGTAACTAGCGGAAAGTACTGTCATTTTTGGGGAAATCAGCCTGTCACCCCCCAAATGATGCTCTGTCATGGGTGTTCACTATGGTACGATGATGGTATGATTTGGCTTGCTGAAGGTATTTGGTGTTTTTAAATGGGCTCAATAGCAGCTAAAAAGCGTTTTTCTGCACCTGATGCAGAATAGTATTTAGGAGTATTTTTTTCCAGAAAATAAGTTATCGTAGTAAATTTGGGGTACTTGGAAATGGGGGTCAGCATATTTAAAGTTGAAAAAGTGAACTTGAAAAAATCGTGAAAAATCCACCTGCCACAAACACCTGCAATCAAAAAAACACCTGAGGCATACTTGGGGACCCCCCCAGAGTCAAGGTCGCTAGTTTTTAAGTTTGTACTCCAACTTTTTTTTTTCGCCCCTTTTTTAAAAGTACATTTTTGGGGTGTCCTTAAGTTTTGTTTTTTTTTGACACAGATTACCTTTGGGGGACTGTCTGAAGGCTGCACGGGGGTTCCTGCAATGTTTCACCCCAAAACCCCAATTCTGCACTTTTTTCCGCCTGCCATACATAGGCGATACTTTACTGCCTATTACTTTGCATTGACTTTCTGCCTAGGCGGAAAGTCTTTCAAATTGAATACAGGGTAAAACCAAAACAGGCAATAATGACATCATCGGTGGTAACTTAACGCGGATCCGGACTTAACGCTTCAAATTGAATATGGGCCTATCTAACAAAATAAATATATAGATCAATTAGGGGCCTGATTTACTACAGAGCGTAACTGCAATATCGATTACGCACGCTGTTCAACTATGATAGTATGCTAATTATTTGCAACCGCAAAGCTGCCGCTTCACTACATAAGGACGCCCACTTTACTTTATACACATCTGTAATTTTTAGCAAGACTGCAAAACCATCGGTACAATCGAGTACCATCGCAGCCTCACGCAACGGCACATGCTCCGACCTTACTCAGAAATTGCTAACTTCACGCCTCAGGCTGCATAGGGCATCGCAGTGGCTTATTTATATACGCCACTGCAACGGTGTTCAAACTCACTGACACTCCTGCATTTGGCCGAACCCCGTTACCACCCACATATGGCACTTCCTGCCAATCACTCTGCGATGGGTCTGCGTAGCCACTGCAATCGCAGAGCCGATCGCAATGGATGGTTTCCGCACTCGCGCTGCGATGCCTATGCATGCGCAGTACGCAAAAATCAACCAATTGCGTGCATATTAGCAACTGTGTTCCTTGCTGCATCAGGCCCTAGGTTCATCAATGGTAATCACAGAACAGAGTTATGGTTTGGGGAGTAGCAGACTTAAAGTCAAGTTAAACATAAATAGGTTAATTATTGTCCAAAATAGAGTTTGGTGAAATTAAGAGATAGGGGGAGATGTATTAAGCTTTGGAAAGAGATAAAGTGGAGAGAGAGAACAAGTACCAACCAATCAGCTCCTGTCACTTTACAGACTGTGTTTGAAGAATTACAGGAGCTAATTGGTTGGTACTTCATCTATCTCCACTTTATCTCTCTTCTAGGCTTGATATACTGTATCTCCCCCACAGTATTCTCTGGAGGTCTTTGTACTGTAGCATAATACAATTAGCAATTTCAATACATATAAGGACATTGCCAAAAAAAGTTAAATACAGAAGAGCTTGCAATCTATGTCTATGTCAAAAACACATAGAAGAGTGCCCCTGTATATAGCTGATTAACTTGCTATGCTTCTACTAATTATCCTGTGATGTGGTCTTTTTACTGTATCTGTGGAAGGAAAAGGGGAATCGCTCAGAGAAGGGCTTTTGGTCTTGGTTTCTATAAAGATTTTATTTAAAATATAAGACGTTCCAGTATTCTTCAGAAAAGTTAAGAAAAATAACAAACTTGTCTCTGATAATGTTGTTTTTAAACATACTGTTTCATTTAAAAAATAATAATAATTGTACATTCTCATTATCTATATATCTGGTAGAAATAATATTATAAGAGTGTCTGGTGATTTATTAATCTTCTCTAGAGAAATACAGTATTCCTCACATTATATGATGAGCATGTTTATATTATGAATTTATCTTCTGGAAATAACACACCTTCCTTTCAAGTGTGAATCACATGGTGGACATTATAGATTTATTGTTATTTATTTCCAGTTATTTATATAGCGCATACATATTCCACAGCGCTGTACAGAGAATATTTGGCAATTGACATCAGTCCCTGCCCCAGTGGAGCTTACACTCTATATTCCCTATCACATGCTAACTAGGGGTGAGCGGGTTCGGATTTCTGAAATCCGAACCCCCCCGAGCCCCCCCGATCCGAGTCCGATCCGAGTCAGGCTCGACTTTTCCCGCCTGACTCGGATCTGACATCGAGGCAAAACGTCATCATCCCGCCTTCCGAGTCTCGCGGGTTTTGGATCCTATATAAGGTACCCGCGTCGGCGCCATTTTCTCACTCGGCTGTGGACAGTGAAGAGGGAGGGTGGGAGTTAGTGCTGTGTAGTGTAGTGTAGTGTAGTGCTGCTGTTGTCCACTACTTCAAAGTCCATAGGGGCTGGCTGGACTGTGTTGTGCAGTCAGTTCTCCATAGGGGCTGTGTCCACTCCAAAGTCCTGTGCAGTGTCCCAGTCCTAAAGGGGTGCTGTAGTGTTGTCCAGGGGGTGCTCTGTCCATCAGGGGTGCTCCCCCCAAGTGCTAAAAAAATAATATATTTTCTGTGTTTGTGAATTGTGTGCGCAGTAGCCGCACGTGCATCAACAAAGTAGTGCCAAGCGTGCGCCTGTGTCATAAGTAAAGGGCCGGCTGGCTTGACCGTTAAAGGGTGCTGTAACCCCCGAAAGTACACTCCAGTCCAAACCAAAAAAAAATTATTTTCTGTGTTTGTGAATTGTGTGCGCAGTAGCCGCACGTGCATCAACAAAGTAGTGCCAAGCGTGCGCCTGTGTCATAAGTAAAGGGCCGGCTGGCTTGATCGTTAAGGGTGCTGTAACCCCCGAAAGTACACTCCAGTCCAAACCAAAAAAAAAATTATTTTCTGTGTTTGTGAATTGTGTGCGCAGTAGCCGCACGTGCATCAACAAAGTAGTGCCAAACGTGCGCCTGTGTCATAAGTAAAGGGCCGGCTGGCTTGACCGTTAAGGGTGCTGTAACCCCCGAAAGTACACTCCAGTCCAAACCAAAAAAAAAATTATTTTCTGTGTTTGTGAATTGTGTGCGCAGTAGCCGCACGTGCATCAACAAAGTAGTGCCAAACGTGCGCCTGTGTCATAAGTAAAGGGCCGGCTGGCTTGACCATTAAGGGTGCTGTAACCGCCGAAAGTACACTCCAGTACAAACCCAAAAAAAAATTATTTTCTGTCTTTGTGAATTGTGTGCGCAGTAGCCGCACGTGCATCAACAAAGTAGTGCCAAGCGTGCGCCTGTGTCATAAGTAAAGGGCCGGCTGGCTTGACCGTTAAGGGTGCTGTAACCCCCGAAAGTACACTCCAGTCCAAACCAAAAAAAAAATTATTTTCTGTGTTTGTGAATTGTGTGCGCAGTAGCCGCACGTGCATCAACAAAGTAGTGCCAAACGTGCGCCTGTGTCATAAGTAAAGGGCCGGCTGGCTTGACCGTTAAGGGTGCTGTAACCCCCGAAAGTACACTCCAGTCCAAACCCAAAAAAAAATTATTTTCTGTGTTTGTGAATTGTGTGCGCAGTAGCCGCACGTGCATCAACAAAGTAGTGCCAAGCGTGCGCCTGTGTCATAAGTAAAGGGCCGGCTGGCTTGACCGTTAAGGGTGCTGTAACCCCCGAAAGTACACTCCAGTCCAAACCAAAAAAAAAATTATTTTCTGTGTTTGTGAATTGTGTGCGCAGTAGCCGCACGTGCATCAACAAAGTAGTGCCAAGCGTGCGCCTGTGTCATAAGTAAAGGGCCGGCTGGCTTGACCGTTAAAGGGTGCTGTAACCCCCGAAAGTACACTCCAGTCCAAACCAAAAAAAAATTATTTTCTGTGTTTGTGAATTGTGTGCGCAGTAGCCGCACGTGCATCAACAAAGTAGTGCCAAGCGTGCGCCTGTGTCATAAGTAAAGAGCCGGCTGGCTTGACCGTTAAAGGGTGCTGTAACCCCCGAAAGTACACTCCAGTCCAAACCAAAAAAAAATTATTTTCTGTGTTTGTGAATTGTGTGCGCAGTAGCCGCACGTGCATCAACAAAGTAGTGCCAAGCGTGCGCCTGTGTCATAAGTAAAGGGCCGGCTGGCTTGACCGTTAAAGGGTGCTGTAACCCCCGAAAGTACACTCCAGTCCAAACCAAAAAAAAATTATTTTCTGTGTTTGTGAATTGTGTGCGCAGTAGCCGCACGTGCATCAACAAAGTAGTGCCAAGCGTGCGCCTGTGTCATAAGTAAAGGGCCGGCTGGCTTGATCGTTAAGGGTGCTGTAACCCCCGAAAGTACACTCCAGTCCAAACCAAAAAAAAAATTATTTTCTGTGTTTGTGAATTGTGTGCGCAGTAGCCGCACGTGCATCAACAAAGTAGTGCCAAACGTGCGCCTGTGTCATAAGTAAAGGGCCGGCTGGCTTGACCGTTAAGGGTGCTGTAACCCCCGAAAGTACACTCCAGTCCAAACCAAAAAAAAAATTATTTTCTGTGTTTGTGAATTGTGTGCGCAGTAGCCGCACGTGCATCAACAAAGTAGTGCCAAGCGTGCGCCTGTGTCATAAGTAAAGGGCCGGCTGGCTTGACCGTTAAAGGGTCCTGTAACCCCCGAAAGTACACTCCAGTCCAAACCAAAAAAAAATTATTTTCTGTGTTTGTGAATTGTGTGCGCAGTAGCCGCACGTGCATCAACAAAGTAGTGCCAAGCGTGCGCCTGTGTCATAAGTAAAGGGCCGGCTGGCTTGACCGTTAAAGGGTGCTGTAACCCCCAAAGTACACTCCAGTCCAAACCAAAAAAAAATTATTTTCTGTGTTTGTGAATTGTGTGCGCAGTAGCCGCACGTGCATCAACAAAGTAGTGCCAAGAGTGCGCCTGTGTCATAAGTAAAGGGCCGGCTGGCTTGACCGTTAAAGGGTGCTGTAACCCACAAAGTACACTCCAGTCCAAACCAAAAAAAAAATTATTTTCTGTGTTTAGCCGCACGTATATATCAAATCGATATAACATAAATGGAGGACCAAACTTTCTCCGATAAAAATAAAATAGAGAAAGATCAAGAACCACTTCCTCCTAGTGCTGAAGCTGCTGCCACTAGTCATGACATAGACGATAACATGCCATCAACGTCGTCTGCCAAGGCCGATGCCCAATGTCATAGTAGAGGGCACATACAATCCCAAATGGCAAAGTTCAAGAAAATGACCTTGAAAAAGACATTTAAATCAGCTGAAGAGAAACGTAAACTTGCCAATATGCCATTTACGACACGGAGTGGCAAGGAACGGCTAAGGTCGATCCCTAGTATGTTCATGACTAGTGGTTCAGCTTCACATGACGATGGAAGCACTCCTCCCACTAAAAAAATCAAAAGAGTTAAGCTGGCAAAAGCACAGCGAAGAACTGTGCTTTCTAAGAAGATATCACAAATCCCCAAGGAGAGTCCAAGTGTGGTGGTGGTTGCGATGCCTGACCTTCCCAGCACTGGACGGGAAGAGGTGGCTCTTTCCACCATTTGCACGCCCCCTGCAAGTGCTGAAAGGAGCACCCACAGTCCACTTGCTGATATGCAAATTGAAGATGTCACTGTTGAAGTACAACAGGATGAGGATACTGGTGTAGCTGGCGCTGAGGAGGAAGTTGGCGAGGAGGATTCTGATGGTGATGTGGTTTGTTTAAATCAGGCTCCGGGGGAGACAGTTGTTGTCCGTGGGATGAAAAAGCCCATCACGGTCATGCCTGGGCAGAAGACCAAACATTCCACCTCTTTGGTCTGGCAATATTTCTATCCAAATCCGGACAACAACTGTCTTGCCATATGTACCATATGTAAAGGTGAAATAAGTAGGGGTAGGGACGTCAACCACCTAGGAACATCCTCCCTTATACGGCACCTGCAGCGCGTTCATAAAAAGTTACTGTCAAGTTCAGAAACTTTGGCTCAGACCGTAAGCAGTCCAGGGACACCTAAATCCCGTTGTCCTGTTGTATCCAAGCGCCTGCAAACCACACCGTCAACTCCCTCCTCGTCAATTTCCTCCTTAGTCAGGATCGGAAGTAGTCCTGCAGGCCATATCACTGGCATGACTGACTCTCCTATCCGGGATTCCTCCGGAGGATCCTGCATTGCTACGCCTACTGCTGCCGCTGCTGCTGTTGCTGCTGCTGCTGGGAGTCGTTCATCATCCCAGAGAGGAAGTAGGAACACCACTACTTTTACTAAACAATTGACCCTCCAACAGTCCTTAGCGAGGAGGATGAAGTACGACAGCAGTCATCCTGAAGCAAAACGTATAACTGAGGCCTTGACTGCTATGTTGGTGTTAGACGTGCGTCCGGTATCCGCCATTAGTGCAGTGGGATTTAGACAATTGATGGAGGTAGTGTGTCCCCGGTTCCAAATCCCGTCTAGATTCCACTTCACTAGGCAGGCGATACCGAGACTGTACAGAAACGTCAGAAAAAGTGTCCTCAGTGTCCTGAAAAATGCCGTTGTACACAATGTCCACTTAACCACGGACATGTGGACAAGTGGAACAGGGCAGACTAAGGACTATATGACTGTGACAGCCCACTGGGTAGATGTATCACCTTACGCAGCAACAGCAGCAGCGTCACCAGTAGCAGCATCTCAGAAACGCCAGCTCGTTACAAGGCAGGCTACGCTGTGTATCACCGGTTTCAGTAAGAGGCACACCGCCGACAACCTCTTAGAGAAACTGAGGGAAATCATCGCCCAGTGGCTTACCCCACTTAGACTCTCCTGGGGATTTGTGATATCTGACAACGCCACCAATATTGTGCGGGCATTACATCTGGGCAAATTCCAGCACGTCCCATGTTTTGCTCACACAATAAACTTGGTGGTGCAGAATTTTCTGAAAAGCGACAGGGGCGTGCAGGAGACGCTTTGGGTGGCCCGAAAAATTTCTGGCCACTTTCGCCATTCAGCGACTGCGTGCCGAAGACTGGAGCGCCAGCAAACACTCTTAAACCTGCCCCGCCATCACCTGAAGCAAGAGGTTGTGACGCGGTGGAACTCAACCCTCTATATGCTTCAGAGGATGGAGGAGCAGCAAAAGGCCATACAAGCCTATACATCCACCTATGACATAGGCAAAGGAGGGGGTATGCACCTGACTCAAGCGCAGTGGAGAATGATTTCCGTGTTGTGCAAGGTTCTTCAGCCCTTCGAACTTGCCACACGTGAAGTCAGTTCAGACACTGCCAGCTTGAGTCAGGTCATTCCCCTCATCAGGCTTTTGCAGAAGCAGCTGGAGAAAGTGAAGGAGGAGCTAAGATGGAGCGATTCCGCTCGGCATGTGGGACTTGTGGATGAAGCCCTTCATTCGCTTTGCCAGGATTCCAGGGTGGTCAATCTGTTGAAATCAGACCACTACATTTTGGCCACCGTGCTCGATCCTAGGTTTAAAGCCTATGTGGTGTCTCTCTTTCCGGCCGACACAAGCCTGCAGAGGTGCAAAGATCTGCTGGTGAACACACTGTCAGCTGAAGCGGAACGTGACACGTCAACGGCTCCTTCTTCATTTTCTCCCGCAACTGGGGCTGCCAGGAAAAAACTTAGGTATCCTAAGCAACCCGCTGGCGGTGATGCAGGGCAGGCAGGACCAAGTTTGGACATCTGGTCCGGACTGAAGGACCTGGCAACAATTTCTGACATGTCTACTGTCACTGCATATGATACTGTCACCATTGACAGAATGGTGGAGGATTACATCGGTGACAGCATCCAAGTAGGCATGTCAGACAGTCCATACCTGTACTGGCAGGAAAAAGAGGCAATTTGGAGGCCCCTGTACAAACTGGCTCTATTTTACCTGAGTTGCCCCCCCTCCAGTGTGTACTCCGAAAGAGTGTTTAGTGCAGCCGGGAACCTTGTCAGCGAAAGGCGTAGGAGGTTGCTTCCACAGAATGTGGAGAAGATGATGTTCATCAAAATGAATTATCAGCTCTTCCAGGGAGACCAGCCTCCAGAACGTACAGAGGGACCTGTGGTGGTGGATTCAAGTGGGGACGAGTTAATACTTTGTGAGGATGAGGATGTACACACTGAAGAGGGTGAGGAATCGGTGGATGAGGAGGATGAGGATGACATCTTGCCTCCGTAGAGCCAGTTTGTGCAGGGACACATTAATTGCCAGCTTGTTTTGTGGGGGCCCAAACGAACCAATCATTTCAGCCACAGTTGTGTGGCAGACCCTGGCGCTGAAATGATTGATTTGTTAAAGTGTGCATGTCCTGTTTATACAACATAAGGGTGGGTGGGAGGGCCCAAGGACAATTCCATCTTGCACCTCTTTTTTTCTTTGCATTATGTACAGTTTGGGGCCTAGTTTTTCTAACTGCCATCCTGTCTGCCACTGCAGTGTCACTCCTAGATGGGTCACGTGTTTGTGCCGCCCACTCGTGTCGCTTAGCATAGTCATCCAGCTACCTCGGTGCAACCTTTTGGACATAAAAACACTATTGTGAGGTGTGAGGTGTTCAGAATAGACTGGAAATGAGTGGAAATTAAGGTTATTGAGGTTAATAATAGCATAGGAGCAGAAAAACCTACAAATTCTGTGATTTTAGCTGTTTTTATGCTTTTTTTCAAAAAAATACAGATCCAAAACACAAAACCCAGAACCCAAAACACGGAAGGGTGGTTTTGGCAAAACCAATCCAGATCCAAAACACGAAGAAAGATCCAGATCCAAAACCAAAACACAAAACACGAAAAGTGGCCGGTGCACACCCCTAATGCTAACACACATACACACCAGGGTACATTTTTGTTGTGAGCCAATTAACCTACCTCTATATTTTTGGAGTGTGGGAGGAAACCGGAGCACCCGGAGGAAACCCACGCAAGCACAGGGAGAATATAGAAAGTCACGGTCATGGTGGGAATTGAACCCATGACCTCATTGCTGTGAGACAAATAAATTGAATCTCTCTCTGTCTCTCTGTCTCTCTCTCTCTCCGTGACCATCGATGGTTGCAATGGTGTTCCCAGCCTGCCACCTCCGTCGCAGTGCTTGGATCGCAAATGCAGCAGGTGGTGTCATACACCTCCTGCTGCATTTGCATAATAGCAAGGATCGCAATTGCAAAGCTGACTGCGTGCACTATACACTATGCTATATGCCTGCGTGCAGTTTTGCAATTGGGATCCTGGCAGAATCACCCCCTGTATCCTGTCTTCCCCAGAGTGTCAGATGAAACCACCATGGCTAATAAGGAGCTTTAGCGCAATGTCTCTGATAAAAGATAGATTGTATCTCTGTTAGTGCATTTAGTGCATTGCCTATTAGTATAAAGCACTGCCCTGAAGGGCACACTGTGGTGGTTTTGCTGGCTTTCACATATACAGTTCAGAAGTAGATGCAGGATAATAATTTATGTTGATGGATATTAATGAGGCTTCCTGGAATCAGAGAATCACATGTGCTGGTGTTGTGCCAGGTTTCCGTCTGTGGTTGGAAATACACAGATAATCAGAATACATGGGGCCTGATTCATTACCGATCGCAACTGCGATTACGCACGCAGACGGCCGATTGTTGCGTACCGAGCATGCGCATGCATCGCAGTGCACGTGTGCAAAGACACCACTGTGATTGCAAGACCACACAGAGCCATCGCAGAGTGATTGACAGAAGGTGAGCATTTGGCGGTAGCGATGGGGGGTCAGTGAAATGCAGGCGTATCAGTGCGTTTCAGTCAGGTCCATGAAGTGGTGTCCCTCCCGCGGTGTCACTCGGTGCAGGGAGGGATGCTGTGTGCACGGAAACACCGTGCGCCGCAAAAATCGCAGCGTGGCCTCGTGCACAGAAGCGTAGCCACTTGGGAAGGGGTGTGGCCTCGCAGACGGAAACCCGTGGTCCCGTTATTACTGGGGAGCAAGGGGGGTGCCGGAGGTGCGGACTGCCCTGTGTGCATGAGACGGAGAGTTGTTTTTTTCTGTACGGAGAAAGAGGATTTTTCTAAGTTTTATTTATGTCTAATAGCTAATGAGTGTTTTACAAGCAAAGCAAATGGTAACAACACATAAATGTGTGTGACATATGTCTTGCATAAACTGGACGCATATTCTGCAGAAGAATACAGTAGTTATTTATACACATCTTGAGATGTGTACAGCTTAGTATAGAAATATGCAACTGGCTCGAACGTGTACCGAAAAATGGTCTATTCTACATCCAGTTGCTGGAAACACATTTCCTGAGACCTTAATCTATATGAAGAATGGATGTGACTGGCTTGGCACAATCTCTAAAAATAACTGATGCTATCAAAATGACAGAGGTGAGATCTGTCTATATTTTATTTCAAAAGTTGCCTGGAGGAAGAATCGGCATAATCTTGAGTTTCAAGAATTGTGATGCTTTCCTAGTGGCTCATACTTGGAGGCACCGGATGATGTCATCTGTTTTGCACCTGTAGCATATAATGTACGCCAGGTTTCGAAACAAGATACACAAAAGCACATAAAAAGTTTTATAACATTTGTTTTGATAGTTGAACAAATGCATTTGTATTATGTTTGAAGTACATAAAATGAAAAGCCTTTAATATTAAAATTATTATTATTATTATTATTATTATTATTATTATTATTATTATTATTATTATTATTATGTAGCCTGCACATTCTTTTATAAATAAAGGTAGCAAAATATTAATTCAAAACTACAACAACTAAATGATATAATATACAATGTATGCATGAGGAAAGAAACATCAAACATCTGAGGAGTTGAAATTGCAATCAGCCAATCAGAAGCGGTTAGCTTTTGCTGGCGACCATCATCAACGTATATTGGTAACAGCATTCAAGCACCGGCAAGAGACGTGCCTACTGAATTGTGAATTTGCAGAATCTGTGTGGCTTTATCTCAGTTCACAATTACACAAACATACTATAGTCAGTTTTCATTTGCACTCAATTTCCCTCCCATGCCTACTCTCCCGGAAGTTCTGGGAGACTCATGATTTTTTCAGGGCATCCCCGTAAGCAGGGATGGACTGGGAATATATATATCAGCCCTGGCAGTCCGCCCTGCACTTCCGTGTAGAGGGGGGCATTGTAAATGCAATGGGCCGTGCTGCGAGTCATGGGGCTAGCCTCGTGGTATGCCCCTGTCTCTTTTCGGCCCAGCACAGCCGCCACCGACACATAAACACCTCCACCCCTTCCGGGTCCGTGAAATCTTAATGATTTCAGATCCGTTAGGTGCAGGGCAGGGGTCTTTTCCTTCACCCCTCCTCGAGCTGGTCCTTAGGCCATCGGCCCTTCTGGCATATGCCAGAAGAGCCCGATGGCCAGTCTGGTCCTGCCCGTAAGAGTAGGAGGATTTTTCACAGCCCATCCACTTCCTAGTGAAGTGGGCAGGTTGGGGAGATTATACGGGGAATCTCGTGTTCGTACAAAGGGGTGGAGCTAAAATGACATAAATCACATTATTTTGGCCCTTCCCTCTCATTGACCCCTGAATCGTGTCATTTTGCAATGAAGGGGCCGAATGACATGGAAAGCCCAGCCCCACCCCTGAAGCTGTCAGCTGCATCTCCTCTCCGAAGTATGTATATGTTTTTTTGCAGACATTCACAGTACAAATTTGTATACTTTAAGCTAACTCACCAGAAGTCCCCTAGTATCTATTGATGGGCTTCACATCAGAGAAAAAAAACAGGCTCCTCAAAAAAATATTGAGCCATACAGTGCAGGGTTGTAATTAGAGTGGCCAGTGCAGTGGCCAGGGGCCTCCACAGGACCACAATCATGGCCCTGGTGCTATCTGTTTTCCACTGTAGAACTCAAACACAGTGACAAAATGGCACCATGGATGTGCGCCATCTTGGTTAGGGAATGGAGTCTCCCAGGTGGAACCAATATGTAGACTGCGCTGTAGCGCTCTCCAAGTTTCAACATATTACACTGCTCATTGAAGATTTCACTAAGAGACATCAATAAATAATGTACAGTCTGACTAAAATGAGATAAAATAATCACACAATATTTACTGTACACGGCAGCAGTTTGCCTTGTTTTTGTACAGGCTTTCCGTCAAAATGTACTGTCGTTTAAGAGCACTTGTGTCCTTAAACCAAACCTCTTTGTTAAACATTTAAATATTGTCTTTTGCTTGGAAAGTTCATCTTTTTAATCCATATTACATCAGTTTTACAAATAACATAATATTAGAGAATAGGAAACCGTTCATAACAAGTACAAATGTTCCTGCATCCATCAAGATATGAGGAAATATCCCTGTATATTCCTTTATTTGAAGAGACTTATTACAAAGCTGTGTTTTTTCCAGATTTATGGTGACATGTGATGTAAATAGTTTTCCTCACCAGGGATATTGGTTATATAATGTATATATGAGAGTGAGGAGAAAAACAAATGACAACATCTCAAAGCATCATTTTCATGGATATATTGTTAGCATACAGAAATACTTTACTCACCCATGGGGATATATTGAGATCAAACTACCTCACTGTCTGTCTTTCACAGGAAATTAGAAGTATTAATAGCACTTTCATTTGTTCCTGACTGTCCTGAGAGAGTAACGGAATGTTAGGGGTAATAACAGTCTTCTCATTCCCATCACCGAGCTGCTTAACACTTACCTGCCTTGTAGCTGTGTTTTGTGCTATGTCACTCGCTTTCAATCTATTGTGTGTCAATCAGCAGGTTGCAGGGAGCTCTGAGTGGTTGTCTTGAGTATGTAAGACACCCATCTAAACACTGAAAACCTTCAGTGAACGTGATCAGTATCAGTAAGCAGCCGTCTTTCCTTCTATTCCTTGTTTCCCTGAAATATTGAGAACATTTCCCTGCTACATACTGTAGTGATAGAATTATTTATTGCTGTTATTTCTGTAGCTCTGTGTCTTGCTTCACGAGCTCTTAGTTTTTAGTCTGTGGCATTGAATGGTTTGAATTACTTTTTATTTCTTCCACCGCTCCTCTGAATGAGAACCACATGCTATGCAATTCGACGGGCTTTGAGGTTGTTACAATGTCATCACCCTTGCGATCGCGGGTCCCTATAGTAAACTGCTCGATATCGAGCAAGTTAACCGGCATGCATGGCCCATGGATGATATCGCTATCATCCATACGTTGCTGCGCATCGCTGGTCAATGGTAAGTTGGTAGGGACCATTTAAAAGAGCAATTTGAATGATAATGGTAATGATATCATCATCGTTCAAATTGTTCTTTTAAATCGGTACGAATGTACGCACCATTAGACACAATGCTCTGTTGTGTGCGAGACAGAGGACAATAGATCCCATAGACCTAACCACGCCAGTACTTGGCCTGCAGAATGCAGCATTTTTCTGGATTGAAATTTTATATTACTAGATTTTTATAAAAACATTGTTTATGATATGATATAAAATGTATTATTGCCCACCTACTGTACAGACAGCATTACTCTAATATCTTATGTCACAAATTCTCCTCCACTTTGATGTAAATTTTGAAAATCATTCATAAGTTAGGAGATATTGTAGACTAGCCTTGTCTATTGGCATCCCTCTACAGGCTAACCACATCTGTGGACCAACCTAGCCTCCTTCAATGATGTAATATTTCCTAGAACCCTGCTCTCCCAGTAATACTTTCTTAGCCAGATTTGACCCGGGGCACAGAGAAAGAGAGGGGGTGGGTAGAAAGTACCCAAGCTTCTCTAAAGGCCCATTTTCACAGCTACAGACTCTTGAGACTCCTGAGGAGAAACAGGCTTAACAGGTGGTACAAACTGAGGGGGTTTAAGGAATGACCTTCTCATGAAATAGCACCAGCACGCAATGTTAAAAGTAAACAAGATTTATTCAAAGACAAGACTGTGCTGAAAAGTTCTAGATACATAAGTGTAAAGTCTCCATAAAGCAAAGTTCAGATTATCAGAACAAGCAGGTGTCTGGATAGCCATGCAAGAACTAAAGTTCATATAACACAAAGTTCATATCATACCAACTAACAGGTGTAGAGTTGAACTCCGTGAGGTGATGAAGATCCAGTATGGGGCTGAGCCCCAAGACGTGACAAAGATCCGGTATGAAGTGGTGCAGGGTTGAGCCCCGGGACATGACTGAAATCCAGTATGGGATTGAGCCCCAAGGTGCAAAGGAGATCCAGAATGAGGAGGTGCTGGGGTTGAGCCCCAAAACGTGATGGAGGTCCGGTGTGGAAAGGTGTAGGGTTGAGCCCTGAAGTGCAGTGAAGATTCGGTATGGGGTTGAGCCCCAAGACATGATGGAGGTCCAGTGTGAAGAGGTGCAGGGTCGAGCCCTGAGATGAGGCATAGGTCCGGAGTGAAGAGGTGCAGGGTTGAGCCCTGAGATGAGGCAGAGGTCCGGAGTGAAGAACCTTTTATGATGCAGTTGACAACTGTTAGTTGAAGGTAAACATGAAGAGACCATGAAACGGCAGCAAAGCTAGGCTAGTAGTACAGCGGAGACTACCAGCAGAGTTAGGTTTAGTATTGTAGCAGAGTTCAGTAGCAGCGCTGGGATCTGTAGTGCCATCAAGCTTCTGTAGCAGAACCGGGCAAAGATAGTCCACAGCATATATCAAGTACAGCGAAGATCTGGCAGGAGTCCAAGGAAGAACCTGAAGGTAACGTTGCACAGACAACAATGCTCTGTTAGTAACAGACTTTTATACCAGATGCTTGAAATCCATTGGAAGTGTTAAAGCATGTGACCCAGACAGAACCAGGTTTAGAAAACCAAGTAATCACAGACCCCAGCAAGCAGATGACACCCAAGGAATAAAGGATCACTTTAACTCTCTGTAGACTCCATGCGATACACACCAGCATCCCGGAGGGATACTCCAGTAACCACAATGGAACCTTGGTAAGTGTAGTTTATCTTTAAACAGGGATACAGTTTGGGTTCTGACACCCATGCTCTACAGGGTGCCATAACCGGCAAGGCTGGACCATTAGAGTGGTGCGGCCAAACCCACCTAAGGGCCCAAGATGGCGTGTCAAGCCCACCTTGGTGCATAGTTTGTAAAGACTGCATTGGATCGGGCATAGACATCCAGGTCCTGGGAAACACCCTCCTATCATCAATGCCTTCCATGTATCTATGCAGCACTGGGTCCAACAATGAGTGTTCCTATGTCCCATAAAGACCAATTGTAAATTTTTTTATGCAATGCGATACTTCAGTTTACCAAGTAGATAAGGAAAATATGTATTATTAAAAGATATATATTTTTTTATTTTCAAATCTTCAGTTTGTATAATGATTCTGGACTTGCTCATTTTTGATTGAGTCATGTTTAGCTACCTATAATATGATATCATTTTTATGATCAAACCTTCAGAAAAAAAGAATGAACGCCTCTGTTATGCAGTTTTTAGTTTCTTATTATTAGCAAAGTAAAAGTGCTTGTAGCGGTATCAATCTCAGATGAAGTAAGTTATTTCAAAGAGTATAATTACATTTAATGGCTCAACACATCAATATTATGAGGTATTCTCTCATGCATTAGTTCGCTTGAGTCTGTTCACTGGGCCATGCCGAACAAAGCACTTTCTGCCCATAGTTACCCATGAGATTATTATCTGCACTATCATGTAAGCGGAAAATGGCATTAAAGGAAACACATTCACAAATGCATTTATACATTTCTGCTCCCACATACCGTAAGTTAATTGAAAGTAGTTTTGTACTCATTACTTGCTGGGGAATGTTTGAGAAGAATTGTGCCACACAGATTCTGCAAATTCACAATAATAATAATAATAATAATAATAATACAAAAATAATAATAAAGTATTTCTAAGTATTTAAACCTTTATGGAATAAGGGTACGTCCTGACACTAATCGAGTGCGTAGTGGAGTTAATAACGCCGGTATGCATATAAAATTGCAAGGAAAATAGCAAAAGATCTGTCCTTGCTGTGTTAGGACTACCGGGTTTATGACCCAGAAGTCCCTCCGCAGTCCTGCCAATGCTTCAGGTGACGCAAGCGCAGAGGGGGACACTGGGAGGACAATTGGACCCGTCTCAGTAATCAGTGCAAAGGGAAGTCCATAGGCTTCTATTCGGTAACGGCATCTATAGATGTCATTGTCTAACTGGTCCAAGCTCCGGAAAGTATTTCATTCCAGAACTTCATGCATATGGGGAATGACGCCAGAACTCAGACGTTTTGGAAGCATTTTGCTTTTAGTACATCTTGCTCATAATATGATAAAAAAGTACCTCACAGTATGGTGTTAAAAATGAAGAAAATATTATTTTTTTTATTTAACAGCCCCTCAATCAGCTACAACTTGAGATTATGTAACCCGTTACCTAACAATAGGAACATGCAAAGCCTTTTAAATATTATTGGGGAGATTTATCAAAGTTTGGAGAGCGATAAAGTAGAGTAAGATAAAGGGGGCGAATCAGACCGGGACACAATGCAGCGCACTTTCGCAGCCGTCAGGGGTCTGATATGCATATTCCGCGAATGCACGGCCAAGATTAAGGACGCCCTTTATGTGTTAGAGATCGATGGCAAATTGATCACACGCCGGTGTAATGAGGGAGGCAATCGGGAAGCCGACTGCCTAAATACCGGCAGCCGGCTTCCCGACTGCCATTTCCCGGCAAGGGTGAAATGCCGGGCGTCTAGATGTAGACGCCCGCATTTCCCCGATGCCGGGAGACCGGCGCCCGGCATCCCGATCGTAGGGATGCCGGGCGCCGCAAGCAGACAGCTGCGGGGGGGGAGGGTTAGGTTTAGAGCTCCCGAGGGGGACTTAGGTTTAGGCACCCCCCCGGGAGGGTTAGGGTTAGGCTAGGGGGAGGGAGGGTTAGGGTTAGGCACCCCTGGGGGGACTTAGGGTTATGCACCCCCCCTGGGGGACTTAGGTTTAGGCAGCGGTGAAGGGGGTGGTTAGGGTTAGGCACTTAGAGGGGGGATTTGGGTTGGGCACCTGGGGGGGAAGTTAGGGTTACGCACCCCTAAGGAGGGTTAGGGTTAGGGGGGTTAGGTTAGTAAATACTTACCTATCCACGATCAGGATTTCCAGCGCTGTCGGGCTTCCGTTGCGTCACACTCTGCTCCTGTCGGGCTGCCGCTGACGGGAATCGAACCATGCGGCCGGCGGTATTTCATACCAATTCCGTGTAATGACGCCCACTTATCTTTCCTAGCACACATCATCTCCAGGAAGTGTTTGATTAATCAGTAACATCGAGAGCCATCGGAGCTGCATGCAGCACTTGAGGTAGACCCTACCCCACCGCAAGCACTGCAATCACTGCAGGCTGAAATACAAACAAGAACACCGTTTTGACAATTAGACACGCCTACGTTCGCACATCCACTCCCCCGTTATCCAGGAC